>OX336899.1:4475274-5057774 GCA_946959425.1 Argyrosomus regius | reverse complement strand
CTATTTTGAATGGTCCTAATACTCCATCCATAGTAACAACGGAGAAATTCATCTAGATAATAATAGTTATGCTCAGCAGTTTGGTCAGTCAGAGACAATTGTGTAATTCTTTATTGCTTGTTTTTATTGCGTACACAGCGTCATGTTCCCGACAGTATTATCCTGTTGTTATTACGGCATAGCCTCGATGCCAAACACTGTAATCAAACCTTTGAAACCAATAATCACATTATTGGTTTCAAAGGATTAGATTAGTTGACTCATCAGCAGCTCTAATATGCAGAGTCAGAGGTGGACGTTAATGTTTTTGCAGTAAGAAAAACTCTTCTGCAGAGTGAGAGCCATCACAGCAAACAGACTTTCTACTTCATTGTGTCTGCATTGAGTTTTTTCACGTCAGCGCGGCATCTTGTTTCTCGTGCCGCTTCCTCTCGGTCAGCTGACGTCCACCACAATAAGAAATCAGGAGAGAGGAAGTCTCCTCCGGGAAGTATTCCCTCAGAATCACGTCGCCTTACTGTCGAGTTTAATGTCACATCCGTGACTTTTCATCTGCCGTGTCTTTGTTAGGCAGTTTATTTCAGGCTGAAGTTTGGCGCACGCTTTGCTGAATTAATGAGCAAAATGTAAATCAGTCATAGAGAAGTGGGACTAAATAACACAAGTACTAACTGACCACCTCTCCATGTAGCTGCAGCTCTGTTTCTAGCAACTTCTGCAGTTTGGGCTCTTTCCAAACACATTATCATCACCATGCCTCAGCCCATCACACAGTGTTTCTGTGCAATATATTCACTCTCTCTCTCTTAAAGACAACAAACCAGAACTGTTGGTAACAAATATACAGTGTGTCCCACATAAAGACAGTGTAACTGTGGGGGAGAGTTTATTTCTATTTCTAGTAGTTATTTCTTAAAATACTGAGTTTGATTTGGTGGAGGAACTTTGCAGCTGTTGCCTTGTGGTCTCGTGGTTAAACCGTGACCTGACCTGCTTTCCTCTCTTTATGTTTCAGTGCTGAGTGCTGTTTGCTCTTTAACTATAGACTCTATAACAACTATTTGAGCCGTTTCTCAGCTGCTTTCAGTTCATTTGTTGTACAAACTTTGCTGCTACTGTGTAGGTAATTAACAGGAAACACCGGTTATATCCCTGCTGTTGTCGTTTTGACTGGTCTTGAAACAAAATTGCTATTTGTCTGAGATCAAAACAAGACCGAGTAAAAAATTAAGTTGATTTCAAGACAAGACCGAGACCTTGAAAAGGTGGTCTTGAGACCAACACAGATCTCGGGTACTACAACTCTGCTGAGTGACGTCCAAGAGTGCACCGGATTGACACTTTATTTTTTTTTTTACAGATGTTGTTGTTTGTTAATTTAAAGGCCCACTTGTGTAAGATTTGTGTGGCATCTAGCTGTGAACTTGTAGATTGTAACCCACTGAACACCCCTCACCTCACACACCACCCCTTCCAAGCTGGTGGGAGAAGCTAAAGTGGATATGAAACTGTCAAAGGCTCTTTCTAGAGCTTGTGTTTGGTTTGTCTGTTCTGGGCTAGTGTAGAAACATGGCAGACTCCGTAGAAGAGAAGAGATATAAAAGGCTCTTTCTGAGGTAACAAAAACACAATAATTCTTAGTCACAAAAATCAATGTTAAAAAGTTCTATTTAAGATTTTAAACCATGTTTTTATGACGAGATCATAAACTTTAGTTTTAGTTATTTTAGGACCTTTGATTGTTGTTGTTTTAGTCTAATCTATCCATCTTTGTTGTGATTAGTCACCATGGTTACAGGTGTTGTTTTCTTCTGTTATGAGTTCAGCATAAAGGGCAACATTTACCTGTTTGAACACAGTACAAACTGTACTGTGGAAAATTAGTTTTTTGAAGGTTTGATACCTGTTGCCACGAACACATTTCAGTCAGTACCAGAAAAGTATTGCTGTTCGACAGAGGAGATGTCCTACATCAAGTATTTCCACTCACCTACTGTGAGCCTGCCTGTATAAATATAGACAAAACAGATACAGGAGTAAACCCAGCTTGAATCCATGTTTGTAATACTTGCTGTAGCTTCCTCTCCTACAGGCTACATCCCCCAGTTTGTCTGGAGCCTGTCTGTGCATACGGAGCTTCATTAAAACCAAACAGTGTCTGCGGGCTACAGCAGGTCGACGTGTCGAAGCCGGGCTGTGGATTCAAGCAGGCATAGCGACTATAAAACACTCCCTGCTCCAGCTCACTTGAACCCTCACAGAGATGAGGTTAACAGACATGTTGGGGCCGTGCTGCTTGTTTTTGTGTGTGGCAGCAGCCCGAAGGTACAAGAGTGATGAAACAGGAGGGAGGAGTGCACTGAGATGATCAGAGTGTGTTTACCTGAACAGCAGCACTATCGGTAAAGTGCGATCGATCCGTGCCTACACGGTCCTGCATGAGTATTCTGGCTCCAGACCTCTGACTTGCTGCCCACATCTCTGATTTGTTCAGAGGACAGCTCTGATGTTGTGCTCATTAACCGTGGTTTCCCACAGTCTGTGAAATAACTGACCATATAATCAGAGCTTTGTTGGCAGGATTAAGACAATGCCTCATCTTCCCGTGCCAGAGGCCGAAACATAGCAGCTGTAAATGGCCATAAAACTGGCATCAAGCGTGGATGAGATCAACTCAGCTGTATACGTTGTTCCAAGCCAACTTACGGAACTATCAAAGCCTGACAAACGTCGTATTTCCAATCAACTTAGTGCCGACAGCGTGCAGAAATTCAACCTTTTTGCTGGATCATTACATGTCCTCGCAGCCCTGTCTGCAAAGATCGACATTAGACAAGTTTACTGCTCCAAGCAACCGATGTTGCAGCATTTCTGTCGACTAGAAATCTGCTAACTTGAGCACATCTTGCTGTGTGAACTCTGAAGTGAAGAGGCAATCTCTGAACCCATCGGCTATCGTCTTGACGACCGTTTCGTGGCCAACGTTTCAGGGCTTCTAGCCAGCAGATATCTGGACAACAGAGATGCGCGCCAAGATTTCCTCTTATACGTTCTCGTCATTGTTGAGTCTGATTAGCAACTTGGGACGAGAGAATGGAGTTGAGTGTCGACGTCTACGACCAGATTTTTGTTGGATGATCGTCAATAGGTTCTGAGATTGCATTTCGGCCAAAGAATTTCGCCTTTTTGACTTTTACCTTCATGCAACCAAAGCTTGCTCAAATCTGATTGGTCAATGCTACTCAGACTATAAATGGACTAGAAACAGAAACCAGAGCCTTCTGATACCTAAACCTCGTCTCTCGCCTTCAGGTTCTGCCTTCATATGTAGATATCAGTTTATAGAGAAGAAGCAGATTTGATGGTTTGTTCATTTGAAACTTCTCTTTACACTCGGATTTTATTTACTTCTCACAAATATTTAATGCAAAATAGTTTTCAGTACTTCACAGAGTCAATGTCTGTTGAAGGTTTAGGTCAAGATCGATGAACCGCAGTCAGTTTCTTTCAGTTTCACAGTCTTGTCGGGCAAATTATTGAGATTTATTTCGTTACTCTGGATGTTTTGTTTACGCAGTGCACTGTGAATTGGCTAATAAAAGGTGTACAAGTATGGATGTGAGTTGTCAAATGTTGAAATCAAAATATTGCTGTAAGATGCCGTTAGTCAGAGTATTTGTGAAGCTGGTTGTTGAACATAACAACCAGCTTCTCCAACACTGCGTGTCCTTACTTGTTTTTCTTTTGACACGTGTCAGGTTGGGAAAAAAAGTAGAATGTAACCAAAGTTTTGGCCTCAATTCACCCTGTATGTTCAATAAAATACCCACTTCCTCACCAAAGTTGGTTTTGACATGAGCAAGCGGAGAGGAAACATCCTCCTAAAATCACTGAAAGGCCTGAAGTGATGTGAAACCTTTAGCTGTGTGTGTGTGTGTGTGTGTGTGTGTGTGCGTGTGTGTGCTCTTTGTATCTTTGTGAGGACACGGTATGAGTTTCAGGCCTTGACAGAGAGGATGTTTTTGGAAAGTGAAGACCTTTCTGTCTGGTCCTCACTTCTTCAAAGAGATGTTTGGTTGCAGAATTAGGCGTGAGTTACTGCCTATCGAATGAATATGATACAGAACATGCGTGTGTCTCTTTTGTTGGACGAAGCCTTGTAAATATGAGAAGTTTACTTCCTGTTTTGTTTTGTCTGAGATCATATGTCTTTTTTCACATTTTTACTTCCTGTTTTCACCGTCCTTTGTGCTCCCTCTGTCTCCTCCCCTCACCCCTCACCCTCCTTTAGGTGTTTGATAACTATGCGGTGACAGTGATGATCGGCGGGGAGCCGTACACTTTGGGGCTGTTTGATACTGCAGGTAAAAATAAAGTCTGCCTGAAGCACCCAGAGAAACTTTCTCTCTTCAGCTGTAGAGGGCCGTGGCTGTGTTTTAACTTTCCCTGCTACATTTCCTACACAGAGTTTGTTGTCTACTGTTGATCAGAGTGTTTGTGTGTCTCCTCCTGCAGGTCAGGAGGACTACGACAGGCTGCGACCCCTCAGCTACCCTCAGACTGACGTCTTCCTCGTCTGTTTCTCTGTCGTATCGCCCTCCTCCTTTGAGAACGTCAGGGAGAAGGTGAGTTCAGTGTCGGTCTGTCTGCAGTGTTAAACTTTTACCTCCCTCCTCCTAAAGTCAATACAAACTACAGCAACTAAGAATGAATGACTCTTTAGGATCTTATAACCTGATGCATGACCTATTCTAACCTCTTTAGCAGCCGCCATTGTTGTTTTTGAACAGTTACTTCTCATGTAGTCATCACACCTAGCATTAAACCACACCCATAGCTCGTGGCGTAGCTGACTGTAATTCCTCATAGGACACTGATTGGTCTGTAACCACTGTGCTCGGACACAAGCACAAATGCTGCTTCCTATTGCCCCTGACCCTCCACATTACATGTCTCATGTCTCTTCTTTGACCTTCCCTCTTCACAGTGGGTGCCAGAGATTTCACACCACTGCCCGCGGACGCCCTTCCTGCTGGTCGGGACTCAGGTGGATCTGAGAGACGACAGCAACACTCTGGAGAAACTGGCCAAGAACAAACAGCGAGCCCTGACCTGCGAGAGCGGAGAGAAACTGGCCCGCGAGCTCAAGGCCGTCAAATACGTGGAGTGCTCAGCTCTTACACAGGTAACTAGAGACGGAGGAAGTGTCTACGACCTATCGGTCAGATCATTAGAAAAATGAAAGGCACATGCAGACAGACTGTGGCAACATCTAGTTACTAAACTGATGAGGCTGACTCAGCACAGCAGAAGACAGTGACTGATCAATCGCATCGTACATTTGATTTGCACAACAGGAAATAATCTGGATTTTATGATTCAGATGTCTCAGTCATGTATAATTAGCTCCGGACGTGTGAGGAATAACTTCACCAACACAAGCAGGATGTTTTTAATTGATGGTCTTGTGTTGAATAAGAAAAGTTTGTACATCTGATAGAAACAGTTAAAACTGTTAAAGGAAAGATGTTTTACAGTGAACTTGACGATCATCGTCTGCAAGTATTTTAACACCACCAAGGTAATTATCATGACAGGCGGTCAAAGCATTTGCATGAACATTTGTTAGATAATTTGCTGTTTTATAAGATATCATAACGTCCTGATTTATCGTAGCTGACTGGTTTTTGCACCGGCTCTGTCAGTTATAATGTTACCGTGGGAATTGCTTGGTAGGAACTACTTGTTAAAATGAATTATTTTCGTTGTTTTGAAGCTAAAATGCCAAACATTTGATGTTTTTTAGCCTCTCGAATTTGAGGATTTGCTGCTTTTCTTTGTCTTACATTGTACTACATTCAATATTTCAGGGTTTTGAACTGTAGTGAATAACCTTTACACTGATTTCTTATATTTTTAGACCAAACGATAAATCAAGAACAGCAAAATAGTTAAAGAATGATAGTTACAGACCTGACATGACACAGGCTCAGCTCTGCTGGTTCAGTATCATCATTTGAGGGTTTTTTGGATTTGAATAAAAGCATGGAAATACCTTTTAATACTCAATACTACAGATTACATCTGCAGAGTACATCTGTACTGATCTGCAAGCAGATTTGGTGAAAACTTTACAAATCATCACACAGACTTGGAGCTGCACATGCAACATGAGCCGCTGAAACCGGGGACAGTGCAGTTACAAACACATCTGACACCTCTGCTCCTTTTTATTCATGCAAGTTTTTGGTCTTTCTAAAGGAGGCGTGTGACAAACAGCTGCAGTATGAAGACGTGTCAAAGTGTACTCATAATTTCCCCTCGCTTCAGATTTTATTACAGCTTCTCTGCTACTTTTCCCCCCAGAGCAACTTTTTCATGATAACTTTTTATTTTATTTTTATAACTTTATATCTTCTTATTTTTCTGGTGTTTCCACTCAGTTTTTAGAATTTATTTTATAACCAAACATATCCACAGAGATGTAAACTCATGAGTGTTTCTGTCTGTTTCTCAGAGAGGACTGAAGAACGTGTTTGATGAGGCCATCCTGGCAGCTCTGGAACCTCCAGACAACAAACCCAAGAAGCGCTGCGTCCTGCTATAGACGCCACAAGAGGAAGAGGAGGTGGAGGTGGATTGGGGAGGAGGAGGAGAGGTGGGGGGTGATGAACCCAGACGGGAAGAGAGGGCGGGAGTAACCAACGGGGGGAGGGGAGGGAGAGGGTGTGAAGGTGGATGAGGTAGACACATGTTTAAACAGTGCCTTCAGCCGTAGTGACTTAATGTGGGTGTGGTGTTGGAACAGACGGGCTCTCCGACAGGCTTTATTTTCATCAAGAGATACAGTGTCGATATAATATGACTAACACATGTGAGCAACACTCCTCACTAACCAGGAAACGGGGGGGTTTAACTATAGGAGGAGGCAGGTTGAGCAATAGAGAGGTTTGAACCTCAGACGTCTTAAAGAAACAAACAGTGGACGGAGTCACGGTTACAGCTGAAAACGATGCAACATTAATGACATTAGCTACGAGCCACCAATCTGATTAAAACAACGAGAAGAGAACATTCCTCGAGCCAAAACAGAGCTGTTTTAATGTAAAGAGACAGACGTGAAAACATGACCCAGTTGGTGAGCAACATTCCCCGCAGCTCGGTGGTTCATCTGAGGGTCAACCTCCAGAGGAAAAAAAAAAAAAAAACCCTCCCATAAGTGACGACTGTAACCTGACTTCATCCAGAAGAGATTCAGATCACTTAGATCAGAACAGGCACATTAGATATTCTTCTGCTGTCTAAAAGACAACAGACACATAAACACACACACATGCACATGCAGTAGTTAATAATGCCGACATGCATACTCATAGACGATCGAAGCTGCAAACTCGGCATCTTCAAACTGTTTATTTGGAACAGACAGAGTTTCACAAGTTTCTCGAGCCGTCTGTCAACATAAAAAAAACACACGAAATAATCACCGAATTTTGACTTTTTTTTTTTTTTTTTAACGTTGTTTTGTCTTTGCACGTTCTTTTCTCTGCTGTCGCGCTGCCTTTTCTCTCTCCGGACGTCTCACTGTGGACACGCCACATCCTGAACGCTCAAACTCAAATCATCGGTGGCTGAAACCGAGAACTCTTAACTGCCACCTCGTAACCACCCCTAACCACCTCATATTAAGTATTAAGGGTGTTGCATGTAGATTTTTAACATCAATAAATCAATACTACTTCCATTCAGACCATAAATCGTGCTGGTTTTTTAAATTAAAGGGCCATCACAGGAGTAGACATGCAGGCTATCATCTGAGCTGAAGTGGTTTACAGTAATTAAACCCAGTTAAAAGGACAGTGATCGAAGACATCACGTGATAGTTTAAATTGGCGTTATATTGCACCTTTGAGCGCACAAAGGTTTCACCTCATTATTTTTACAAACTTGAGTTTGTGTGTTTAAACTTCCAGCTGCAACAGTAGTTCACTATAACTGCCTTAAAATCTTTTCTTTCCTACTCAAGAACTTTGCTGCCTTATTGCTGAAAGCCAGTCAAATCCTAAAAATATGTTGTAATGTGGTTAAGTCCAAAGGTTTTGGGGTGAAGGCTAAAGTCAAACTTTAACCTAAATCTGCTATTTTACACGTTTTTCACATTCTGGCTGAGCCAAAATGTGAAAGTCTGTTTCCCAGCAGTCCTCTTTCTTACCTTTTAAAAATGTTAACATCACACCTGACCTTGCTGGCTCTCCATGTTTTAAAAAAAAACAACAGATATTTGTGTGGATTAAACCTTTTAAATATATATTAAATATGTTAAATGGGATCTAAACTTTCACGGCTGCAGACGTGGCTACGGAGCAAACATTTCACACATGACCTCCTCCATATCATGTCGTCCACTCCTGCTCCTGCTTCGCTCTCCTCCTTGGCCTGACTGGAACCTCAAGTGCCCGTCGGTGTGTTAGCACCTCCTGGAGGCCTTAAAGGGGAAATACCGCTCAGTTTAAAGGTTCATCTGTGTTGTCACTTTGGCCGACTGCAGACTAATCTCAACCGAACCACAGAAATCAAATCATTAAGACTTGAACCTATAATGTAGGTAATGTAGGTGTATTGATTAAAAACTCACACTCCAGCAATAAAAAATAAATAAAATTATCAAAGCTTTGACTTTCCTCTCTTAATCTTTGCTAAATGATATGATAACGGTTCACTAACTGGGGATTGGAGGGCTTGTTTTTCGATTTTTAAGTTGGAATCATCGATAAAATGTCATTTGTGTATTATAAATGATAGTTTCTGTCTCTCTAATACTGATCTTGGGCCAAAGGGATAACAACTTAAATCATTAAACTGAAGGTTTTCCTCATTAAAATGAACTAAAATTCCACTTTGCTTATTTTTTCCCAGTGTTTTGGAGATTATTCTGATAATGTATGGATGATTACAAGTATTATATATATTTTTCTTTGCTCCTTATTGTTTCCTGGGAAACATTATTTTATCAGTTGTTTTTTTTTTGACACTTGAGTTTTTATTTCTTTTTTTTCTTTTTAGATATTTGTACTATTACTTGATGGTTGAGTGCCAACGGTTTGAGAGAGAATCAGCCCGCTCGGCCTGGTTTGACAAACTAAACAATCCTCATGATAAGCTTGTAAAGACAAAAACAACAACATGATAACAGCTGGAGCAATAATTACAGATGTGGAAAACTGCTCTGTATCAAAAGATGAATGTTGGAACTGGTGGGTGTTTTGGAAATAATAAAAACAGTACTTGAATGTTGTTTCACATTGACTTGATTTTATTTTTATTATTTCACATTTGAACCACTTTTTTCTTCCTCTGCTCCATCCTGCTTTTTTTTTTATCATCCGCACTTTTCTGTGATTCGTTTTGAATACAGTTGCTTTGTCATGAATAGAAATGCATAAAATAATAAAATTTAAATAAAAAGTTTAAATTATCTTGTGATTAATGTGGGAGAAACAATCTTCAGATTTAAGTTTTGTAGTCTTAAATGAAAAGTAGTGGGAAATTTAGCATGTTAAAAAAGTACTTTCAAAGAAAAAGAATGGATGACGGTGTCATTTTTGACACTTCTAAATTAAAGAGAGGTTATTATGGAAATGAATAAATAGGTTGTAAGATGGAACATGACCAGAAAACACATGTAAGATTCAACAAAAAATAAAAGTATAGTAGAAAATGTAAAACATAAAACCCCAAACAAGCTCACAGATGATACAGCGTATGTCAACTGACACAACGTAAAATCTGGGCAGTAAGAACAGGAGACTGAACAGCCAAGATCCAATTAGATCTATATTTTACTATTTATATATTATAAATGTTAAATTCACATGTTTATTGTTATTCCAGATATTAAAAACTAAATTCATTTTAAAAACATACCACTGACAGGTGAAGATTTCTTTACCTGTGACTGGTAAACCTTCGTGTCTGATTGGCTGTGCCTGGTCAATCATGTGCTCTTTAAGATTTTACACTTTGATGTAAGTAGCTTGATAAATTTTACTCCTAAATTGGTTTTGATTTGACTTGGAGCATTTTAAGTTTTACATTCTTAGAGGTTTGAGATTTATACGCATCGTTTACCCTTCAAAATATTCTTGTCTCGCCAAGTTTGAAGCACATCTGCAGTCATATGAGGATAAAACCGTGACTAAATCTGTTGTTTTAAAGAGAAACAATCACTGGTACATTTGACAAAGTCTTCAAGAAGTCAGACAGGATACTAGAAATAGTGGCGGATAAACAGATCACCCTCAGAGACTTGGTTGACTTTTTTCTTCCAACATTTTTTATTTTTGGTTTTCAGTCGTAGTTTGGTTAGGTTTCGGAAAATATCGTGGTTTGGGTTAAAATATCTGTAATTCTTAAATGAAAACAGACTCTGGAGATCATAAATTCATTTAAAAATCTATAATATTTAAGTATTTAAAGATAATTAGAAAAACATTTAAACTTAAGCTCTTTTAAAAGCCATTAAAATGTAATTTAAACTACTTTGTTTGCCTCACAAGAAGCATTCATATAAATGATTAATTATCACCTGATTATAATTAACCATTTTCAAGTGCATAATTAATCCAGCGGCACATTTCGGACTCCATACAGAGCCACATGTTTGACGTGACATTTGGTGACCGGAGGGTTAATCCTACAGTGAACACTAGGGGGAGGTGTCCCACTGGTTTTGAGTGAATACAGTATGTAAATAACTTGGGTGCATTTTGATTGGCAGACTAAAATGGATCCTTCAGACCGACGTGGCATGGAGGCTCAGAGCCACCCGATCCTTTGTCTGACTGACGGCAGCGACTCAGACAGAACAAACCATGAAAGAAAATTAACTGTTCGTTCACACCTTCTGTTCTCTTCTCCCTTCCTCCATCTCCTTAAATCCTTTTTCTTCCCATCATCCCTCCCTCCTTCCTCTTGAGGTTTGAGGTCTGGAGTCCTCTCAGCTGAGGTCTTCACTAAAAATTTGAGTCACCTCCATTTCATAACAGTTTGTAACCACAAGTCCTGATATGAAGTCCAGGAAGTTGTTCTCATTACTGCAGTATGTTCACTAGCTTCTTCTCTGAACTTCTCCCAGTGTTCGTTTGGTTACGTGAGTGAGGCACTGATACAGAATACATAAACCATATTGATGTGCCATTTAACAGAGATAGTTCAATACTTCAATACTACACCACTGTTTTTGGGTCTTATACCTACAACCTAAAAAGCCCCAAAGTAACAGTTGTATGCTTTGTTTTTTAGGCTGATTGTGTGTTTGACTCAGGGCCACAACATTACAACACAGAGGTCATGACTCCTCAGCCCACATGAGAACAATTTAACATTTTATTTATTAATTTAAAAACCGTCTCTACTCTTCTCTACTGAATCCCTTTCATCAAGACAACAAACAGTCCAATTTTAAGATAATTAGTCTATTAAAATGGCATCTTTGTCTCTTTAAAGGTCCAGTTAGTCAGATTTATTGGGCTCTATGTTTTTATTAGTGTATAATCACCTGAAAATAAAAATCAATTGTGTTTTTGTTACCTTAGAATGAAGCTTTTATATCTACAGATGCCAAGAGGCCACCACGTTGGGTTGTGCTAGATGGTAACCCTAGATTTGCCAAACTCTCATGAGATTTATACACATTGTTTTGGCTTTTTCAAGTTTTAAGCACATCTGCAGTCGTACGAGGATAAAACCAACACCAGCTTTGTTGTTTTAAACACCAACAAATTACTGCTACACTTGACAAAGACTTTAGGAAGTCAGGTGACATACTATAAATAGTGATGAAAGTCATGTGAGGAGGTCGTCCTGGTAGATGAATAGATCACCCACAGGAATCGAAACCAAGTGTAGATATTTGCTGAGTTGACTTATTGTTTCCAGTTTTCAGTGGCCATTTAGTTTTAGCAACAAGTTACTTGGTTAGGTTTAAGAAAAAGATCATGGCTTGGGTTAAAATGGAATGTCAATGTTTAGTTTTGGTTTCACGCAGGACACAAAGATCTTTCTGGGAGAATGCCTTGAAAACAAACTTCTCCCACATGCGGAAACAACCTGTATAAATCTCAAATCTAGGGTTACCATCTGGACACGACCACCTTGTTTCTACAGTAGCCCAGAACGGACAAACCAAACACTGGCTCGAACTTGGTTTCTCCTTCCCACTTGGAATGGGAGGACAGGTGGGTTGCAAGTACACTGCTAGATGTCACTAAATCAGACACACTGATGCTTTAAATGGTATCTACAGCCCACATATGGCTCTGAAACGTGATGAGACGACCTGATAAAAGTTAAGTTTGTATGTCAGTTTTCTGGGATTTGAACAGTTTGGGCTTTAGGCTAAAAAAAAAAGCAATTCACAGAACTTTGTGCACATTCAGGAGTAACTAGTTTTTAATCAGCATGTTATCTGATTTTCAGATTGAATTGAAGTTTGTCTGACTTGATTTTCAGATGTATTGTTCTTACTTCCAGGAAGTCATTAACTTCCATTCATTTTATCAGTTAACAGACTGGAAATTTGTGTAATTCATCAAAGTGAACGTTAAGTTTGAACTCACTGCTTGTTGGAAATCACGTTACTTTTTTTAGTAGAAGAAACTGTTCCCAAACCTCAACTTCACCTTTTTAAATAAAATACTTGGCTTGTATGTTGTATCATGTGACCAGTGGTAGAAAGTCATAGTACATTTAATCAAATACTTTATAGTATAAGTACTTTTTTTGACAGTCACATTTCAGATAACACGTTTTGTCCTAAAACATGATTTTATAAAATAAAAAGTTCAACATTATATTAACAATTCACTCAACCAGCAACAAGATTAAAGCACTGCTTACATCTTTCTGTGTCAGTTGTATAACCATCTAATATCACATATCATACATATTTTACATTCTGAATGGGGCCAAGCAGCAGTATAAATACTTTGATATTTATACTTTTACTTGAGTATTTTTACCAAAGTTATGGATCTAAATACTTCTTCCTTGTGTATAAAAATGTACTCTGAGCTCAGTTGAATTATTTTTGATTGACAGAGGCTCTGTGCGATGAAATAAAAGCGAAAACAAAGTTTGATTTCCACGTCGGCTCTAAGTAGCTTACATCTTAGACTTTAACTTTATACCTCAACTGATTTTCATTTTTAAACACTTCATAAGTTTCGTATGAATTTATCTCTTCAGCGACTAAACCCATCGGGTCAAACTTCTTGAGTGTCCAAACTGAACTAACTCCCAGTAAATGAACAAATGATTCCAGGTCAGGTTCAGTTTTACTCTGTGAGACTCCATGATTCAGAGCCAACTTATTATATTTATTTGGCGGCCATCTTGTCTTGTTGCTGATTCAGCCTCTGACACTTTGACTGCTGTCTGTCCCAACACGCCTCGCTCTCTGCTGCTCGCTGGTTTGGCTGGTGAATATTATTGGATGTCCATCTGACCTCATTATAAGTGAGTTGCCACTGGCAACCAGCTTGGAGAAGAAGGGGGTGGGGTGGGGGGGAGAACAGTTGCATCATGGGATAGAAACCTGACCTCTCTCTCTCTCTCTCTTTTTTTTCTTTCTTTTTTTCCTCCCCCCGTCTCTCGAAGGACGCACACGTGCACTAACGCACATGTGTACACGTGCACATATGCAGCACATGCACCCGCAGCCACATGCACGGTTTGCTTAAACAAAGATACATTAGAGAGGAGGAGAACCAGAATGTCGAGCCTCTCAACAACAATACGACATTTGTTTATGGCTGAATGTAAAGAAAAAAAAAACATCAACTTGTACAGATACACACTCACACACACACACACACACACACACACTCTGCACACTATTGTTGAAGGATACCAACGCTGTGTGTGTCACTGTTTGTGTATTTTATGTGACTGTTTATGTTCAGTTTAGTGTTTGAAGGTGATTCGTCATTAAAACTCTGTATGAAGTGACAAGACAAAAACATAAAACTTTGGGTGCATGAGGGCTGCAACTTGTTTATTAATAAATTTAATTATTTTGTTGATACAATTAATGATTAATATGCATCATGAGGACTCAGAGCTCAAAGCAACATCTTAAAATGTCTGACGAACATTCCATAATAGGGCTGAAACTAACAATTATTTTCATTATTGATCTGTCAATCATTTTATTGATCAATCGATCAAGTCCCAAGATGACGTCTTCAAACGTCTTTTTTTGTCCACAACCCAAATATTTTCAGTTTATTGTCACAGAGGACTAAAGAAACCCGAAAATATTCAGATTTGAGAGGCCGAAATCAGAGATTTTGGACATTTTGTCTTAATAAATGCCTCAAAATGATAAATCGATTATCTAAATAGGAGACAATTAATCAGTTAATTGTTGTACTTATCACCCAAAACCCCCAAAATACAGAATGTCTCTGTGTTATAATATGTAAAATGTTTTAGAAGTTTTATTTACGTGTCTGTTTGTGGTCAAACGTGTATTTATGTGTGAGATTGTGTGTCTGTGATTGTTTATTGCTGTGATGTTGTGTGTGTGAACATAGTGTCAGTGCATGTTTATCAGTTTATGTGTGTCTGTCTAATCAGACATTTTTGTGTCTCTCCAGTCCAGTTCAGTCCTGTATGTTCGTGTCTAGAGTTGTGTTTGTGTATCATGACTTGTGTGTGTCATTGTGTAAGACTGTGCTGAATTTTGTCTTTCAGTCGGTGTGTATTCATATTTTTGTGTTTCTAAACTTTGTGTCTTTAATTTAGCATTTCTGTGTTTGTTATCTTTCATTTTGCGTGTCTGCGTTTGTGCCCATATATGGGATGCGTTGCATTTCGCTCAGTGTGTGTGTTTGTTAAAGAACATTTTGAGTGTGTACTTCTCTGGTCCATGTCTGTTGTGTTCATATCTTTCACCTCGTGCATGTGTGTTTAATTTTGTATCTTTACAGTGTGTGTCCACATCTTGTCTGTGTGTATCTCTCTGTACTTTTGTCTGTGTGTTCATATCTTTTGTGTTACTTTTTGTGTCCATGTGTTGTGCCATCTTTGACCTCATGCATGTATTTGTGTTTATTTGTCCACATATTGTCTGTGTGTACCTGTGTGTACTTTTATGTCTTTTCCGTGTCCGTCGTGCGTTAAATCTGATGTTTGAGCTCCGTTTTAATTTTTGGTGTCTTTGTTTGTGTCCGTCTGTTTAGGTTTTTGTGCGTGTTGTGTACTTTCCTCTGCCTCGGCGTTCTTGTTCGTGAATGTCATTATTTATATGGACTTTTATCTGTGTGTGTTTCTGGGTGTGTACATGTGGCTGCATGCACTCTTGTGTTTTAGTATGTGTGTCTGGATGTATACCCGTTAGCCTGTAATTTTGTGTGTCTGTGTATGTTCTTGTGTGTGTGTGTGTGTGTGTGTGTGTGTGTGTGTGTGTGTGTGTGTGTGTGGGAGGCGTATATATGTGGGTTTGTGGAATGTTTGTGTGCAATTTTGTGTATCCTCGTGTGTGTGTGTGTTTATGTATGAAGTGAGCATTATCTGCAGGGCTGTTTGACTGTATGTGTGTGTGTGTTCATATATACAGTGAAACACACTCACAATGCCTTCATCTCTGACATAACTGGTTACCATGCATACTGTGCGACTGACTATTATGGGGTGTTCTTTGTTTTGTCACGATGTGCCCTGGTATGGAATGGGAGGGGGGAGGGGAACAGGGTGTGTGCGTTAGCGTGCACGAGTGTGTGTGTGTGTGCTTGGAGGAGGGGGGGGTGCATACGTGTTTGAGGGGGAGGTATGTGTGTTTTAGTCTGTGTGTGTGTGTGTGTGTGTGGGAGGGGGGGGTATAGCAGGGGAAAGGGTGTGTGCGTGTTTGCATGTGTGTGTCGAGCAGAGGATTGGGTGGGGGTTGGGTGTGCGTGTCTGCGCGGACGTGCGAGCACATAATGTGTGCATGAGAGAGAGTGAGCGAGTGCATGCATGTGTTTTTGAGAAGGTAAGAGGGTAAAGATAAAATGGCGGCTCGTGGGTGCGTGCATTCAGGCCTCTCAGGTGGAATTTCAAAGTTTTAAAAAAAACTGTTTGTTTTTTTTTTACTTCTGCTCATGTCATCGCCTCTTTATTAACCGTTTATTTATCTTAGACACATCACGCCCCATAGTTTTGATTTGTTGTCATATTTCAACTCAGGTAGCGAGAAGACATAAATAAACACAAGAGAGAACAAAAACTGCTAGAACACCTGAAGACATCACTTCCTGTAACTTTAGCCCTTGTGGAAAGAGTGGAAATACTACTCAAGTACAAGTCCAACTACTGGTGTTACAACTAAAGTAAAAGTACAAAGTATTCTTCTCAAAAACTACTCTAGTACTATTATTATTAGTTACTTTTTAACCGCTGATGTTTGAAGTATTATCAGCAGCAGGCAGTCAAACGAAAAGAGGAGCTCCTTTTAGAAGATTCAACCAACCACATTTCTCTGATAAATGATAAAAGGTATGAATGCCTCAAACATATTTGTTTCCTAAACAAATACACAGATAAAGATCAAGTGTGCTGAGATGATCTGATAGAGAGTCTGTTCACCTGAACATCTGCACAACAAAACTCTTGTTTACTGCTTATCAGTTTTAACCAAGCAGCCACCTCCGTGGCTGTGAAGTGAAGCCTATGAGGAAGTGCCAAAAAACTGCAGTTCCTCAAACGTCCACTTGAGGCTGGTGACAGAACACGTCAATCTCCATAAGTCCCCATGTTAAAATGTCCAACTTCACAGCAGAAATAAACATGTTTACAGCCTGGTACAAAAAATAGTTTTGGTCTCTATAGATAATTTCCCCGTTCATGACAACTGTACTGAGGGTGAATTTTTATAGAACTCACCTGTTCAAATTATATTAAGGCTTAAAGTTATGCATAGTTAACAGCGTGGCCGCTTTGGTAGGTGCTGTTACAGATGGCTTGTTTAAGCAAAAAGGCAAAATCATTTGGCCCACTTCAGGTCCACCGATGATTCACGTCTTTGCTGATTTTTATATTAGCCAGGAGGCAGCAGAGACAGGACTACCAAGATGGCAACGGCCAGAGCGACCACACTCTGAGCCATCACACTGCGTTACCATGCAACTACAATGGAGGTTTGACAAAAATGAATGCAGACTTCATGTTCACTGTGATGGATTACACAACGCAACCGAGTCTCAAGAGTGTGCTGATTGACTTTTAATTGGGAATGAACTCTTTGGCAGTGTCCACTTGACAACAGGAAGGAGTCTCCAGAATCGGCACGTCAGGAGGGTCTAAATTAAGTTTGGTCGTCGCCTGCTGCCCCTGCTGTCAGCGGGTTGGTGTGCCCCTGTTTAACTGCCCCTTTATGCTCTTGTTACTATCAAACATGCTTGAACATTTTGTCTGCAGTCAAACAGAAGAACTGTTACTCTGTTGAGATGGAAATTGTGCTGGGTGATGAGAGTCTGAGTCAGGTATCTGTTACATTGTGACTCTAAAAGAAAACCAAATCTTGCTACTAAAGCCAAGACACATCTGTCCACCAAATTAAATCGAAATCTATCACTTAGTTTTTGTGATAACCTGCTAACAGACACACAAACTGGTCAGAAAAGTGACAGTATATATATTATTAGAACCTTTATAACGGGAAAGAAGGAAATAAGTTTAGTATGTCCAAGTTGGAATTTACGATGCGTACCTTTGAACGATACTGAAAGACTTCTTAACGAGGTGACAGTTGGGATTAACGGTTTAGACGATGCCTAGAGAGCCTGTAAGAGAAAGAAAAAAGAATACATGACGCCTGAATGACATTATACATGGCACACAGTAGAGTACAATGTCTCCCAGATGGCAGGCTGTTATATATAAAACTCTGCAGATTGGATGGAGACAGGCAGTTGTGACAAAGTAATAGAACATCCAGTTTGGTTGAAATTGTGTAAAAATATCACTAAATCACACGTCTGGATGACAACACACTTGACTGACAAAGAAAAGGTGTCATCAGACAGTGTGTCCTCCTTCGGCTGCTGCACAGCGTCACTGCTCCACGACAAAAAGACTTCCCATCAGCCGCGCTGCCATTGATTTCTTCAGTGATCAGTATGTACAGCTCCGTACGTCCTTGCACCACGACTTTGACACTTTGATGCAGCTACAAAGACATGTTTAAGTCACAGTGACTGCACCTGGAGGATATATGCAGCTGTGATTAAGATTATGCTTTACTACGAGGCACAATCACGACTGTAACAGATGTCAGAGACATCGCTTTGTTTCTAGAAAGATGGAGAAGCATGTTTGTCTCCGCAGCCCAAGAAAACCTCACTGAAAATGGAGATCATAGCTCGTATCTGTTTATTGGAACTGTGGAGCTCTTTTAATTTGGCCATATGAGAATGATGTCATTCAAAACAAAACTTTAAAATACACATCTTGATCTCTTTCTCCAAAGCAAAGGCCCTCTATTCTCTGTATACAGGTGCAGCTGTACCTACAATTGTGGACACACTGGTATCCAAACAGTTACCCATTCGTAAGCAGCACCATGGTGAGGATTTTTGAAAGATCAGTTGGCTCCAACAGCAAAAAAAAAAACTTTGCTTGAGACTCTTGAGACTGTATCACTAGAGATTTATTTCCTAAATATGTTGCACAGCTTGCACACCAAGTAGCATGGCTGCAGTTAAACCTCATCATCATTATTTAAAGTTATACATGCAGTTACCACATTGACCTTTACATGAAACCTCTAAACTCAGCCTTTGGTTGCTCAACCAAAACACAGTGTGACCTCAGTCTTCTAAACCAGATTCCCCCGTTGGTGGAACGTCCTACCAGTTCCTACCAGATCAGGGGCGTCCCTCTCTATCTTCAAAAACCTCCTGAAGACCTCCAGCTCTTCAGAGAGGACCTCCTCTCCAACACTACCAACAAGTGGACATGCTAAATCTATCCCCCTCTACAACTGTCACATGTCCTTGTCGCACTGTATCGTGATTGCTTTGGATAAAAGCGTCAGCTAAATGACTAAATGTAAAATGTAAGGACGACTTATAAGATAGACAAAATCCCACCTCATGTATGTCCTTTGGAATAGTTTGAGGCTGTTCTGTAAATAGCTTTCTAATAAATTTAGCAACTTCTGCATTTCAATTTCAGACTTAAGTCAACTTCTGGTGTGTGTCCCACCCACCCATTCCCTAAGTCCTCAACTGTCAACCTGCTTGTTGTGACCCCACTTGTGTGACAGGTTAGGGCCAATTCAGACTAGATCATGCACTGTGGTGTGTTTAGACTGGTGTAGGCCACAGGATATGCCAGGAAAAACCAGACCAGACTGGTCAAACTGCTCCACAGTCGGCCTGAAATAGTGCTAAAACAAGAGCTATCCAGGTGGAGTTCATGGGCTAAACTATGATACTCTCCCAGTTGTGTCCTGGCCCAGCTTCCATGTCTGTATCTGACTCACAGTGTACAGTATGCTGCAAAATAGTGACAACAAGAAGTTTCCTTTAGTTTGTGTCCATGTGTTTGAGAGAGAGAGAGACAGCGGGGGTAAAGCGACATAGACAATGAATGAGAGAGACTGTGAATCAGATAAATAAAAAGTTATTTTCTGATTGTTTCATAGCAACGCCTGATTTGTTCTGAATACGGCGAGCAGTTCAACCAAGAATCAAACGATCCACTAGAGAAAAGTCAAAAATAGTCTTTCTTTCTTGTCCTTTTAATAATCTCATGACCTCTGTGGTTAACTTGGGACCTGTATGGGGGTCATCACCAATCTGCTATCCGGTATCAAGGCCTATATAGTAACCTTTTTAATAACCATTAAATGGAGAAAAAAAAAATTAACTGACAAGATAAACTCCCCTTGTGGTTTAGAGCGAATAAACAGGCAGTATTTCATATCTATTTGTGTCTGTGGTGATCTGTACTACTGTGTGTCTGTGAGAGAGAGAGAGAGAGAGAGAGAGAGAGAGAGAGAGAAAGGAACCCCGGGTTGACGAAGTGCGATGAAGACGTCACAGATAGGAAGGTTGGGTATTTTGAGCCTCTTTAAGTGGTTGCTGTTTGGAGAGACATACTGTACTCTGCACTTCAGGAACCTATAAGACAGGAAATGATGATGGTGGCGGTGGTGGAGGGGGGAGGGAGGGGAGGGAGGAAGAGGGAGGAGGGTGGATGGGGGGGGGGGGGGGGGGGGGTGTCGAGAGAGAGAGAGAGAGAGAGAGAGAGGAGGCGAATTAGCAGTGTGATTATTATGGAGTGGCAGGCCAAGCAGTGAAGAAAGAAGGAGGAGGAGGTGGTTGTGGGGTGGGGGGGTGGGGGGGGTGAATGCTTATTATGGGATGTCTGTGTTGTCAAGCAGGGGGAGGGGCGGAGGCGGTGGAGTAAGGAGGAGAAGGGAGGTGGGGGTGGGGTGGGGGGGTGAGTATTATGGTCTGGCCTAGGCCTGTTTTTGTGTCCGACGGCTCCCCCACCTCACCTCCCCCCCTCCCTCCCTAACCGCACAAGCTTTGTGTCTATGTGTATGTGTGTGTGTGTGTGTGTGTGTGTGCGTACATCAGAGCTCGACGTGCGCACACTATGATGTATATCAGGGAAATAGTATCTATGTTCAGGTGCAGAGTGACTCACATACAAGACGAAGGTAGTGAGACCCGAGAGACGAGGCAGCAGCACAAAGACACCGAGGCGCAGAGTGGCAGCTGGGAATTCATCAAAAAAACTATGGCAAACTATCTGAGCAGCACACTGAGCACAATAGACTCCCTGTCCCCTGTAATGTAAATTATTGAGGCAGCGACGGAGCCATGAACGCGTTTATGTGCGGCGGTTTTCCTTCTTTACCGCCCAAACTGCTGCACATTTGTAGTGCAGATAAAAACATTCATTATAGTCTGCAGTTAAACCAATTTAGATACACATTAGGGAGTTTTTACGTAACCTGATGTGGAAGCTTGATCAGTAACCATTCAAGACTGCACACACAAAAAAAAATCGTTACAGACGCTGTCACAACTGGATTTTTGGCTTTCGGCCCGGCTGACTGCTGTTCCCACACTGTCTGCACTGGGACCAGTCAGATTGTGACTCGGAGGGACAAGGGGTGCTCTAACTGTGACAGAAAAAACATAACCACACTGATGAATTGGAAAAATGACATCTAAATTTAAGCAACAAACGCCCAGAGAGATCATCTGTAGATATTCGGTTTATAATTATATAAAATAAAAGCAGAGAATCCTCATATTTGTGGAGCTGGAGTGAGTAAATGTTTGCCATATTAAGCCACAGACTGAACAGTCTTTTGGTCAATCTTAATAACTTCTGTGATCCTCTGATTTTTCACTTATCCAGTAAAATTTGTCAACATCTACTCAACGGATTGGACTCCCAAAGGACGAATCCTCCTGACTTTGGTGATCCCCTGACTTTTCCTGTAGCATCGCCGTGAGTTTGGCATTCAAGGTTTTAAGCTAAGATGAGATCAAATAAGCCTTTATTGATCCCCAGAGATCCAGAGATCAAATTCAGGTGTTTCAGCAGCACAAGGACAGAAATAAATCTATAAATACAGAACAGAAAAAAAGTATATACAATGAAAATAAGAATAGATCCATACGAGAGCAGTTCAACTCAAAACTACAAGTCAAGCAAAATGCATACAGTACCAATGTTTAAACGGCTAATGGTTGGATTCTCCTTCAGTTTGGTTCAGACATTCATGTCCCCTTCAGGATGAATTGTTATAACATTTGGTGACATCCTGACTATTCATCATGCACCATCATCAGGTCAAAATGTGAATTTGTGCTACCAAAATACTGTTTTATGGCTAAATATCTGCAAAACTATTGTCACTGTGAGCATGCTGACATGCTAAAGTTAGGATTTAGCTCGGAGCACTGCTCCCCCTTCAATGAGCTGCTAGCATGGCTGTAGACTGTCAGACTGGGCAGACAATGTCTAGATTAGGCCTAAATTTACTGGACGCCCATGATGAATTTTAAAATGGGTTTGAATTTCTGCCAGATCGGTCGTCATTTGACCAATCTTGGAACCCATTGGTTCATCATCTGATTCAAAATTTAGTCTTTGGGAGCATCAAACAATGTTTTGGGGCTTTCGGTGTAGCCAGGTAATATCCAGAAAATAGATAACAGATATCTGGGCCAAGACTTCCTCTGCAGTCCGATTAGCAACATCATGCATGAGAATATCAATAATGACACATTTCTGCTCATCACTATAAACAGATATCATTATATGAGCAGATAACTTTAGAAAAAGCTGATAAATAGCTACATTGTCATTAGACAATGACCTCTGGTTTTAAGGTTGCATTTGGGCCAGTGATTTCTGCTGCTTTGTTCTCCACATGGACTGGTCAGTACTACTCAGGCTACAAACGGAAACCAGAATGCTTCCAGTACCAAAATCTTGGTCCCTTTCCCACAGATTCTGCATTCATGCAGATGTCTGAGATCATCATTTAGCATGCTTGATTAATTACCTGAACAATCAATGATCGGCTGTCACACAGTTGGTTGGATTCCTGGGGAGAAATTCTGGTCGTCTGTCTGCAGTCCGAGGAGATCCAGAGTCCAATTTTCCAACATGGCTGCTGTCAAAAGATCTGTAACAAAGAGCTTGTTTTAAGGTTATTGTTGTATTTTACATGTCGTAGTGTTGACTGAGACTTTTTTACTCATAGTACAACACCTTTCTCTCTTTATGTAAAGACCGTTAAGGATGCTTTTGTTTCATTTGAATAAACTTTACTGGAATTGTGACTGGACAAAGGCTCAGGTTCTCTCTGTGTAGAAAAGCAGATTTAGACGTGTTGTGTTGTGGATTGAACACAACATACAGGATCAATAAAAACGCAGTCTTGTTGCTTGATAAATGATTAAACAATCATCAAAATTGCCTGTTTTTTTCGATTGACTATTCAAAAGATGGCGGGATGAAAAGATCACAGATTTGAACTCCGCGACATCTGAGCCGTCTGGGACATCCGGACAACCTCGATGCACCAATCTTTTTTTTTTTTTTTTTTTGTCAACTGCTGCCATGTGTTATCTCATGTGGCAGACATGTTGGATCTGATCAAATCCATTTGCACTTTGTTATCTGGTGCAGCTTCAGAGCGTGAGGGGGATAGGTGGTGCGGAGATGGTGTCTGAGCCGGGTGTAGGAGGAGGGTGGGGGGGAGCTAGTCAAGAAGTATTATGGTATGCATTTTGACTTACATGATAATCTGACCCCGCCTGTAACCCTCCTCCACCACTACCACCACCCCTCTGCTTATCTCCATGGCGACCAGCCTGCACAGGAGCACTATTATGGTCTGTAGTCCCACCACCACCACCACCACCTCCGCCTCACCTCCCTCCCCTCCAACTCCTCCTTTTTTCCTTTTTGCCTCAGAAATGATATTATTATCATTATGTGATATGCAATTCTGCGAGTGTGGTGGGGGGTGGGAGGGGCATCAAGAGCCGTGCACGAGGTTTCTATGACAACTGCCCCTAGTATCTTTCTGATTGGTGATTATGGGATGTTACCCCCCCCCCCACACCTCGTCCTCCTCCCCAAATGCACACATGAACACTGTGTCCATAAGGAAAGAAGAAGTGTGGGGGAGGGTGGGGGAAAGATGCAAACCAAGAGAGAGAGAGGAAGAAATGCAGAGAAAAGAAAGCGAAGTTGTTGGTTTTTTTTGTTCTTTGTGTCGGCCGGTGTGTGAGAAGGATACAGCGAGGGAAGCTGTGGGTGGTGGGACAAAGGAAAAGCCAGAAGAGAACGAAGAGAGTCAAAATAAAAAAAAGGTGTGCTGAGTCAGAGCCGACTGTAGATCCACTGTAAGAAAAAAAGAGGCCAAGAGGGAGAGAGAGGCCTTTACTTAAAGACAAGCAAGGAGAGAGGGGGGGGGGGGGGGGTAGCTTGAAGTGGGTTAAAACTGTCAGGGCGCTGCAACAATATGAGCATGAATAATTTGTTAGTAGGTTCATAAATCCTCCATAGATTAAAACAACCTCGCATCCGTGCTAATTCTCAGATTTCACATGAAAAATGACATCCGCAATATAAAGATTAATCCAATGTGGCGGTCACCCACCGTACGAGAAACTGGTATTTTATTCAGCACAATAAGTCATTCATAATGACTGAATAATGCACACTCACCTCAGGAAATTACCGCCAGCTGTTGTCTTTGCCCGCTAGTTTTCCCCTCAAACCGGATATTCCTCTTTTGTCCTGCGTGGACATTATATCTGGAGCTGTTTGGGGGAAGGTACCTCAACCACATCCAGCACCTATTGGGATGAAGTGACCCTGATGTCAGTGACTGATTTCCCCAATAAGGCCGTGTTCAGACCATCGGGGTCCTGATCAAGGGCTCATTCCTTGTAAATTTCTTTGTAACGTTGTTTATTTCTACTGTTTACCTAAAGATCGATAACTGTGTCACATTTAGGGGGCTCTATTTACAGACTATGGCAGGGTCTGCCATGTGTCTACAGTAGCCTAGTAAGGACAAACTAAACACTGGCTCTAGATGGGGCCTTTCGCATGTTTTGCAACCACCACTACACCGTTAGATGACACTAAATCCTACACACTGGTCCTTTAAGTTGTAAAATCTTGTCTCCTACTATTGTAAACTGCTGTCTGATGACATCAAACATATATCAACAAAAACTGAACATTATAATCTGCATGAAGGAGGGAGGTAGGATTTATTGCAGGACTGGTGTGTTAGACTGCATTGGTGTTTAGTTAGGTGCACCTAATAAACTAGCAAGCAGGTGTATTAAATATGCCTTGAATATATCAAAAATATCCAATTAAAGATGTATTGATGTATTGTTTTTAAATGTTAACATGCTGGGGGAGTTAGCTGGTTAACCACACCTGTAATCACGGAGAGTATCAGCCAGTTGTACATATAGTATACCTGATGAAGATATTTAAACAGTTTGGACTCAGTGTGCAGGTATTGTTGTGTCCACATACTTTTGGCTACATAGTGAACTCTGGCTGGTAAAACAGCTGCTGAATTTCTTTTTTTTTTTGCCGACTCCTGGCTGACTCAAGCAGCGATGGGAGACCAGATCTGTCCTCTGCAGCGATACGATAACAACGCATAACTCATCCTGATGCTTCACAGGCCTCAAAATACAGAACTCCCCGTTAGCCAACGCGTTCTCTGTCGATCTCCCGTGTGGTAAAATGTCATTCAGAAGCTTCTCTGCCACGCTAACGTGCAAACACTTCTGCATTTTGCCCCACACTCTAAATGTACTACAGACAGTCAATGGTGGGAAAAAACTGTCTAGGACCCAGACGTTTTTCCCACCATTGACTGCAATGTATTTCCAGGCAGCCTGTGGAGCAAGCCTGTGTGTGTGTGTGTGAGAGAGAGTGTGTGTGTGCAGACAGCTTAACTCAGCTGTTGGCTTGGCTCTTGTACTTCTGGGCTCCATGATTCTTGTTTTTTGGGGGGGGCTTTAAGCAGCAGACTTTAAGGTTTTGACTACAGTGTGACCTCTGTGACCTCTCCCCTGGAGGGCTGTGCATGCTAACCTGACTTCTCAACCTTTACACTGACCCATTATCCCCAAAGTCGACCTACTTTCCTGGGCTTTCCATGAAAGGATTACATGATGGTGAGTCATGTATATGAAGATGTTATATATTTCTGCTCATATAGAGGAGGGGGAAGTTTATGGGTGTGTGTTTGGGGAGGGGGGGGGGGGTCACCCCACTTTTTGTGACCCGAGGGTGTCTTCACAGGTCGGTTATGACCGCCTCACACTCTGCATCAACATCCTGTGCAGCTCTTTAGCAGCCGGGCTCATATACAGTACAGTGCCTGCGCATACATGCAAACATGCACACTCAAGTTAAGCAGCAGTCATGTGGCACACACAGTTGCCATGTGACGGCTTTTCCTTTTACCCCCCACCACCACCACCACCACCACCCTCCCTCCTTTCTCCTATCTCTCTCGCTCTCTCTCTCTCTTTTTGGAGTTATGCTCATTGAGGGATGTCAGTGACTGCGCTCATTACTATTATGGGATGTTGTGCACGGGGGAGGGAGGGGGGGCGTCTCCATGGTAACCCCGGTTGCTAAGGGTGGGGGTGGAGGTGGTGGTGTGCATGCATGGAGGAATGGGGAAGAGACTGTAGGAGAGGGAGGGGTGAGTTGACTATTATGGTCTGTACGTTGCAAGGTAACTATGCAGAGTGGGGGGAGGGGTGAGTGAAGTGTGTGTGTGTGTGTGTGTATATGTGTGTGTGGATGGAGGAAGAGGAGGGAGGGAGGGGGGGGGATATTATGGGATGCCTGCCCCCTGATCTCTTTGTGTGTGTGTGCGCGCGCGCGGGGTGTGTGTAGTGTGGTGTGGTGCGAGGGAGAGAAAGAGGAGACGGCGTCGTGCGCACACGCTGCCACAAAAACACGGAAATATATTTAAATTGTATGTATACCGTTACCTTACAAACAACAAAAAAAAAGAAGCTTCTCCAAGTATTGATTGATAGACAAAGTGAGCCCGGAGTTATTGTGTTTTTGTTTTTTTTGTGTGTGTTAGTGGGGGGAAGCTGTGTCAATCAAGTTGTGAGTATCTCAGTTTTATTGTTTAATTTACTTGACTCAGGTTAAGATGGTTGAAGGGGTGAGATAGCCTCAGATGCCGGGGTTGTTACACATGATATTTTACACATGAGTGTGTGTGTATGAGAGAGAGAGAGAGCTGGGCTTCGTTTTCCTTTTTACTTCGTCTCAAATCTGAACCTGGCCGCCGGTCAAGCTCGGCGGCGGCTAGCACGCATGCTAATGGCACGGAAACTAAAACGATAGTGGCAAGATGGCATGTCACGGCTTTGAACGCACAGAGAGATGGAAGTGAGTGAGTGAGCGAGTGAGGGTGCTAATCTTTTGTGAGCTGTCCAACTTAAAGTTTATTGTCCAAAAAGCAGGGAGTCCATGCTCGGTGGTGTTTTTTACCGGGTGATGTGTTTTGAATGCTCTTTACTGCTAAATATTCACTTCCGTTTTCTTTTTTTTTGTTCTTATTTCCCTTGTCGAAACCTGGCCGGCTGCCCCCTCTTTCCACGACTTGGACCCAACACAAGGACCGGGTCAGAACTCTGGATTACCCTACAAACAAATAACTTTTAGTTTAGTTAGCCGAACTGTTGGCTAACTAAATAGAAAAGTTTCACAGCAAGTCCGCTATGTCTGGAAGCGAGGATGACAGAGATGATTACGGAGCCCCCGACGACCGGTTACTGCACGGTAAGACAAGGCTCATTTGTTAGCCGGAATTGCTAATGTTCACACTGGTCGCAGGCTAGCATGAGCAGATGTTTTTTGACGTTCATATCAATCATGTTTCGTTAGCAGCTACGGCTAACTACCGGGTAGCTACCATTAGCAGCTACATTAGCAAACTCCTCGCGGATGCGCTGTTCTATATAAATGCCCCCTTTTTAAAAAAAACAAGTCACTCAGTTTTACCCCTCAACCGAAGCCAGAGGCGGTTTTTTGGTTGATAGTTGCATTGTCGTGAAGTCACCGTCGACTGACCGGCATGTTCCCGGGGCCTAACGTTAGCCAGCTACCGGTATTTTTTTTTTTTTTACGTGTCGATGACAAGATGGAGGCAGCCAGTTAGCTTGGAAGCTGGCGGATGACGTTCTGAAGCGTTCCTACCTCCTCATGGTCGGCGCCTTCGGTTTGAGTGTGTGTGTAGGGGAAAAAGTAAGAATAAAAACAGTGTAAATAATAAATATATCTAACGTCTTACCTAGCTGTTTAGCTTCTTTAATGCTAGTTTTTCACGCGCCGGTGTGACCGAAGAACGTATTGTTTACAGTTGGTATTATTCCGACGAGCACGCGACGAGCGTACACGGTGGAGCCGTTGAGAACAAATAGTCCTACAAGTTAGCGTTAAGTGCTAAAATCGACCCAAAAACTGCGTTTAATTCATCAAACAGCGTCATTTTTAAAAATAAACATAACACGTGATGCGCTACAATCAAAACAATGTGTAAGCAGAGACAGAAAAGTGTGGAAAAATCGTTTATTTTTCGCATTTACATGCACGTTATTGTTCTCTCAAACAGCTAAATTAATACGATTTAATGATATGAGATGATACTTAATGTTTGTTTTCTGTCATTTCTTCAATTTTAAATGCATATAGCTCAAGTCAAGCAGCTGCAACTGTGATTATTTGCACTATTTATTCATCATTTAATCTATAAATTGTCAAGAAAATGATGAGCAATGTCCAATTTGATTCCTTAAAATGTTTGTTTTACCCGGCCAATAGTACAAAAACCAAAGATATCTATTCTGCAATAACTAAAATTGGCCCAAAAACTGTTTTGAAGTCATCAAATGGTGTCAGTATTTTTACAAATCTGACAAGTGATGCTATAAAGTCAAAACATTGTGCAGACAGAGACATAAACCCTGCTGAAAAGTGTGGAAGAATCATATAATTTAAGCATTTGCGTGCACGCTATTGTTCCTAAAAACGGGCAAATTAATTAGATTTGATGCCATGAGATAATTTAAGCTTATTTTCTGTCATATCTTCCATTTTAAATGCATATAGACTGAGGTATATTAAACCAGTTCAAGTAAAGTTACAAATAGAGCTCCAACTATGATTATTTACACTATTTATGAGTCATTTAATCTAGAAATTTTTCAAGAAAATGATGAACAGTGTCCAACTTGATGCTTTAAAATGTTTGTTTCATCCAGCCCACGGCAGAAAATCCCCACAGCCTTATCTAAAATGACATAAAAATAGAGAAAAGTGGCTAAACCTCAACAACCGAGAAGTGTTTGTGCTTAAAAAAAACTGCTCTGTTGCTTCCAGTAGAGATTGATTTAATTGTTTCAGCTCTAAACAAGTCTTCATGAGCAATTTGCAAATCAGTTTGTAAGCCTTCCATGTGCTGACTATTCAGATTACACAGTATTTAAACATCTTTCCTTTGTTAATGGTGCTTTTTGCACAGTTTAGAGGCCACCAATGAAACTGTACCAGGTCAAAACTTGAGACTTGAATTGTCTTCTTTAGGTTTCAAGTGTCATGTAAAGTCTATGGGAACTTAAACCTCAAGTATGAGGCCAAGTTGGCCTCATATGCCTATGTTAAGACGAAGATAATAATTTAGTCCTTGAGATGCTTTTGGTGAACTGCAGAGAATCACCGTGCAGTAGAAAACACTGTCACAGTGTGAGCTCTGGGTTTCTTGTAAGAGTGTTTTTCCCCCATTTGAATTTACAGTCGAGCACACACCCACAGACACGCAGCTTGGTCTCCTTTATATGACCTAAAAAGCTCATCACATTAAAGCGTCTTCCTCACCAGGTGCATTTTAATGGCAGCCTGCCATTTACTTTTTACCATAGTCAATTACATTAATAGGCTCCGGGTGCCCTATTGCTTCGCTGAGGCAGTGCCAAACGCCGGACTGAGGTCGTCTCTGTCACAAGGGCCTGCAAGGACTGTGAACTAAATCACGATGACTAATCAGTTGTAAGTGATGGTTTTAACCACTGGAGCAAAACTGATTTGAATCACCCCCCTAAGGGCAGCTCATAAAATGGTGTAGTAACCCAAACCACTAGCCTATCCTCACTTAGTCCTGATTCTCAGGTCTCCTGCTGGTAATCATTGACCACTTTTGATATCATTCGACACCAGGTGAATGTGGTTGCAGCCTGGCAGGGGTGGAAAGAAGGTTTAATTGTGCTGCTCAAGTAAAAAAAAGTTGTTCCCTGACTTGTGTTGAAAACCCCAAAAAGCACCCTGATGGTGATAATTAAAAAATTAGCCACAACAATCGATCCTTCTCGTATTCAGTCATGCTCTAAAAAGTGAATCTTGAGTGCAAAATCCTCCCAATCGAGCCACGGCGGCATGATATTAGTTCTTCTTCACCAAGAAGATAAACAAACAAAAGCAGAATCACAGACTTAAGCAGAGAGGCGCATGCTGCCACTTGTGTTTTGTTTCCAACCAGACATGCAAGTGTCTGCTCATATGCATGCTATCTGTTCAGTAATGTTTTCACTCCTCTGTGTATCTCAAACATTGAATGTCTCCGCTGGCCTCATTTGTAGACGATGAGGAGGAGGAGATCTCGGAGAATGAAACTCCGAAGGTGAAGAAGAAGAAGAAGGCCAAGAAGAGCAGAGAGAGCAAGGGCAGCAAGAGGCGGTCACGAAGAGAGGTAAGGAGCGTGTAAATGTGTGGTAACGTACTGCAGCTACACCCTGAAATGTAAGACAACGTTTTAAAATCCCACGTCCAGTCGAGATGATGTGTTAAATGGAACAAAACAACCAAGAAATCCAGACACTTTTCATTAAGCGTCACACACCATAAAAAGCATGACCGTCTGCAGACTTTGATAATCGTCTCATGCAGGCAAAACAGGCAATAAAGTCAAATTTGCTGCGTTTCTCAGGCTCTCTTCCTGCCCGCATATGGTGAAATTTAATAGACAAAACCTTTTTTCTTCTTGCTCATGTTTCTTTACTGTGCATATGACATGTTTGTTTTTACTTTTAGACACTTCAAACCTGTATAATCAACTTATTTCTTGCATCTCTTCTCCCTCCAACCCTCCTTTACTTTACTTTTTCTGCAGAGTGCCTCTGCTTTTAACATTAGAAATGAGAAAATTGATATAAAAGGTCTAACAACACTGCTCAGTTTGGAGTTAGGATTTTAAATTTCAAGTTGACAGCCACTGAATTTAAACAAATCAATCATCTTTTCCTTAACAATATGTTTTTGTTGAAATTCCTGCAAGAAATCCCATCGTCCTTCAACATTAAGGTTTCAGTTTGCTGACCTCTTTCTTCTCCTCTCCTTGTTCCAGGAGCTTCCCATCAGCTCCCCGGAGCCCATGGACATGGGCGGGGTGGAGGAGGCCGAAGATGGCGTCGCCGTCCAGCGCTCCGACAGTGAGGGCAGCGACTACACTCCAGGACGCAAGAAGAAGAAGAGAGGCAGCAGCGGCAAAGAAAAGAAGAGGAGCGGCGCCGAGCGGAGCTCCTCCAAGAAGAAAGAGCCCGAGCCCGAGGAAGACGAGGACGATGACGACGATGATGGCTCGGTGAGGAAAACCAGGCGGGGTGTTCGAGGGGGTGAAAGTGAAGTTTCTCAACACGTACTGTCTTCATCTCTTCACCTTTTTGACTATTTTAGTGCTAACGAATACGACACGGCATTTACACCACGATCAGACTAAAAACCTCAAATTTCCCAGAGTTTTCCTAGCGCGTGTTATGTGCTCAATTTTATATTACATGCTGAATCAATCATATCAGACGACAGAGATAAAAACGCGACGTAAAGGACGCGAAGTGTAGATTTATTTTAGATTGAAGTACAGAAAGGGATTCCCCTCCTGTCAGGTGATTGACATCATGAAATTAGAAAAGCAGTTTGATAAATCTCTTGAGCTTGTAGTCGTCTGAGACGTCAGCATTTTTGCAGATCGTATCCTCTGTACTTTAAATTATCAAGTGACAGGCAGCTGTAGTGTTTTTGATGATTGCACCAGTTTGATTCTGTGTGTAGGAATAAGACAAATAATATATTTGATAACCATCCTCAGTGCTGTACGGTTTTAGATTTTCTGTGTGTTTTTTCTTATTGTTCCTGAAAACTGTTTGTATTTTGCCGCTTGTGCAAGTTTTCAGTGTCCGCTTGTAGATTTTCATAATGTACAGAAATGAATGGACACCTGGACGCTTCCTGAATCTCACAGCAGCATCATTTACAGATAAATTAGCTGCAATTTAAGTCGTATGAGTGTTTTTTAAATATGAAAATGGGCACAAATGCAGCCGGTTGGGTTCAAATGTTCAACATTTCTGGTCTAGTCTTGATTTCTTTTCTTTTTTGGGGGTGGTATAACTTTTGTACCGGGCCTCTCTTCCCTCCATGATGAGCACCTATTGACTGTGAACCTGTAATGGAGTCGTTGTGATATGAGAGATGGTTAAACAAAGAGCCGTGTCTGGTGGACTCGGAAGCCCAGCGGCCAATAGGGGGCCTTGTACTTAATGACACTTATGCAAGGGGTGGCGTGGGGGTGTGTGTGTGTGTGTGTGTCTGGGGCCGGGTGTGTAAGGCATATATGCTGTTACCATGGTAACTCCGCCTAGTGCTGCTCTGCACTGCGCTCTTGACCCTTTTTTTCCTCCTTTTTGGTTAGATAAACACGTTTTAATTCATCCGCCCTCAATCCTGTCTGCAGGCCGCTTTGTAAGACGACAAAATGGGAAGCAGCTTTTTTTTGTGTGACATGCTGGTGCAGGAGGAGGAAGGTGCAGGGTGGCATTATTTACATCAGAGTGGCTGAAATGACTGCTCACCTGCTGAGTTAAACTGTAGGGAATACAGCTGCGCTCTGTGAGAAATTGGTGTTTTTGGCCAAAATATTTACAGATAGTAACATTTTCATAGAAAAACGGCAGTTTGGGCAGTATAGTATTCAAATAAGGAAATGGGTGTTTGAGCCTTTTAGATTCCCGATTTTGACAAAATCAAAAAATCATGAAGCATCTGTTTTGTCAGTTGATTTAATCGTTTAAAGTCATTTTGTGGCTCTAGCTTCTGAATTCGGAGGTTTTTCTTTGTCTTCTGTGACGGTAAACTGAATATTTGTGGTTTTGGACCGTTAGTCACACAAAACGAGCGATGTGAAGGTGTTAACTCGGGCTGTGGGAAATTAATGGTTGTGAAACATTGTGGTTTTTTCCACTTTGTTCTGAAATTTTTAAACAGCAAGATCAGTTAATCAAGAAGATAATTGGCAGATTGATCTATAAAAATTAAATAACTGTTGGTCGCATCCCAATCTTCAGCATGTGTTTGCTTTGATACGAGTGGCTGACAATCAGAAGTCAGAGTTGGACGGCTGGGATGAAGTTTCCTGTTCATCAATGAGCGTATCTATATTTTTATTTCTATTTAGTCTACAGCGTCACAAATGGAGACAAATATGCATCACATGAGCCTGAAATGTTTACATGTTTTGATTGAACAAAATAATTTTAATTAACAAAATTTTCTTACAACTTAAATCAGTTTGTTAATGCACCAATCAACAAATCAACCAAGCCAGTGTGTGTAATTATCTTCTGGCTTCCGTGGCAGGTAAATCTTAATGGACTAATCAAATATGCATTTTTGTGGCATCTGTTTGCTGGTTGCTAATTTTAGATACACTTCACCCGCCACTTTAAACCTCATAACAATGCAAATGTGGTTTAGTCGAGACGATTAAATCGTTTTGAAAAATCAAACTCAGTTGTAGTGTGAAGACTCTACCTCCAGAGGTAAAGTAAGCAGCCGCGGTAAAATGATTTTGTTTATTGTGAGCTGAAATAATGGCTGCTGCTGACGTGCAGTGAGGGAAACAAAAGTGTTTTTGTAAAAGGTGGAAGGTTTTTGTGACGCACAAGGACAAAACTCTGAAAAAAGGACAAAAAAAAGAAAGGCCACAGCTGGTCCCCGCGTGTTTGTCACTCAGCCGGAGCGTGATCAGTCCTCGCCGTAATCATCCGGCAGGAGCTCCTTACATTAAATTTGTTTGTTGTAAATAATAACGTTCACAAGGACACACACCGGTCGTCTTGTCTCTTTAACACATATTGAATTATGGGTAGAATGGCTTTGTACATGTTGGAGCTCGTCAAGCTCTAAACCAGGTCCTCCTCCACACTCTGGTTATCTAATCAATTGATCGGATTAGTATTGATAACTCCTCACTCTGTGAGTTAAAGTAGATGTGAGAAAACGAGCTGTGCAGTGAGATTCTCGTGCACGTACTGGAAGTTACCTGGCTACTATGTAATCTGTGTTGATTTCGTTAACGGAAGCGACGACGGAAAATGTTCATCTCATGACGAAGACGATTTAAAAACTATGATGACATGTATGTTTTATTTTCATTGACGAAACCGGACTAAAATCGGACTAAAACCCACAAGCGTATGCGTTAATCAATGACCCAAACTCGTGCTACACACCGGAAACCGCCAACTTTATGCATTATTGCAGCACATTTGTCAGGAGTGGTGTCTCAGCGCTCTCCATGGGTCTGATCCTGCTGCTGGAAGCTGCTAGAAGCTGTCCAGAGTTCTCTCTTCTCCCTTTCTTCCCCCCGCCCACAGTATCACAGCAGTGGGAAGATCTAAATTAACCAGACAAATTGTTCCAAATGTGTTCTTTATTATTGAATAGCTTCATTATAGACGCGTCTTTTTTTTTGTCTGTCTCAGAAATACACACACCGCTCACACAAAAAGAGCAAACATTTAGACTAAAAGTCGTGACCTTTCCTTCAGTTTGCCAGTTTTACCTGCTGGTGTGATTGGTAACAGTGTAAAAGTCTTTCTGCAATGTAAATTTACTTGTCGCTCTCATATTAATGTGGCTCGTTGTTCTTTCCTGTAGGAGCCGAAGTCGTCTTCCCAGCTGCTTGATGACTGGGGCATGGAGGACATCGACCACGTCTTCACAGAGGAAGACTACCGCTCTCTGACCAACTACAAGGCCTTCAGCCAGTTCGTCAGGTAGATGAACACACACACAAAGCTGATAATGTGCCGGAAACAGAGAAATGTTGACACGTCTTAGGTTGTTCGGTGCTCTTTAATGTAGTTTTTTCCAGGAGAGAAACTTCTCATGTTGCTCTAGTTACCTTATTAAGGAAGATCAAGCTAAGATTTGCACTCGCAGAAGCCTACAAACGGCTCAATGTGTGAAATATTCACAGCAGGAGATGTTTAAAAACTTTCCTTCACCTCCAGGCCTCTGATCGCTGCTAAGAACCCCAAGATCGCCGTGTCCAAGATGATGATGGTTCTGGGCGCCAAGTGGCGCGAGTTCAGCACTAACAACCCACTGAGAGGAGCCGCCGCTGCCAACGCAGCCCTGGCCACCGCCAACGTACCGGCCGCCGTCGACACCATGGTGGCGGAGGTCGCCCCGGTTGCCCCAGCGCCGCCGGCCCCGGTAGAGCCTCAGCAGCCACCTCCACCGCCGCTACGCAAGGCCAAGACAAAGGAAGGAAAAGGTACAGTGGGGAGGAGAGTTTGTGGATCTGAGGCTGTTCTCATTGGATCTGTGCGCAACTGACCTCCACCTTTCTGTTTTGTGTCGGCAGGTCCCAACGCACGCAAAAAGTCAAAGCCTGCACCTAAACCACAAGAGAAGAAGAACAATGCTAAGACCAAGAAAGTGGCTCCTCTCAAAATCAAACTGGGAGGCTTCAACAGCAAGCGGAAACGCTCATCGGTAAGAACCATCTCCCATCACGGTCTCATCCTGCGTGCACCCACACTTCACTCGTTGTGGTGTGTTCTTTTTAACCAGAAAGTTTGTCTCTCCCGTTGCACAGAGCGAGGAGGACGAGCCTGACGTGGACAGCGATTTCGAGGACGGCAGCATGAACAGCGTGTCCGTCTCGGAGGGATCCAACAGCCGCAGCAGCCGCAGCAAAAAGAAGCCATCCAAGAGCAAACCCAAGAAGAAGAAAGGTACGCCTTCACACTCTGGGTGCGTGAGGCTGGGCTTATGTCGCCTCAGCTCTCAAAGACAGTTGTTAATTGCTTTACATCCACTGTAGTAGTTTTTGTGTAACGGCTGCAGATCGCAGGTTAAACAAGCAGGGGCGAACATGCAGGGTACGGCATTAAAGTCTTAGGAATGCAAAACAACACGAGGAGGTGTAGGCATGCACACACACACACATTAGTCACTGTGTCTGAGTCAGCACAGTTTGGTATATTTAGAAGGACGACATCTTGGTTGTTGCCTACTGACGCATCTTCAGTAGCTGCTGTCACAAGACCGAGGCAGCGCTGAGACGACGTCACGGATGGATTCATATCTCCAAGTGAAAGAGGTCAATGAGCCTTCACCGCCCCTTCAGTGTGGAAATCATTTCAGCTGCAGCTGCTTTGTTTAATGTCTGAGGTGAAAGATTAGGCTTGGTTTTATAGTCCTGATTTAAAAACTACATGGGAAGTTAAGCAAATATTGAGGAAGTATTAAAGATCAGTTTTACTCACTAAAATGTGTGCGTCTATATTTCACTGTGAAACCCGTCACTTTCAGTCTGTTGGTGTTTTTTGAGGAAATGTGTTGTTGAAGGGGAAAAGATGACTCACCGAGTGGGTTTTCCCACTCGCAGACAACATAAACACAACAACAAATGTCATCAACGCTGAGCCTGGATCACGGCGCACATCACACATCCTGTGTCTACATGTGTGAATGTCACAGGAGGTGTTCTGGTTGAAAAAAAACAACAACTTGTTTTCCCCTTGAAATCAGAAGCAGAGGACGGTGACGGCTATGAGACGGACCACCAGGACTACTGTGAGGTTTGTCAACAGGGTGGAGAGATCATCCTGTGTGACACCTGTCCCAGAGCGTACCACATGGTCTGCCTGGATCCTGACATGGAGAAAGCCCCAGAAGGCACCTGGAGCTGCCCACACTGTGTAAGCAACGTAGATTTAACACTTCACTCCTAATCCTAGCCGCTTTAAGGAATACTCCACCCTAACATCATCTTTTTGAGTATCAAACACAGCAAAAAAAGAGACTCCTCAAACCTCAGCTGCAGTATAATCCACATTTATAAAACGCCTAAACATGTCCTCCAATTCCAGGAGAAGGAGGGCATCCAGTGGGAGGCGAGAGAGGAGGGCTCAGAAGGCGAGGAGGACAACGGCGAGGCCGGAGAGATGGAGGAGGACGACCACCACATGGAGTTCTGCAGGGTGTGTAAAGACGGAGGAGAGCTGCTCTGCTGCGACTCGTGCCCGTCGTCCTACCACATCCACTGCCTCAACCCGCCGCTCCCGGAGATCCCCAACGGAGAGTGGATCTGCCCCCGCTGCACGGTGAGCCGCCAAACAGTCAGGGTCGAAATCAAATGTGAGGTCTGTTACCTGTGTGAGTAGTGACAGCTGAGGTGAGACAACCTGCAACATCAGGGAGGTGTTTCTGTGCCGGTTCAGGTCAGCTCGGTTTGACCAAAGAAATCAAAGCAGAGCTTCATTAAGAGACTGTAACCATGGAAACATAAGCACTTTACTTTAATTGCTTTTACTTTTATCACATCTTAAATAGCTTTTTCAATTAGATCAACAGAAAATTACTTTTTGATAATAGTACAGGGTTCATACAAAGTCTTCAAAGTCTGGAAAATGCTTAATTTTAACAGGAATGTGCTTGAATTCACATATACTCCTTGAAAAATATTTGAGAGGCTCATTTAAACCAGAAATCTTTTAATATCGGAAACACACATCACTCACATTTCATTCGTAGCTCGAGAAGTCTTCTTTTGATCCTTCACTCCGGAAATTAACAAGCAACAAAAGTGCATTTCTAGTAACACTTTTAGATGTGATGATAAAGGCTTTGAGAGTCTGGAAGTTGAGGTACCTTGAAACGTCCTTGAATTTTTACTCTTAAAGTTGTACGAAGCCTGTTAGTGAGAAATCTATAAAGACTTTCTTTATCACTTTTTCTATAAAATGTCCATCAGAATCAGGTCACAAGGTGATGCTTTAAATGTAGTTTTTGTCCTGCTAAGAAATTATATGAAGAGATTAAATACGTCAAGATTTACAGCTGAATAGAGAAAATCCTCGTATTCGAAAAGAGGACAAAGAAGTGTTTCTGGTGCTCTGACTTGATGCAGAAGTTTCTGTATTTATAGTCATAGATAGAAAGAAAAGAGTAAACGCTCTAATATTTTCCCCTCTTTCCTCCCCTGCAGTGTCCACCCATGAAAGGAAAGGTCCAGAAGATCCTGACATGGCGGTGGGGCGACGCTCCTGCGCCCACACCAGTCCCACGCCCTCCGGACCTTCCTGCCGATGCCCCCGATCCCGCCCCGCTGGCAGGGCGGCCAGAGAGGGAGTTCTTCGCCAAGTGGTCCAGCATGTCGTACTGGCACTGCTCCTGGGTCACAGAGCTCCAGGTGTGTGCACACATGTTGATTTAGGTCACATTACGTAGACTCATTTCCTGGAGACTAACCCCAACCATAACCTTAACCACTGACACAAAAATCAGCTTTTTTCCATGGCTTTTTCTCCTTCCTGAAAGTAACCTAAAATCAGAAGAAATAAACTAAATGTGACCCCGTTCCTCCTCTAACCTCCTTCCTCTGTCTCCCCTGCAGCTTGAGCTCCACTGCCAGGTGATGTTCAGAAACTACCAGAGGAAGAACGACATGGACGAGCCGCCGCCCATCGACTTCGGCGAGGGCGAGGAGGACAAGAGTGTGAAGAGGAAGAACAAGAACCCCATGTACGCAGAGCTGGAGGAGAAATACCTCCGCTTTGGGATCAAGATGGAGTGGCTGATGATCCACCGCATCCTCAATCACAGGTCGGCACACACACTCACACTCTTTTTAAATACAGTATTTTCTTCTAAAAACTCTAAGACATTGTCTAAATAAGAGTTACTGTCATAATATCATCATAATATCTAAAGTCTGCTAGTAAGACGGTGCCTTGAGAAGATGCACCACCACAAAATCTTTTGTCCTTTCTTTATGTATTCAGCCTTCTTATTTTACAAGAATAGTCTCTTGAGCTTGACCTTTCCTTTTTTTTCCGAGCACTCTTTAGCACAAGTGACTCTTTTTTGAAGATAAAGTGCTTCAAACTAGTTTTTGTTACATATTTAACCCATTTTACGCAACATTTTATTGCTTTTTGAGTTGTCCCAGGAATGGTGCGTTTATTCAACAGAACATGATTTCTAGTGTCAGCTTTTATATAAAACTCCCCCAGAAATCCAGAGCTTCACCGCTCTGAAGTGAATCATGTGCCAAACGTCACAATAACTCGTCTCTTTGCTGCGTTTCTTCAGCGTGGACCGGAAGAACAACGTCCACTACCTGATCAAGTGGCGAGAGCTGGCGTACGACCAGGCGACCTGGGAGGCCGAGGACATGGACGTACCGGAGTTTGACATCTACAAGGTGCAGTACTGGAACCACAGGTAAGATGCGAACACGGGACGACGGCTTTATGTGTGACACAGGTACACGCTCTGAACCGACAGTTTACTAACTGTGTGTGTGTTTGTTTCAGGGAGCTGATGATGGGAGAAGAGGGGAGACCCGGGAAGAAGATCAAGGTGAAAGGAAGAGTGAAGCGGCCCGACAGACCTCCAGAGAACCCCGTGGTCGACGTGAGTCCACAGATTCAGTTTTTAGTGTGTTAACCAAAGTTTTCAGCCCAGAACTCCAGAACTCTCTCTGGATTTAAAAGGAGAGTTTCGGTGTCTTGTGAAATGATTTGCAGTTCTTAAATGCAAAATCTCCAGTGACAGTTCACTGGCCAAAAATAGGAAATGATTCATTAACATAATTAATCACACGAGACGTTTAATGAATCGACTTTCACTGCAGATTTTACGGACAGTTTCTGTGCAGATGTGGCCGGGGAGGAAGAACTTAATAAGCCCAATAATGACAGAGTTTCTCTCCACTTAAACTTATCTTGACCTTTTATTTTCTTGCTGATCTCTTTGGATTAAAACCTGAATGAATCTAAAAAAAGTTCACACCCTTTTTTAAATTTAAGATTTAACAGTTTTCTTTGTGGCTGCTCTCTGCTTACAACCCCGTCCCGTTCTCTTTTCTCTGCGCAGCCGACGATAAAGTTCGAGCGTCAGCCGGAGTACCTGGACAGCACAGGTGGAACGCTGCATCCCTACCAGCTGGAGGGTCTCAACTGGCTGCGGTTCTCCTGGGCTCAGGGCACCGACACCATCCTGGCTGACGAGATGGGTTTGGGAAAGACGGTCCAGACTGCTGTCTTCCTTTACTCTCTCTATAAAGAGGTGGGTGGCTGTGAGATACTGTTTGTAAAGGTGTGTGTTCAGCTCCCTGCGGGGCCACACACACTCACTAAATGCTTTAGATGTGTGTGGTTTGTTGGAGGTCAGCTCACAAAGTTGATGTTTTGACTTTGAAGTTTTGTCCTCTTCTTGATCTTTTATTAAATTTAGTTTCATATTTAATTAAAAACAAATTAATTCAACCTTTTTTTTTTTTTATGCCACTTTGGCCGAGCAGTAAGTGGCTGAGGCTTCCTGTGTGTGTCATCATGTAGCTGTAGCTGTCGTCCTATTGGTCGGGAGCCATCCAGCCATTTTGTATAAGTCAGGTGAAATCTGACGACATTAAGTTTGATCTGAAACGGTAAACATTCACAGACACCCATCACGTGTGCAGCTGCTGCCACCTAAAGGTGGGAGGCCAGAATACACTTCCTGCCAGAGCAGCAGGAGATCTGGGAACATTTTTACACTTAACTAGATGATTTCTCTTTAAAGCACAGATCATAATTTAACTGTTTTTTATGAAATGTTTTGTTTTATATACATTTTTTAAATATAAAGTCAAGTTCAGAGCTAAATTACAGTTTACATGACCGAGCATCAGTTTTCTGTCTTTTACTGTAAAATAAAAAATTAGAGAAAAGATTTAATGTAAGATTAAGATTTAATTTCATTTAATTTATTTAACAAGAAACTGTTTAAGGTGTTGAGTGAAATTGTCAAAGAAAATTATGATTTCCGGGTTTTTAGTCTTCAGTCTTCTTCTTTGGGTTCAGCACTGACAGACCAAAATATCAATTTTCTGAATGGTGGCTCTTTATTTGCTATTTTGACATTTTATAGACCGAAGACTTGATAAATTTTAATTATTCCAGAGGATAGTCATCAGATTAATTGTTATTGTTGTAGTCCTGGTAAAAATCATGACCTGAAAGTTGATTAAGAAACCAGTAAAAGACATAAATTAAAACATTTTTGGGACTACGAAGTCAATTTTGGGCCATCAATATTTTCAAAAATAGGTGTCACTTTGGTCAAAAGGGCAATATTTCATTTAGGAAAGCTCTTCATTCATTCATTTCTGCTCTCCTAATGTCAGTTCACGTCAGTTTGAAACAGAGTTGGTTGCTACAGTTCTGAAATGATTGAGTTTGAATAAAGTCTCCTCGGATCATGATTTTGGTGCCTTGAGGGTCTGAGTCAGCTGCAAGTTAAAAATTGAGGTCACAGAACTCCCAAAATAATTGAATGAACAGTAATTTGTCTTGTGACAGTGATGCTCGCTCGTACAGGCGTTATTGCATAATGACACATTGTGTACAGCTCCAAAAATGTCCAAAGTGACCACTAGGACGTGTTGATCTGACTTCCTCTCTCCATCTCCAGGGCCACTCTAAGGGGCCGTTCCTGGTCAGCGCCCCGCTCTCCACCATCATCAACTGGGAGAGAGAGTTTGAGATGTGGGCCCCCGACATGTACGTGGTGACCTACGTCGGAGACAAAGACAGCAGAGCCGTCATCAGAGAGAACGAGTTCTCCTTCGAGGACAACGCCATCCGAGGAGGGAAGAAGGCCTCCAGGATGAAGGTGAGAGGAGGCGGAACTGAAAGCATTATACAAATATAGATGAGCTCCAGATGAATCAAGTAGAATTGGGTAGAAACTCTTAAGTTTAACTCGTTTTGTGTTGATTTCCTCCAACAGAAAGACTCGTCGATCAAGTTCCACGTCCTGCTGACCTCCTACGAGCTGATCACCATCGACATGGCCATCCTGGGCTCCATAGACTGGGCCTGTCTGGTGGTGGACGAGGCCCACAGACTGAAAAACAACCAGTCCAAGGTACAGACTTTCATGAAGGACACAGTCCTTTTTAAAAAGAGAGAATAAAGAGTTGAGACTAGTGTCTGTCTTTCTACAGTTATTTCTCATAAACAGCTGGAATAAAACGGTCTCGTCTGAACTGGAAGCATGTGCAGTCAGCTGTTACTGAAGTTCAACCGAAGCTGAAACTCGATGTCAACATGTTGTTCTTTGTTTCCCCTGCTGTAGTTTTTCCGGGTGCTGAACAACTACCCTCTGCAGCACAAGCTGCTGCTGACTGGAACGCCTCTGCAGAACAACCTGGAGGAGCTTTTCCATCTGCTCAACTTCCTCACACCTGAGAGATTCAGGTAGGCCCCGCACTCTGTTGTATAGGATGTGATGATGTTTTGTAGGAGAGCCACAGCAGGTGGATCCCTTCAGGTGTAAAGGCATGGTGTGGATTTCTGTTATTTTTGGGCACTTAAAGTCTCTAAATCACGATAAAAGCTAAAGAATCTGCAGGATTGGTAACTTCCCTGTGACTTTGCAGGTGTGCAGCGAACTCCTTTGTTCTCTGCCAGCAGCATTAAAGATAGCGAAGTGCACATCAACCATGACTCATAGGCTGTATTCAGAGCAAATCTGGCACTGCGGCAAAAACGTTTGTTTCCATTTATTTGAGTGAGGGTAGTAAGTTTTGGCTGCGATGGTGTGGGCCGCAGGGGATGCTCGAAAAAACAACAACACAGTGAGCTGCAGCAGAGTTGAACCAGACTTAACTTTTGTAAAAACACAGACCGCTGTCACCCTGCGGCCGCCGATCAGATAATCAGACCAGGCAAACCTTTCACAGTCAGCCTAAAATGTCTCTGAAACTGAGACTATCCAGGTGGATTCATGGACTAAACTCTGATACTCTACCTGTGTGTGTCTTCTGGCTTTGTTTATTTCATGTACTCGGCTTCTAAACGTGAGTCTGGCTCACAATTTACGCTGCAGAACAGAGACACAAAGAAGTTTAATTTGGTTTGTGTCCGTTTGTGTGAGAGAGAGAGAGAGCAGTGGTTGAGCGACAAACAGTGAATGAGAGTGAGAGAGCGCCTAATAAATGTATTTTCTGATTGTTTCATAGCAGTTAGACAGTTTGCACGTTTGTTCCTTTTCAAATTGTTCTATCTAAAAACTTCAAGTGGTCTGGAGGGTTAAAATATCCAGTATTTTAAAGAAAAGAAGCAAATATTAGAATAAAATCCACAAAAACAAACGTAGTTTTGTGTGTTTCTATCCTGTTTATCCTCTCACGACTTCTCAGATTTGTATTTGAGCTGTTCTCCCGAATGAGGAATCACTAATTTAAAAGCATCACTGCACTGTTTAGTCTTAAAATGTCAGGAAACTGTTGTGTTGCTGAAGCGGAGGAGGTTTAATGTTGATGAGTAATGTTTTTTGTTTTCTAAATCGCAGCAGGAGTCAAGTGTAGTCCACATCTGCCGAGGATATTATGCAAAACAAAAACAGCAGACAGCAGCCGGCGCCTACAGTTGCTATCTGCAGGCAAAATCTCACCTGACACTAACTCACCTGTCTGTGTCGGCCTCTCTGTTTGCAGTAAACTGGAGATCTTCCTGGAGGAGTTCGCCGACATCGCGAAGGAGGACCAGATCAAGAAGCTGCACGACATGCTGGGTCCGCACATGCTCAGGAGGCTGAAGGCCGACGTCTTCAAACACATGCCCTCAAAGACAGAGCTCATCGTCAGAGTGGAGCTCAGCCCCATGCAGAAGTGAGTCAGGAGGAGAGAACGGCGGTCACGATGCCCGAGGACGAGGATTTTTGAAAAGCAAACTTAAAAAGAAAAGGGTTAACGTGTGAATCATCTGTTTGCAGGAAGTACTACAAATTTATCCTGACGAAAAACTTTGAGGCTCTGAACACCAAAGGAGGAGGAAACCAGGTGTCTCTGCTTAACGTCGTCATGGACCTCAAGAAATGCTGCAACCACCCCTACCTCTTCCCCGCGGCTGCTATTGTAAGACCCAAACATCAGTTCCTTTATTTTATTTTAGTTTATAGATGTTTAGACTTCAGAGAAGATTTTTCTTCCGGGATCATTTCCGAGTTTACAAAACCTAAAAGTTTGTTTGTTCGCTCCAAACAGGAAGCTCCAAAGATGCCCAACGGGATGTACGACGGCAGCGCTCTCACAAAGGCTGCTGGGAAACTGCTGTTACTGCAGAAGATGATGAGGAAGCTGAAGGACGGAGGACACAGAGTGCTCATCTTCTCTCAGGTAAGAGACCAGAGAGACGACCTGACTCGTAAAAGCCCAAACTGAGCTTTAAAAAAGCGCCTAACAAACCATCTCCTCCTGTGTTTTGCTGCAGATGACCAAGATGTTGGACTTGCTCGAGGACTTCCTGGAGAACGAGGGCTACAAGTATGAGAGGATTGATGGTGGGATCACTGGAGGGATGAGACAGGAAGCCATCGATCGCTTCAACGGTGAGACCTGAGAGCATCTTCAATGTTCGTCTTCCATCTTTGACTTCTCTCTTGATTTAAATGTGGCTTTTCTTTTCCTCCATTCTCTCCCTCAGCTCCCGGCGCTCAGCAGTTTGCCTTCCTGCTGTCAACGAGGGCCGGAGGTCTGGGTATCAACCTGGCCACCGCCGACACCGTCATCATCTACGACTCTGACTGGAACCCCCACAACGACATCCAGGTACAGCACGATGACGGCTGCTCCATTTCAGTGATAAAGTGTAGCTCAAGGCAGAAGTTTGTTTTCTTGGCTTGAACTTTTATTATGGGGAAATCTAGGAAGTCATTAAAAGGTTCTAGAAACACCTTCTACAGTCAGCATGTTGAAAAGTTCAGTAGATGTTATAAAGGTCTGTTTATAACTTGTCTTCCTCGGTGTCCAGGCCTTCAGCAGAGCTCATCGTATCGGTCAGAACAAGAAGGTGATGATCTACCGCTTCGTCACCAAGGCCTCAGTGGAGGAGAGGATTACTCAGGTAACGATCAAACAGTGTCGTCTGTCAAGCAAGTGTTGCTAAACACTTAAATCTTGCAGCAAAACTGATCTTCTCTCTTCCGCGCACCCTCCGTCGTTCCACCTCTCTCCAGGTTGCCAAGAAAAAGATGATGTTGACTCACCTGGTGGTCCGACCTGGTCTCGGATCCAAGACGGGCTCCATGTCCAAACAGGAACTGGACGACATCCTCAAGTTTGGAACAGAGCAGCTCTTCAAGGATGAGGGAGAAGGTAGGAAGGAGTTGAAACGATGCAGAGCCTCAGTGGGACGGAGTTACGGTCACGTGACGACATTGAGCAGGTTTTTTTTTAACAGACGTGTGTTTTCAGGTGAGAACAAAGAGGAGGACAGCAGCATCATTCACTACGACGACAAAGCCATCGACCGTCTGCTGGACAGGAACCAGGACGCCACAGACGACACGGAGCTGCAGAGCATGAACGAGTACCTGAGCTCCTTCAAGGTGGCTCAGTATGTGGTCAAAGACGAGGAGGAGGAGGTGAGTGCACGGGGAGATGTTCTGTTTTTATACGAGTGACGAGCAGGTAGGTGATCCTTCATAAGTTCATAAACTTACTCCCTGTTTCTCCATCTTTTCCCTCAGGAGGAGGAGGTGCAACGTGAGATCATCAAGCAGGAGGAGAGCGTCGATCCGGACTACTGGGAGAAGCTGCTGCGTCACCATTACGAGCAGCAGCAGGAGGATCTGGCCCGAAACCTGGGCAAAGGCAAACGTATCCGCAAGCAGGTCAACTACAACGACGGTTCTCAAGAAGACAGAGGTAAGAACAGAGGTAATCTTCGCTGTTTGATCCACACTAACACTTAGAAGATGATTTTATAAACCTTCAAACTACGCTACAGCATGTTCACATAGAAACATTTCAAATAAACAGTCAGGCCGGTCGAACTCCTCCACAGTCAGCCTGAAATATCGCTAAAATTGATCTAGGTGGAGTTCATGGACTAAACTATGATGCTCTCCAAGTTGTGCCCTGGTTCATTATTTCATGTAGTCAGCTTCTACATCTTTGTCTGGCTCACAGTCTGTGCTGCAAAATAGTGATTTTATTTGTTTTTTGTCTGTTTGTTTGAGAGACACAGCTGTGGTCGAGCGACATACACAGTGAATAAGGGTAAAGTCGTTTCATAAGTTACATTCACTTCACCACACAGCCCTGTGGCGACTTGCCACAGCGCCTGATTTGGACTAAACACGGCCTAATGCCGGAGCCGCCCACACACACGCAGACAGAAATAGGAGATAGTTGAAGCCAGGCTTACTTTCTCTACTTCACACAGCTGGCCAGTTACCGTGTGAAGCGGATGTGGGGAGGGGGTTTCCGTAGATAGTCAACCATGCAACCAACGGGCCCTTAGAGAGCTTCATGGGAATCGTTTAGTAGTCAAAGTTTTATTGAACAGTTTTTGTTTTTCTCCCAAAGCTGATTGGCAGGACGACCAGTCCGACGGCCAATCAGATTACTCTGTGGCGTCTGAGGAGGGAGACGAGGACTTTGACGAGCGAACAGAAGGTGAGAACGGCTGTTTGTGTTTGTCTCTGGAGGTATAGAGCGAGAGTTTGTTTCGGTATCCGTGATAGAAACCTGTTCCTGAATGCATCACAGTGACAGCTGTAACAAAAGTTAAACAATGTGTGTAGCTACAGGATAAAATTAGGAAACCTAATTGTGCCCCACATGCTCCGAAGTCATAAAACACCTCAATAAACAGCAAATAAAACAGTAACGTCCAGTTAAAGACACAGAACACCGCTAATAAAACTAAAGATATGCGTGATGCAGCTCACCTGCCTCCCTGTCTGATTACCTGAGTAATCACCACATCTGTTTCCTGTCTGCAGCCAACTCCCGCAGGCCGAACAGGAAGGGCCTGAGGAACGACAAAGACAAACCGCTGCCCCCCCTGCTGGCCAGGGTGGGAGGCAACATCGAGGTGAGCAGCTCAGCTTATCCTTCTTTTTTTTAAATCGACTGATCTGCACGAGTCAAAACTTATTATAGTGTTTTCTTTCTGTAAACGATGCCTGATGTTCTCTGTTTTCCAGGTGTTGGGTTTCAACTCTCGGCAGAGGAAGGCCTTCCTGAACGCAGTGATGCGTTATGGGATGCCTCCCCAAGATGCCTTCACCACCCAGTGGCTGGTCCGAGACCTGCGAGGGAAATCTGAGAAAGAGTTCAAGTAAGAAACGCCACGACGTCTCCAACAGAACGTCCAATATTGAGCTGATATTTTATTTTCATACCTCTTGTATGTGTCTTCATGTGTCCTTCTCTCTCTTCCTCTCAGGGCCTACGTCTCTCTGTTTATGCGTCACCTTTGCGAGCCTGGAGCCGACGGAGCCGAGACCTTCGCTGACGGCGTCCCCAGAGAAGGGTTGTCACGGCAACACGTCCTCACCCGTATCGGCGTTATGTCGCTTATTCGCAAGAAGGTAACAAACGCGGCTTTGTGTTACTTCAAACTTAACTTTTGTTGTTAGAATAAGAGAGAAATCGATGATGACAGTAAAAGCTAATTTCCATTAACTAGTTAATAACAATTTATTTGGCAGTTATTTAAGTTAGCTATTCAGTCACGCTGACGGTGTGCTCGTCTTTCATGTTTTCCAGGTTCAGGAGTTCGAGCATGTGAACGGTCAGTGGTCGATGCCCTGGATGGCCGAGCTGGAGGAGAGCAAGAAAGCCGCGGCTCAGCCGGACTCGCCCGGAAAAACCCCATCCACCGGCACGCCCGCCGACACACAACCCAACACACCTGCTCCAGGTAACATCCACACACAAACACACTCTCCTCAGGTTTTAATGCATTGCACAAACTTTACAAGAACATTAAAACAACATACTAAATGTATGTTTGTCTTTGCAGTTGACGACTCAAAGAATGACGAGGCGGCAAAGGATCCAGAGAAGGAGGTGAAGAAAGAGGGCGAGGCCGAGAAGAACGGCAAGGAGCCGGCGAAGACCAACAACGAGGTAAAGACACGATGTGTTTGAGTGCCCTGAATAAAAGTAGGATCTTTTGGACTCTAAATGTGCTTATTTATTCGAGATGAGTCACAAAGTTCACTTTCCCTCCAGGTGATCGCCATCCCGGACGACGACGAGAAGAGTCCGGCGGCCGAGCAGGAGAGCAAGAAGAACGGCGAGGAGCCGATGGAGACGGACAAACCGAGCAACGGAGAAGCAGAGAGCGTCAAAGAGAAGGAAGGAGAAAAGGAAGGAGAGAAGGAGAAGGAGAAGGAGGGAGAGAGCGAGAAGAAGAGTCCAGAGGGAGGAGAGGACACCAAGTCGCCTTCAGAGGCCAAGACGGAGGGGTCAGAGGTCAAATCTGAGGACCCTGAGGTCAAAGGTAAAGTTCAAGTTCATCAGCTTTCTCATAGTTCACAGCAAACAAAGATGATGTTTTATTCTGTCACTAAAGAATAAATATGTTAAATAAAGACCAGAGACCAAAGACTTCAAAACAAAAGCACAGACCACGTCAGAACAGATCAAACCAATATTTACAATTAATTTATCACATTGTCTTTGAATATTTTGTCAACAATTTTATCCTTTCTCGTTTTTTAAATTTGTCAGAGCCTCTAAAATTTAAAAAGTGCATAAACAAACATGATTTCCATCCTCCTGATGGAGTCAAATAATCTGAGTATGACCCTGCAGTCAGTCTGTAATGATTTTTAAAATCGTGCTTAGAAGGTTAGATTTAGTCTGCCAGATATTTCTAGTAAAGGCTGACCAATAATAGATTTTTTCTGTTTGTTTTTACAGCCGAAGAAAAGAAAGAAGAAAAGCCAGAAAAGATGGACACCACTCCTCCGGCCGACGAAAAGAAAGGTACCAAACCCAGAACCCCCTGCAGCAACTACCTGAAGTATCATTCTCTGCCATGATGAGGTTTATCCCCCCTTTCTTAATTCCCTGTTGTTAAACGTGTCTCCTTTCACCTCCTGCTGCAGATCTGAAGGAGGAGAAGGAGGCCCAGAAGCCGGAGGAGGCGACCAAACTGCAGAACGGAGACAGCAGCAAAGAGAGCGGAGCCTCAGCCACTGCCGCCGCCACCGCCGCCACTCCCGCAGCAGCCAGCGAGGAGAAGAAGAAGACCAAGACCAGATTCATGTTCAACATCGCTGACGGAGGATTCACAGGTACACACACACACACACACACACACACAGAAACACATTTAAAGATGTTATTAATTATGTTATTAATCAACGTCTCTCTTCTCTCAGAGCTTCACTCTTTGTGGCAGAACGAGGAGCGCGCCGCCACCGTCACCAAGAAAACCAACGAGATCTGGCACCGTCGTCACGACTACTGGCTGCTAGCCGGCATCATCCAGTATCCTTTTTCACATCTCTGATTGGCTCACTGCTCTCGCTGGGTGGGGTTTGTAATTGGGTTTTTTGAAGTCAGTCTGTCCACTGGTAGTCGTTGTTCCCCTTGACCGAGGCTCCCTCAAGACACGGTTACGCTCGCTGGCAGGACATCCAGAACGACGTGAAGTTCGCCATCCTCAACGAGCCTTTTAAAGGAGAGATGAACCGAGGGAACTTCCTGGAAATCAAGAACAAGTTTCTGGCCAGGAGGTTTAAGGTACGGATGTAAAAGTCTGTCACAGTTGGAGTAACAGATGTGAAAAATGACGCCATGTTTCCACTCTGTGTACACTGAAGTTGACCCTCACTCCTCCTTCTTCCCTCTCCTCCAGCTGTTGGAGCAGGCGCTGGTGATCGAGGAGCAGCTACGTCGCGCCGCCTACCTCAACATGTCAGAGGACCCCTCCCACCCCTCCATGGCCCTCAACACCCGCTTCAGCGAGGTGGAGTGTCTGGCCGAGTCCCACCAGCACCTCAGCAAGGAGTCCATGTCCGGGAACAAACCGGCCAACGCCGTCCTGCACAAAGGTGAGACAGAACGCAGGACAAATCAAATGAACTGTGTCATGGTTGATTAAAAAATGTCTTTTCATCACTCTATAAAAACCAGGAGGGAAACTCACAAAGGAGGCAAATAAAATGTGACATTAAACAAACCATAAATCTGTCCTGATGACAAACAAACGAGAGATTATATTGTTCCTTATCTCTCTCTCTCTTTCTGTCTCAGTGCTGAAGCAGTTGGAGGAGCTGCTGAGTGACATGAAGGCGGATGTTACCCGCCTCCCGGCAACTATTGCCCGGATACCACCGGTTGCCGTGCGACTCCAGATGTCTGAGAGGAACATCCTGAGCCGGCTGGCGAGCCGAGGACCCGAGACACAAACACAGGCACAGACACAACAGGTACAGACTTAGACTCAACCACAACGGGTACAGACATAACAGGCACAGACACAGTAGTAAGTTGATCGAGGTTCTTTCAGAGTATCTGCAAGAATATTTGAAGAAAGTTTGTTTTAGGAGACGTATCAGGAGGCGAGCGAGTTAACGTCTAATAAAGGACGCCGTCTGTTTAATTAATGTGAGAATTAATGGCTGTTATTTTTGTACTTTAATGAGATGAAGTAGAATATCTCAAAAACAAATATTCTCTTGGTTGCTCGTAGAAACACGTTTAATCATTTATAACGCGTTGCGTCAGATGAAACTAACATTCCTCTTTCCGTTTTTCCCTCCTACAGATGTCGCAGCAGTAGACTGAATTTCTGCTCTTTACCTCGAAAACCACCCCCTGCCTCACCTCGACATTCCTGATTGGTGCACAGCAGAATAACGGACAGCGCGCTCAAGCTTGAAGCCACGCCCAGTTCACTCCCCCCTCCCCCCCTCTCCCCCCAAAACAGACTTTACAGAGTTTTTCTGGAGGATCGAATCCCCTTCCTGACACTCAAGTTTGAGGCTGTGGACAGAAAAGCTATTTTATTTTTATTTTTTTTTTCCTCCTTTTTTCAATTTCTGTATTAATATTATTGATATAATGTTATTATGATGGTTTTTTGGGACCTAAATAAAAAAATGTAATAAAGAATTTTGTTTGTGGTCAGTTGGAGGGAGGAGGGCTACGATCGCCGCCTGCAGACAAATTCACACTGAACTCCGCGATGTCTGTACACTCGTGTTTATCGCCTGTTTCGTGGCCACCGTCGTTTCTCCTTCGTGCTGGCTCAACGGGTGGGTGAGCGGAGGAGGCTGCAGTCAGCAACTACACCACTAGATGTCACTAAATCCTGCATGCTGATCCTTTAAAGGAGCACCTAATATTTAAATTTAAGGTGTCATTTCTTTGTTTTTGTAACACTGGATGGATCAAAGACTTGTAAAGGATTTTCAACACAATTTTCCAAGCCTTGATAAAATTGTGTAGTGAAATCTTTTTAGGTTTTATATCTGAATCCAAAGCATCGGCTGTTGTTTGATGATGATTTAGCCTTTTGGGGTCAAGGACCAATGTTTCGGGGCTTCTGGTTGTAGCCAGGACATCTAGAAAACCGTTAATGGGGCGGCTGTAGCTCAGGAGGTAGAGCGGGTCATCCATTAATCAGATCAATGATCGGTTCGATCCCCGGCTCCTCCAGTCTGCATGTCAAAGGGTCCTTGTGTATGATTGATTAGCTCCCAAGTCCCAAACTGAGCAGTTGGTACCTTTATGCCAATGCCATCACTGTTTGATGGCCTATGAATGTGTGAATGAGATATGTAGTGTGAAAGTTCCTTGAAATCAGAGCACGAACACGACATTTCTGTTGCAGCCATGAATTTATTTGAAATTCCAGCCCACAATCAAAATACCGCTGACGTAATCTTTAAAGTTCCTCACCTTTCCTCGACCTTTTTAATACGAAGAAGCACTGTGGGATCAATGCCCACACTTCACCCATTCATTCTGACTTGAATAGTTGATTTATAACGTACATCTCAGGTAATCAAACCCTTTAACATCTACAGTGTCGTGGTACGATAACCCACACTCACTCAAAGATCCTTCATACAGGAGGAATCACATTCAAACCACAAAACAAAAGTCAGGCTGGCTCACAAGACGATAAAAACTGTTGCTGCATCACGAGAAGACGAACAAAGAAAAAAAATCTAAATTCCTGTCGAGTTTCTCCAGGAAGTAAAGTTTCTGCTTGACGTTGAAATACATCAGTAGCAGTACTGATACTGACAGCTAGGGGGCAGCTTTCCTGAAGAATACTGCACAAGTACAAGAGGACAGAGGAAACAGAACAGGATCCATTAATCCAGGTTTAAAACAGTTCATCAAGTTATCTGACTCGATTTAATGGATTCATGTTTTTGGAGTGTTAAGTTTGAGCCGTGTCTTAAACTCTGTGTGTAATCTTCTGCAACAAACTCTCAGACGCCACTTTTTATACATTTATATCTCTACATCTTTACGATTCTTAATTTCTATTTTGAAGTGTAGCTTATGAATACCTTTGACTCAACAGTTAATTCACAAGCTGCTCACATTTCTGCTCTTTAAAACTTCATTGTCAGAACCTTTAAAAACCCCAAGAGGTGGAATGTAACTGAGTACATCTACTCAAGTACTGTACAAATTCGAGGTACTTTATACTTCTCCTCCACTACATTACGACAGTTATAGTGACTTTTCAAATTAAGATTTGACAGTTGTTTCCATCCGTTTGCTTTGGTGATATTTGGTACTTTCTCAAGATGTTAAAAGTTTTTCCACTCTAAACTTTTTAGTGGGTTTACGTATTTAAGTATTAGAAAGAAATAAAAACAGATTTATGTTATGAAACTTTATTTTCTTTCTCATAACCCCTCAGATTTATCTTGAAGCTGGTTGAGAAACAAACTACCAAACTTGTAGATCGAACTCTTGGACCATCTGTAAGATGGCGTTTATTATTTTTGTGAATATTTATTTTATAAATTACCTTTTTTTTTTTTTCTCAGGTTTATTGACAGAACTGGCATCATTTAATTATTGGTTTATAACAACTTGTATCGCTTGCTTGATTTATATATTATGGTTCACCTTGCCTGTAAGTTTAAGTGATTGTTAAGATTGGCGGAGAAAAAAGTGAGGTGATGTTTCACATTTGTTATCAGTGTTCAGTTGTCCTACGGTTGACGCTTTATACATACATATGTACTTTTACTTAAGTAAAGGACCTGAATACTTCTTCACTTTCTTAAGATTACGACTTTTTTAGATCGTTCTGTTTGATGTTTGGAGGCGGGAGGGGATGGAAACCAGCAGAGGTCTGTACTGGTGGCCAGTAAAGGTCACTTTGTGTCCCTTTAACCTCGTTTTGAAGTGTTTTGGTCCTAAAGCACCTTTTTAGAGGAGATCAAATCTTTTTCTCCCTCTTAGCATTAGTCATGTAACGTGATGGATGAGGTACATTCAGGTTCATGTGTGTTGTATTTGATGAACAAACCTGGATCAATGGATTTTAAACCTGCAGAAAATACTGTTTGGTTATAAGAAATGTGACATTTCACAGAACAATACAGCAGATACCAGGAAACAAACAGTCAGTCTACTTTTCTGATAACTTAACTCACTATTCAAACTGTCCCGCTGCAGTAAAAACATCTGCTGCTCCCAGCAAAACAGAAATATTTCATCCACCTGTTGTTCGACTCAGGATTTCTGTCTGGAGACAAGTTGTTGTTGTTTTTTTTTCCCACGAGGAGCAGAGAAGAGAAGAAGAAGGAGGCACTGGAGCACATTACAGAACATGCAAAGACGTTTCTGAGGAAGGCATCGGTGAGGAAGAGGAGGATGAAGAGCAGAGGAGAGGCTGGATTTGGCTCGGTGGCTTGGTGGTGGTGGTGGTGGTGGTGGTGTTGGTGCAGACTCCAGTCCTGCGACTTGTGTGTCCATCCCTGAAGACCAGCTCAGTAGAAGAAATACACTGAGGAAGAAGAGCGGAGGAATGACTGCCTGACAAAACTGAGGTTCAAAGTTCAAACAGCATGAAACAGGAAGTTAAATTGGTCAATAGTGATGTTCTGCATGCATCTAAATAAACTGTGAAGAAGTTCAAATCTTCTCCCTCAAACAGAACTAAAAGAAACCTCGCTAAAGGTGGTGCTACAGAGGGTCATAAAAGACATCTTTCGTGTGCAAAGGTGCCAAAACGAAACCGATTCATCATCTGGGGAGCTTAAATACTCTGTAAATGTAACCGTACTAACTTTAGATATGTACATGTACGCGTGTACGTGACCTCCCTCTAGTGGTACGCGAAGGAATCTCTGAGAGATTTCTTTAAAATATGAAATAAATACATACATACAAGATTTCGCAAGAGAAACACCTGGAATGAAATTTAAAATGAGTTTTGCATTTCCTGTAATATTCTGCTTTAATATCAGCCTGCTATGTAGTTACATTCATGCATGTAGTACGCATCCATGAGCTAAAATGTGTGTGTGTGTGTGTGTGTGTGTGTGTGTGTGTGTGTGTGTGTGTGTGTGTGTGATGTTTGATTACTCACAGAAAATGACTCCAACACATATAATACCTATAACTGCCATCATGATCATCATCTGAGGAGAAAGAAAGAAAAATTCAGTCAGAACAAAAATGACTCAAAAATAAAACATGTCAAATAAAAATGTGTCACCAAGTTTTTATGTTTTAAATCCATCATATGTTTTTATTTGTAAGTATAAAGTACCTCCAAATTGTACTTGGGTACTCTGGATAGTTACCTTCCACTACTGCTGTGTCAACATGTTACATACATAGTGTTAATTATTTTGCAGACCATGTAACTGTAAAAAAAACAAAAAAAAACATATTTCGTACAGAAAAGTTACATTATATTATTTAAACAGTGTTTTTCAGCTTGGCATGGGTGATTGTGCCCTGATGTCTGTTTAACAGTGTTTCCTCACAGAACTATTGGCATCATCATCTGTAAAATAACATTGTTTGAAAATGTTTATTTGAATTATGATTTTATTATTTACAGTTTTTGTTTGGAAGCTGCTGCTTACAGTTATTTGACCGTTTTTTTTGTGTACAACCTTGCATATTGTACAGCAAGTACAATATGCAGTGTGTGTGTGTGTGTGTGTGTGTGTGTGTGTGTGTGTGTGTTTCTTTGGACCAAAATACTCCAGAAATAAATCCACATGATGACATGACGCTGCTGACAGGAAATCACATCACCTCTGACGGGGGGAGGGCGAGAGAGATTAACAAGAACAAGAGGATAGAAGAGAGAGAGAGAGAGATTGTGTGTGTGTGTGTGTGTGTGTGTGTGGTAACGTAGAAGAAGAAGTGAAAACAGAGAAACCAGATGTTGATGGGATGATTGTGAGCTTGTTTGTGTGTGAAAATAAACAAATAAATGAATTGAGGATTATTCTACATTTTTCTTATCGGGAATAAATCACATGTACGAGCACAGTGATTTACTAAAACAGCTGCAGAGGAAAGAGTGCATTTGTCAGGGACTATTTCCAGTGGCGGATTAATCCACATTTGTTGCTCTATAGCACTGGTTCCCAACCTATTTCCTTCAGTATAGAAGTAAAGTGTGTATTTGTGTGCGTTGGGGGAAGGTGGGGTTACGTCACAAACCACAGCTGGCTCTTTAATCCCCGCCTGTCCCTGTAATCCAGATTGGGATTTCTCCTCTCTGACTTCCTGGTCGCTGTCAGTCAAATTCTCTAATGTAATCCTACACGGCAGTTTCTCATTGGACGATCTGAAACGGCGCTGCGTGTCCATTAGAGGCGAGGGAGATGGATGAAGTGATGCTGAGATAAAAATGGATTGGCAGTCGAGGCCGGATGGACGGACGGACGGATGGATGGATAGATGGATGGATGGATGAAGAGTTCCTTTATGTGTTGAGAAAATTCTCCAATTTATAAATAAACTATTTGAAACACAAACACCAAACATTGCCTACCTTGCAGTTTTTCCACCAGTACTTGTTCTTGAGTTTGGCAGCGCTGCTCTCGAACTGCGAGGCTCCGGCCTGCAGGGCGTCGGCCCGGTCGTCCAGCTCCGACAGTTTCTGATCTCTCTCCAGGACTTTGTCCACGTTCACGCGCATGATGTCCACGACCTGATGGACGACAACACCTGTCAGCATCACCCTCACAGGTACAGCGCATGTTCACAAAGCTCTCCATGAACTGGTAGCAGACAGAGTTAGATCTTCTAACTCTGAAGAAGATCTATGACCTCCACCATGGCCACCATGAAGTAGAAGACAGATTTGAAATTTCACCTTTTTCTCTCAGTCCTGCTCTTCTGTCAGTTTCATATTGGACCAAACTATCATTCCATAAATACCCCAATTCCAACAAAGGTTTATCAATGTCCATGATTTCCAAAAGAAGTTCAAAATGTGGACCACAGCACAATTTTCTACTTTCTGTCAGTCCATCTCAGATGAGCTCAGAGAAGTCAGCAGTATTTCTGATATCTGGCTTTCTTTGCATCGTTACTGTGAATGAACTGTGTATTTCTGACCCCATGTAGTCATAATCTTTATGAACACATGAGAAACTTTTGCTGAACTTCACCTTATCATTGCTTCTGAGCCTTTCGTGGACGCGCCTTTAATAACCAGTCACGATACTATCACCTGTTATTAACCAGTTTAATTGTAGAATGGTTCAAACAGTCTTTTGTTGCCTCTTTCCCAACTTTATTTGGAACGTGTTGCAAGGATCAAATTCAGACATAAAGTTTGAACATTAAATATCTCGTCTTTCACCTGAGCGGAGGTCGAAAAGGATTTGCAAATCATTACATAGAGTTCTTAATTCATTCATAAATTTAATATCTAATTTTACCCATAACTTTGTTTCCATAGTGAACTTTCAGTTTCCTCACCTCGTCCACCTGTGCCTGCGTCTGCTGCAGTCGTCTGTTGCTGGTGAGGTTTGGGGCTGCGGCCCCAGGGCCCCCCTCGCCCTCCGCAGCTCCTGGATTACCTGCTGCATCTGGAGTCGACCTGCAGGGCGAGAGCACATGTGAGACAGCTGAATGCCATCGCTTCATATAAAGGAGACTATTGGTCGTAAATGACAATTACATGATCACATTAAGTGTAACAGGAGCATAACTGGGTAAAAGGTTGTTTTTTTTTATATAGCTGCAGGGTGCAGTTTTGCAGTTTGCTGAGAGTTGCACAGATAATACAATAGAATAGAATAGAATAGAAAATACTTTATTAATCCCAAACTGGGAAATTGCATTGCAGCAACAGCATTTCACCCGTACAATGACATGAAAATAAAATAGAAAAGAACAACCTAGATAAATAAACAACAACCTAGGCATATTAAGTAGTAGTATAAAATATAAGATGAGACATATAAAAAATAAAAGTAGTAATAATACTTGATGTTTGTTGAGTCTTCAGTGTTTTTGTTTGACAGATCTGACTGAAAGCCTCGATCTCTGGATGAAGTTCAAATTTTATGTCTTAATTCTTTTTTGCTGCTGAGTCATCAAAAATAAATAAATGTAATTGTTGTCATATTGCAGATATGAAGTTTTTTTCAACCAGCATGTGACCTTGAAAAACAGCTGAATACATTCACTCAAATACTGCTACTTAAGTACAACTTTGAAGTACTTATACTTTATTTAAATATTTCTATTTTCTGCTCTACCATATACACTCACCGGCCCCTTTATTAGGTACACTTACAATTAGGTACAACCCGATGCGATCCAATTCAACCACTCCACTAAATTCTACTTTTATGAAGCTATAATGTTTCAGTTTTTGTTGACACTGTCACAGAGGTATTAATTTAACTTTTATGTTTACTACTGAGGCTGTAGTTTGCAGTAGTGTTAAACTGGACTGCATTATATTGAGAGGAGTTTCTAATATTTTGGCCATTTACATAGTACTTTATACTGTACTACATCTACAGCTGGTTACTTTTAAACATTTTCAGATTTTTAGATCAACAAGTAAATAATTCTGCAATATTACAGATTAATATAATTAAAATTAGCTCCGCCTTTGAACACATTGATGCATTAATAATTATAATTCAATGATATAATATGTTGTGTATTATTCTGAGGGCAAATCTGCATGATGAGTCCTTCTGGTACTTTAGTATATTTTGATGCTACCTCACTTTTACGAGTATTTTCACGTCTACTTTTAGTTTAATTAAAACATCTGAGTACTTCTTCCACCTCTGGAATATTAAATTTGTCATTTGTCAGCAGAAACTGACTCATACATTTAAAACACAAATTCAATAATAGAAACATGACTCATCAAACTTTGGCCTCCGTCCATGTAATCAAAGTATCAGAGGCTGCAACAGCTCAGCAGTTTAAGAAGAGACGAAAATGACAAAGAAATAGCAACAAGACAACAATGAAAGCAGAGTATGTTTGTGAACACACACACACTCACACACACATCACACACACACATCACACACACCAATTACACCAAACAGCAGCTGACTTTTACAGCCTCTCCTCTAACAGACAGGCTTGTTTTCCAGAAGCAAAATGGAGAAAGATTAGTGCAGCAGCAGCAGCAGCAGCCAGAGAGGCTCCTGACAGACTGATGGAGATAAACATGCACGCAATAATACCCCCCCCACCCCCCCATCCTCCCTCCACAACACCAAACACATGAAATAAAAATAATCTCCATTGTATGATGCATTTTTCTACAAACTTTCCCCCAAAGCTCGCTGTAGTTTGGTGGCAGTCAGATTTAAAACAGGACTTTAAAATTAAAATTGTACAACAGCTCTTTAGCCGATCACAGTATTGATGGATAGTTTTGTAGGTGAGTCAGCCGGTGAGTCACTGAAACATTTCTGCAGCTGCAGCACAGAAATTTCCAGACTGCCCGACAAGTTTCTGTTTAACAGAATAAATGTAATGACACCCAAGTGTGGATTAAAATAGAAAAAAAAAATTAGTTTTTAATACAGCTGTTAATGATGTTTGTAGATTATTAATCAAACTTTAATTTTATAGATATTTATCATCAACAGTTTTGGTTTTATATAGAATTAAAAATGATGTTGGAGTACTCACATCTCAGCGGCAGGATGATGGAGATAATCTGAGTCTGAGAGAGAGAGCGAGAGAGGGTGAGATAAAGAGAGAGAGGGAGAGAAAGAGAGGGTGAGGAGGGTGAGATAAAGAGAGACAGACAGAGAGAGATCAGATGAGTATATCTGGTCTGGAGGATGACTTCAGTCTTTTCTCTTGATTCACTTTTTCTTTCAAGCCCTCCCAAAAAAACTACAACTGAAGCAGCTGCGCAGATTAATAAAATATGCGTCACACTGGCCCCGCCCACACACACACACACACACACACACACACACACACACACACACACACACACAGAGAGTCCTGGTCACTGGCTGTGACAGGAAATCAGTGTTTGTCCTCGTCCAATATTAACTCCAGACTGTTCCTTTAAATAGTTCTGACAGGTGTCGTGCATGCGTACTGTAATACGTCAATACGTGAAGTTCACCTGCTCAGGTAAGCAGTAACTTCACTCTGTGAAGTGAAGCTAACACAGAAGAGCCAAAAACTGCAGTTCCTCAAACGTCCACTTGAGGCTGGCTCCAGAAGTGAGTCAGTCTCCATAAGTCCCCATGTTAAAATGTCCAACTTCACAGCAGAAATAAACATGTTTACAGCCTGGTACAAAAAACAGTTTTGGTCTCTATAGCTATATATACAGTGTAAGTGAAATGATCCAACATGCACATCTGTATACTTGTATATAGTGTATACGTTTTTTTTTTTTTTTTCAATCTTCTATTCCTAGTATATCGTAGATTTTTTAAAATTTTAATTTTTCATTTATGAGTATTTTCTTATTCATCTTGTGTATTTGAGCACATTTGTAACAAGTGAATTTATCCAGTGTTGGATCAATAAAGTCTATTTTGTCTTAAATTTCTTATTACTAATGAAAACATAGCAGTATGTATCATGTACCACACTGTGCTGCATTATACTGTGTTTGTGTTTGTAATATGTTGCTACAGTTAGTCAAGTAAAAGCAGCAATACTTAATTCTAAAAATACTTCATTATAAGTAAAAGTCCTGATTTTATGAACTTGCAAGTATCAAAAAGTAAAAGTACTCCTTGTATGTTTTGACCACTGGGGGGAGTTTTCGTTTTGTGTCAGTAATTGCAGATGGCCAACAGGTGTAGACATTTCAGGTTAGTTTTGGGTAGTATGGTGAAGGTATGACACGATTTCTTTTTTTTTTTACCGTTTAGCCATCGTTAGCCACAAGACAAGAAATATCAGCATATACCACAAAGTCCTAAAATGTACCAGTATTCATGTGCAACATTTCAATAAACGATAAGTCCATTTAAACACACAGCAGCAGAGTATTTGTTAGTCGTTCTCATGTCAGCTGTGGTTTTGTGTAGTCGGTGTTCAATGTGCTGAAGCAGCACAGCTGACTTTTCCCTCAGCAGCTCTTTTCTTCTTCTGCTGCTGTTTCTGTGTTTGTTCCTCTCCATTGATTCACTCTGAAGCTGTTTGTTTTGCTGCTTTTGGACCTGCTGTGTCCTCCTCCGCCGATAAAACAGTCAGAACGGGAGGAGATTAAGATGAAATCATTACAGGAGTAAGACTAATGACTGCTAACTGATGAAGCGAATCGATGCTGCACAAATACATTCGAGTAATTAGTGTCTAATCAATAAAAAAACTGTATTGCTGCTAAATGTTTTGATTTGAAATGGAGCTAAACAACCAGTGATGGAAGAAGTTTTTCTTTCCCTTTGTACTAGAAGCCCAAAAGATGAAAACTTAGCCTTGATTTAAAAAAAAAAATTAAAAATCACATGCTAAGTCACATGCTAAAAATGATGAATTGAACTCCAAATGGCTTCAGCTTGTCGTAGCCATCAATGTGCCAGACATCCAGTAGTTTGGACCACAGCTGTGGTACACACGCCTTCGCAGTCTGTTTCTTGACCTCAGATCAACACCTTCACCATCCAATAACTGGAACAATATTCAAACTGTTTCTCTCATTTTTGGTGCATCCATCTGTAACCATGACACTGACCAGACGTTTCCAATGAAGGTTGCCACCTCAGCCACATCAGTTTTATTCTTTCTACGCCAAAGCTGCTTCTCGCTTAAAATCCTTTCAAGGGTGCGTTTGCTTAATACAATCACATGTGAATCACCAAGCAAATGAAGTATTTCATCTGTTGTAAAGCCACGTTTAAAGTAGTCCTCAGTGTATTCAATTGGCAGAGCATCCACCCCATGTTCAAAGGCTCAGTCCTTGCTGCAGCGGCCCAGTGTTCAAATCCGACCTGCAGCTCATACTGAGAAAAAAAGCCATAATTCTGAGTAAAAAAAGAGTCTGAATTTTAAGAAAAAAAGTCAGAATTTTAAGGGAAAAAAATCAGAATTTTGAGGAAAAAGTCTGAATTTTAAGAAAAAAAGTCAGAATCTTGAGGAAAAAATGTCTGAAAAAGAGGGGAAAAAACTCAGAATTCTAAGAAAAAAAAAAGTCCGAATTTTAAGAAAAAAAGTCAAAATTTTGAGGAAAAAAAATGAGAATTTTAGTGTGTCAATTAGCTCAGTTGGTAGAGCATCTGCTCCATGTACGATGGCTCAGCAGCAGCCCAGGGTTCGAAGCCGACCTGCGGCCCTTTGCTGCATGTCATTCCCCATCTCTCTCTGCCCTGACTGAAAAAAAATCTGAATTTTAGAAAAAGAAGTCAGAATTTTGAGGAAAAGAAGTCAGAATTTTGAGGAAAAAAATCCGAATTTTGAGGAAAAAATTCCTAATTTTAAGAAAAAAAAGTCTGAATTTTGAGGAAAAAAGTCAGAATCTTGAGGAAAAAATGTCTGAAAAAGGGGAAAAAAGTCAGAATTCTAAGGGAAAAAAAGTCAGAATTTTGAGGGAAAAAAAGTCAGAATTTTAAGAAAAAAAAGTCAGAATTTTGAGGGAAAAAAAGTCAGAATTTTAAGAAAAAAGTCAGAATTTTGAGGAAAAAAATGTCAGAATTTTAAGTAAAAAGTCAGAATTTTGAGGGGAAAAACAGTCAGAATTTTGAGGAAAAAAAGTCGGAAATTTGAGGGAAAAAAAGTCTGAATTTTAAGAAAAAAAAGTCAGAATTTTGAGGAAAAAAAAGTCTGAATTTTAAGAAAAAAGTCAGAATTTTGAGGAAAAAAAAGTCAGAATTTTAAGTAAAAAGTCAGAATTTTGAGGGGAAAAACAGTCAGAATTTTGAGGAAAAAAAGTCGGAAATTTGAGGAAAAAAAGTCGGAAATTTGAGGAAAAAAAGTCTGAATTTTAAGAAATTTCTTTTTTTGACCTTTATTTGACAGAGACAGCTTGAAGAGTGACAGGAATGTGGGGAGAGAGAGATGGGGAATAACATGCGGGAAAGAGCCACAGGTCGGATTCGAACCCTGGGCCGCCGCGGCAAGGACTGAGCCTTTGTACATGGGGCGGCTGCTCTACCGACTGAGCTAACCAACGATTGTGGATTGGACTTTTTTTCTTAAAAATCTGACTTTTTATCTCATAATTAAGGACCGAGCCAGGGAACCTGGTTTTGATTTTTTTTATCTCATAATTATGACTTAGCATGTGATTTTTTTATTTTTTATCAAGGCTAAGTTTTCATCTTTTTTTTTTACTGGCAGAAATGGGCTTCCATAGCTTCCATATTCTTGGCTAGAAACATTTAAGTATTGTCAGAAAAATGTACTCAAGTACTCTTTAAAAAGTAAAAGCACTGTTAAACCACACTTTAATATTGTGGTTGATCCAGGTCGTGTCTTTAACTCTTTAATATCTAGTGCAGGGGAAAGAAGTATTTAGGACTTAAACTTAAGTAAAACTACAAACTACTACAAGTATCGGCATCGAAATATGCTCAAAGTACTAAAAAGTACGATCCAGTGATGAACCTTAATGTTTCAGCTGGTAAAGGTGGTTTGAGGTCTCAGACTGTGTGTTGTCTGCACAGCAATGAAAAGAGACGCTGTGAGAAAATAGCATGAATTGTAGTACAAGTACCTCAAAATGGTGTTAAAGGTGGGTTTAGTTTTGTTGAGTTTCATTCCGAGGTCGTCAAATACTACACTTTGGGTCTCTTGGTCCAGAAGATCTTACCCATGATGCCTCATATCTGATCCACATTTAGCATGAAAAATCTTAAAATGCTAAAAGGAACTTTAGATGTCAAATGTTGTGCAGTAAAATGTGAAATATTTCCATTTAATATGTTAAGTCTCAGTTTAAAGTAGCCAGTGCTTTCTTTCTGCTGCTGTAAACAACAAACTCACACATCAGACACTCTTTCAAATGTTTTATTCTGTGCAACTTTTCATTTTGCTTCAAACATTCAGCTGTGCACACGGTGACTGAGGAGAACAAACGTTAAAGACCTCATGAAAACAATAAAAACCACGAATATCTGCACCCAGAATCATTCATCAGCCGACTTATTTGGCTATTTTCCGCCCATACTTCCGTGCTCTCCAGTATCTGTTTCATGAGGTCTTTAAATCATTTCTTTTCCTTTCACACACACTCCATTTATTTCTGTTTTCTCTCCACAGATGTTATTTACAGTCTGATAATATAGATCTCAACAGTTCCGGTAAAGCAGCTTCTGTACAGTTTGATGAGGTGAGTGATCTTTGTCTATTTTGCCTTTATTGTACACTTGCAGTTACTTTGACATTAAAAGGAACAATTTGACATTTTTAATTTTAGTCCATTTCTTCTCTGAGCACCAGGAACTATCTGTAAAAAGTGTAAAATAACAGTATAGTATGCAGAGAGCAGCATTTTCAGGTGTTAGAAATGTGTTCAGCGAAGAAAACTACAGGACTAAAACTGAAAATGTTCCTGTTTTTCTGTGGTGAACATGGCAGGTTACTGAGTAAGCAGACATTCATTTAATCAGAGATGTGTTTGATGAGGTGAACTGTGACGCGTCCATTACAGCATGTCAACAAAAGGAGAGAAAAACCGAGTAAAAAAAACTCAAAACACCTCCTGCATCATGGCTTCTATCCCACACATATGTACACGTCCTTAAACAGGAGAATTAAAGTAAACATGACCTCCTTTTTAAGCATCGCTGCAGCTTCATTTACAGAAAGATAACTACGATGATACTACTAAGATGTCTAATTCAGGTCACAGCGAGAACAATGCTAAAACTAAAAGACGGTATAAATAAAATAAAATTTCACTGTTTTCAGCTAAATTTACATCATAAGAACATGAAGCTTACAGCAGTTTAGTTCAGCATTGTACAGCCAGCCTTATTATGTACATTAGATACAATATTTAGCCTTTACAAACTGTACATTTAAGGAACAAATATGTCTTAAAATACACTTTAGTAAAAGGAAAAACTAAAACAAAATGCCCTTAAACGCCTCAAAAATGTCGATCAAACAAATCAGTAGAAGAAAAAATATGATGTATGAAGACGTGTCACGTGGTTTCATTACACGTCGATGATGGTTGGCACATAAATGACACCTTCCCTTTTAATTTTTAAAGGAACAATAAGCTGAGAGATTAAAATTCCCAAAACTAAATCTACAGATTTTTAAAGGACCGTTGTGAAAGATTCAGTGGCGTTTTTGCTGACTGCAGCCACCTGCGGCATCTGCAGATATAAAAGTCTCATTCTAAGGTAATAAAAACATAACGATTCTTATTTTTAGGTGGTTATACACTAATTAAAACAAAGTTAGGAATCTTATATATTACATTTGTCATATTCTGTAAATAGAGCCACGTAAATCTGACACACTGGACCTTTAAATTATGACTTAAACTATTAACTAAACTTTAGTTGATCTGTCAAGAACTGAAACAAGTAGCCACTTAATGGAGAAATGGATTGAAAGAAAATGAATCAGCAGTAATTTAGATATTAAGTTTGCAGTTTTTTAAGCAAGAATGCCCCAAATGTCGCCGGGCACAGCTCCTGAAATCACAATATTTGCTTGTATTTTTGAGACAGATTTTTGAGTGAAGAAATTCACAGATTACCGATAAAGTGGCAGAATATTTAAGTTAAATATCCTTTAACATGTTAAATAATTTAACGTATACATCGTTTAGAGCTCCTTACTCTCTGTGCTCTGTGCTGCTCGTCACAGGATTGTAAATTGCAGTTCACTCTGCTGGATAAACTTCACAGTGACGCCAATAAATTACCATTTTTTTTAAGCAAGATATAGTCAAAAAACTGTTATTGGTGCATGTTGGGTAACATATACACCAATGAATATATCAGGGCTCTATTTGCTTGTTTTAGTGTTAGAAAACTGAAGATCTTTGATTTTTTAACTGTTAGTCCAACAGAAGCTTTTTCTTGACATTTTATAGAAAATGTTTGCAAGATTAAAATAATCTTTTGTTAAAGCCTTACATCTGTCCTTTGTACAGATCTATTTATTTAGTTTTCTTTTTTTTTTTTTTACAATAATTACAGTTTGCTTAAACGTCTCAGGCTTTGCTTTTAATTTTCTAAATTATAAATCCAAAACAGCCTATGTTCGCTACAATATGATATTAATATGGACAGTGTGGTCAGGCTGTAGTCAGGATTTTAGACACCAAAAGAATCTTTGTAAACATTTTTATATTATATTAATTCATTTAATTGTTCTGCTGTTATTTCTTCACCAACATGACGATTTGAATCAGTAGTTCCCAACATCTTTTTTTTGCTTTCCCACGCGTTCGAGCGACTGCTCGTTACAGGTCGACTGAGCCGTCAGTGATTTTAGCCTCTCAGCTCGTTTCTTTTGACTAATTTGTCGAGGCCTGATGAGGAATAACTAAAAAGAGTAAAGATTACAGAAAAAAAAGAACTTTCACACATAAATATAAAATAAAATACTGAATTCCCTCATTTTATTTTAACTTAATTATAAACCTGAAAAGTCGCATTTTAAGTCATTCGATTGTTAAAATATGAAATTTCTGAAGACAGGCTTGACGTTGCCTTTTTGTTTTCCTCAACGGCAGCTACGGTCTCGATATTCAGAAATCTGAGGTGGAGTTAACAAATATCTAATTTTAAAAAAAAAAACATTCTTTAAGTTAATTAAAGATGCAGGTTTTTGTGAAGCACAAATAAAACAGATTAAATCATTTAATATCAGGACAGAGAAGGTGTCATACTTCTCAAATGTTTATCAGTTTAAGGCAAGTTGGGCTTCGATAGAGAGAAATCTGTAAAATAGTTACTATATATTTTTAGGAATTAAACTTTCTGCTCAACATTTTAAAGCTGCTGCACACGACAGAGTTACAAATAAAATACAAATACAGAATAAAAACATGCCTTTCATTATAATAAATTAATTAGCAAAACTCTCTCACTGTTTGTTTTGTGCAAACTTTCTTTGTGCATTACATTTCTCTGTGCACGCGCGTGTGAAGCTGCAGCTGTAAGGCATCACTACAGAATCTGTGCAAATAATCCTGCACGAAAAACAGAAACGTCAAAATAAAATCTTTAAAGTGCCATTTTGTTCTGTTTGACCTTCACTGAGGTGCACGCACAGCTGATGACCACAGGAGGGCAGCAGTGACACTTCAAGTGAAGCATTATTGCCTTTTTTTTGAGTCAAATCTTTCACCAACAACCTTGAAAATTATTACATTAATAATATTTTCTATAGAGGCTTTGCAAGCAAAATGATGGACGTTTCAAAGTCATGACTTTGTGACCAGTAAAAATCATCAAGCTGGCTGCTTTCAGAGAAGCTTAAAGATCAAGAAGACTTTTTACATCTGCTGGTTTTAAAATAATTTCAACCTTTAGGTCAAGAAAAACCACAGAGACCAAATTTTAGATGTGTGGAAGCTTCACACGACTTGATTTTGTTTTCTTGCTCTCACTACAGGAGGAGCCGAGCGTCGGTGTCGCGTTACTTCAGGGAACCAGCAGTGTGTGTTTCAGTGTGTGTTAGGGTTTCCTCCACGTCAGAGGAGGGACGGCGGCGTTGGTTTCGTAGCAAGAGTCGCTGCTCTCGGAGTCGGCGGGCAGAGCCGGCTTTTTCCTGTCCTTCTCGTCGCTGTCCGAGTCGTCCACAGTGAGTGTGATGAGCGAGGTGGACTTCCTGTTGAAGGAGAGAGATTCATGTGTGCTGAGCAAACGTGGATTATATTGGATTTATGTGGATTTCTTTGTGTGTGTTTGTTACCTGTCTCCACTCTGTGTGATGAGTCTCCTGCAGGTCTCCATCTGGACGTCCAGCCCTCTTTTCATCGAACACATCTCCATGTACTCGTGAAGGTGACGGTTCATGTCGCTCTTGGCTGTGGCAAGTTCCAACTGACGAGGACAGAAAATCCATGAACATCCATTGATCCTACAACAACAACTTCAAATATATCAAGCCCTTTGCTGCATGTCATTCCCCATCTCTCCCCCACATGCCTGTCACTCTTCAGCTTGAAAACAAGTGGGAACCAGTGACTATGAACAAGCTTGTTCCAGACTCACCTCTATCTGGTCGATGGTTTCTTGGTATTCCTTCTCTCTGGACTTGAACAGAGACTCTGTGTCTTTAATCACCTCCTCGATGGACTCCTCCTGCTGCTGCAGCTGGAAACAGTGAGAGTATGTGGGGAGAAGAGAAAGACAAAATAAAACACTTTATTCACACGATCTATGACGCTGATTTCAGCTGTAGTTATCAATATTTCTCTCATGAGAGTGAAAAATGCCTCTGGTTGAACCTCCGACTGCATGCTACTTTAAAATAAGACACCAAAGACAATAAAACAAAGAACGTGTCAGGAGTGGATAAAATAAATTGGTCTTTCAGGTCTTCACTAAGCAGGTCGTTGGCCTTTCTGGCTTGTTTAGTAAAAAACAGCTCACAGGTCACCGGGATAGACGCTGCGTCAGACTGAAAAACAAAAGCATCGACCTGCTGCTGGTAAATGTCACAACGGGCTAAAAACAACTCGTCCACCAGGTCGGGTCAGCAAAGTGGGGCAAAGTAAAACTGCCCCCTGACGGAAAAAGCCTGTGTGACCGCGTGGAAATAAATCTGTACCGAGCTTCAACATGGAGACATTTAGAATGTGCTCAAATCAGCATGACTGCACACCTGGAGGTCAACTTTAGATAATATCGTATCTGAATTTCAATTTTCATCTTTCTTTAATGAATATTCTGGATTTTATGGAGCCGTTAGACCGCCTCGTTATACAGGTGTGTACAAAAAACTCAAGAAGTGGTCAGAAAGATGTGTGTGTGTGTGTGTGTGTGTGTGTGTGTTTGCACCTCGCCCTGTGTTTCCACTCCCAGTGGATATCCAGGGAAATCTTCCCAGAGAAGAAGAGTTTCTTCTGTTTCCTCCCAGGCCAGACTGTCACAGTCATCCTCGAACTCACACTCCCTCCTGAAACACACACACACACACACACACACACACGTCAACTACACGTCTGAACATCAGTGTGTTCAAACATTACTGGCTAAAAACACCTACAGCTGATTCAGCATCTTTTGCATCTGCTCGTTGATCTGATTGGCCGAGGTGCTGCACGACTCCTCGTCTTTAGCCCCTCCTCCCTCGCTCTCGGACATGCTCAGTTCGTCCCCGTCGCCGCCCTTCGCCGACTGCCCGCTCTGTTTTCGAGCCCGGCCGTTCAGCGTGGTGGGGGGCGTGGCCACCTGCTGAGAGGAGACGTGTTTACTTAAAGCGACGCTTGATGATGATGATGATGATGACGTGCTGTGGACGTCCATCGTCACAAACATACCTGGAACATGTTAATCATGTCCTCACAGTTCCTCTGCTGGGCGACGTCACAGAGGCGGGCGGTGATGTCGATACGGCGGCAGATATCCATGTCCACCTTCATGGCCTTCTCCTGGATCTTCGTGTCCAGATCTGACAGGTTCTGATGGAGACACGGAAAGGATTCTTACTTTCTATCATTTAATAATCTGTTTAGTCATGCTTGCTGTCATGACTCAGCAAGATGTTCCTTCATTTCTGAGTTTTTTGGTCGTAATGAAGCTAAACGCAGCTCAGAGCAGACTTACGTTGCTGACGAGTCCTTTAAAGAGAACAAGTTCAGCCTTCAGCTGCTTCACCCGCAGAGCCAGCTCATCCTGACACACCTCGCTCTCCTGCAGGTCCTGAAAAACACACACAGTATGAAGCTATGGCCTAAGCTCAAATGAAAATATGAAGATCGTGCACCGACATGACTTTGCAAAGATACTCAGCAGGCTGTTAAATATTCTTAAATGTTAAATAATTTAACATATTCATTGTCAACAACGTCTAATTGACACTGCTGAGAGCTGTCGAGATTTGCAGTGACACCAGTATATTACCACAACCATTTTTTAATGCAGTATTTACCGGAAACAAACTGTTTTCATATTAGCGCATATTCGATATAACGTATACAGCAATACCAATATGTCTGCAATAGGCCAGATACATCAGTCTGATTATAAATTTATGGCAGCGTTCATGTAACTGTGGATGTGATTTTACCATCAGAGGGTTCATATATTTCATCCTCCAGACGATATTATTTTCTGCTATAGATCAGACGCCTGGTCGCCTTTAATCACCACATAAAATTCATATTTGGATCGGAGTTTGCTACGGATGACTTAGCACTCTTTTCTTCATATAGCATTTCAAAATAAAGCCTGTTGCTTCCTGTCAGAAGGAGCACATGGTGTTCATCCCTTGGATCATTTCTTATGTTAAAAATAAGCAGAGATCAGAAGAACAGGTGGAAACTTTGAAGGTGGAAAAATGTGTCTACAGTTCAAAAGCTGATTGAAGAACAAAACGATTTTCTTTATGGACTTCTGAACTGGAAAACTGAAGTTGAAATGTCACTTTACCTCCTCCAGTTCAGCCACTTTCTCCTGAAGGTCCATCCTGGCCGTGTACTCTTCCTCCCATCTATAACACACACACACACACACACACACACACACACACACACACAGAAAGTATGAATGTAGTTATGCAGATAAATCAGCACTTTGAAGCATAAAACAAAGACGATCACCAAAGACACACAGGTGGTTTAAACACACTAAACTTCTTTTTAGTCAAACAACAACAATCTGAGCAGACAATGACAACATTAATGTCCGGCCTCATATGAACGATGAGTTTCAGATCGGATGTGTTTCAGGCTGTGAGTCACCGTCCTGATCTTCTTCTCTGCAGCTTTAAGGAGAAACCCACCATGGCTACCTGACTGACCTCCACTACGCAGCATCAACGCTCCTCCTAACACCACGAGTGTTACTCAGCAAGCGTTACATAAGAAGACACCATGCAGTGTGCATGTCAGTCACTATGAAGAGAAGACGGAGGCCGAGCTCACACTGCAGGACTACAAGTGATCTGAAATGCATCTTTTATAAAGAAGTCGAAGAAGAACACGAATTATTTTCCTTTCCACAATTTTTTTTTTTTATAAAATGGGGGAAATTTTTTTTTTTTGTTTTTAAAAAATATTTTTTTTTTTAATAAAAAAAAAAAATGCTTTATGTGGGTTGGGGGGATTATAGCTGATACCCGATACCCGACTAAATGAGGTTATGCAGTGTTCCAGACAAACCAGAACATGAAAATGAACAACGTCCTAGTACAATGAAACTCCATAAATCCATCTACCTCGACATCATGAAGAATCAATCAAACAGAGGACAGAAGTGTGATGTATAGTAGACTACAGTATTAGTATTGGGTTAGTGAATGAAATATTTAGATACTTTTCCAAGTCTAGAAGAGCCGTTAAATAAAATGTATGATGTTGGCTGTTACCTCATTTGTCCTCCTGTTTTGTTTACATGTGCAAGGCTGCACTGTTTAGAGAAAGAAACATTACAGTCAGACTCTGGAACGTTTGGAGGTCTGAAGATGGAACGCAGGACCGATACTGATCCAGCATGTTGAATTACCTACTTTGGTGAAGCCCTGACTTTTCCAACCCTTCATTCATGGAATTAGGCCTTTACAATAAGTGACCAGATTCCTGTCAGTCTTAAGCTTTTTTTGATTTGAGCTTAGTAAGGTAGCATGGTATGGCCGACAAAGTCCAACATAGACCAAGCAAATTCTGACAAACTGGATCTGAAATGTCCTAAAATGGCCTCTGTACAGTATCGTCATCCTTTCCTCTCCACTCAGGCAAAACCTTTTTATTTTATGCTCCACGAGTGCTGATGATCGAACTCTTTTGTTTCCTGCAGCTTCTCCTGCTTGTTTCAGATACTCTGTAACAGTTTGTTCATCTGGATTTTGACTGAATTGAATTGATTTTCTTAAAATACCAAAATCACCTTTTTGTGCGTCACGCTAACACTGCTCAGCTGAGCTGCTGTAACGCAGAAATTATGACTTCATGTCGCTGGAGGAAGACCTCAGATCAGATTGCCAACAGGGATAATTTCCACCTTGAGAGTTCAAGTACAGGTCACATGTAGGATTTGTCAGATTTTAGATATTTATACCGCTAAACATTAGGGCTGCAACTCACAATTATTTCATTTGAGATTAATCTGTTTATTTTTTAATTTAATTTTTATTTTTAGCATTAATTGATTAGTCGTGTGGTCCATAAACTTTCAAAAAAATGTTGATCAAAGCAAATGTCTTGTTTTGTCCACAACCTGAAGATATTCAGTTAACGTTCAGTGAAGACTAAAGGAAAGAAAATATTCACATTTGAAAAGCTCAAAATCAGAGAATTTGTACATTTTCTTCTTAAAAATTGACTCAAAACGATTCATCAGTTATCAAAATACTCTGTGATTAATTTAATTGTTGGAAACTAATCAATTAAAAGCCCTAAAGCCTCATTATAAGCTAACAAAAACATTCTTCAGCTGATTATACACTTATGAAAACAGAGTTATGAATATTAAATTCCATTTCTGCCATATTCTGTAAAAAGAGACCCTAAATCTGACACACTGGACCTTTAATTAACTAATCGTGCAGTGCTAATAAACTTCAGAAGTGTGTCGCATATTAGGGGGGATAAAATCTAAATTTGTTTGTCAGCTGCAGCGAGACTCAGTCGCAGATCTGATGTACAGAGACAGCAGAGAAGACGGTGTCACGGTGAAAAACGCTGATGTCCTTGTTGCTCTGACCTGTTTGTCAGTCTCAACACGTGGCTCTGCAGTGAAGCTGCTGGGTGTCATTGAGCACACACACACACACACACACACACACGCTGGTTTAACTGTATGACTGATGATGGCGACGCTGCTGCATGACGCAGACGCTTGTTAAAATGCATAATCGCACTAGCATTTGTGCATTCATCTGAGATTTGTCACTTGAATGAGAGCGAGTTGCTGCACTGCACTCGTGAGCTGTGATGTCAGCAAACTGGGACGTCATGGAGACTGTGATGTCCTCTTTAGAAAAAACAGCCATTGTGACACTACCTCCTGTTTTGTCTCCTACAGAGGTAACTTTCTTTAAAAGGTTCAGTGTGCATAACTGCGTTTTCGTTGGCGTATAATCACCTGAAAATAAGAATCATTATGTTTTTGTTACTTTATAATGAGCCTATTGTATCTACAGACAGTGCAGGTCCTCTTCCACAGAGTCCACCTTGTTTCTTGTTACACTTTTTCACTTTCTTGCCAAGAGTTGATGAGAAGATCGATGCCATTCTCATGTTTGTGTGTTAAAGTATGGAGCTGGACTCAGGAGGCAATTATCTTAGATTAATAAAGACTGGAAACAGGAGTAAGTTAAAAAAATACACTTGCCAACACCTCTGAAGCTTGTTAATTAAATTCTCATCTGATGTAGTTTTACAGGGAGTTATGTGCTACCGTTACATGCACGTAATACAACCACGCTTCCTGTTTCCTCCTGTTGCCGCTCAGCTAGGATACTCACCTCTTAGTGGGGTGGGGATATGTTTATTTGTGATGAATGTAATTGCTATGAAATTAACTTTTTCATCCTGTGATTCACCGTCCTTCTCACGATTGGCGCTCCCTCTCTCTCATTCACTGTCTAAGTCGCTCAACAGCAGCTGTCTCTCTCCCTCTCCCTCAAACCAAAGGAAACTTCTTTGAGTCACTATTTTGCAGCATAGACCGCGAGCCAGAAACAGAAAGAGAAACTGGTTACATAATAAAAATACACCAAGTCAGAACACAACTGGGAGAGTATCATAGCATCATCCACAAACTCCGCCTGGATAGTCTCAGTTTCAGAGACATTTCAGGCTGACTGTGGAGCAGTTTGATCTCCAAAAGTTGAATTTGGCCCAACTACTTCGCCGCAGGTCACTGCATTTTCTTTCAGCACCCTGTGGACCACATCACTGCAGCCTAAACACGCCACCCCCATGTGTTTTTGCTGCAGTGCCTGATTTGCTCTGAATCAGGCCTCACGAAACAACAGATCTATGACGACAAAACTAAATGACTAGCAGTCATATTGTAATCACTTGGCATTACTGTTATGAGAGTTTGGAAAGTTTGCTATACATTTTTAGGACATTGTAAGATTTATTACATGTCTAACTGTAAATAATCTTGAAGAGCGTCATCTCATCGAGGGTGGGAGGAGGTAAAATGGAGCATGTGGGCAGGAATTCAGCATTGCTCCTTTAATGCTACAGTAACTGGGTGGTAGCAATGCCAACAAGCAAACCTGGGTGTCCTCTTTGTATATACAAGGTGATGCTGTTGCTTTCTACTTTTATCTCTCTCAATCCATTCCCCTCCCGACACAAACACTCACACGATGACTCACTGCATCCTCACAGTGCATCCATTATGAGGTGATATTGGTAAGGTGAGAGAGTTGACATTTGTGAGCGAGCTTTGAAGCCTGAGACAATGCAAGTGTGTCTATAAACACTACAGGGCCAAAAGTATGTGGACACACACTGTGTGGAAACAATTAGGGTCCCGTTCTCGTTAAACAAGAATTAGTTTTCCTAGTTTAGTGTGGAGGCACACAGAGATCTGACCTCACCCAGCGTTCCCACACCTTCTTAAGCATCAAATTCGAGTCCATCCATCCTTTTTTCCGTCTTATCTGGGATTGGGTTGCATTGGCAGCAGATTAAACAGGGTGTTCCAGACGTCGTACACTTTACAGACGGGCTATGTAATCCCTCCAGTGAGTTCTGGGTCTTCCCCGGGGTCTCCTACCAGTTGGACATGCCCAGAAAACAGACCTCATCAACCAGTATCAGTGTTGGACCTCACTGGTGGCTGAATCTAATCCCTGCAGCAGGTCCAATCTGATCTGATAGGAGAGTTGTGGTTTGTACATATAGGTGTAATGTTTAATTGTCCACATATTTTTGGCCACGTATAATGCCCTGGTAACGTGTTTTATTAGGGGGTGGGGTGTGGTTTTTTGGGGATGAAGACGTTGATGATGATGTCAGCGCCTGCCTGACGCTGCAGAGCCTCACATGGGACAGAGAGGAGGGGTGAAATGAGTCAGGCAGAAGGACAGAGATGGATGAGGAGCCAACAGGGACAGCAGAGAACAATTTAAAAGACAGGGAGAACAAGAGAGGAGAGGAGAGGAGAGGAGAGGAGAGGAGAGGAGAGGGAGAGGGAGAAATGTGAGGAGCGATGCAGATATGCAGAGCGAGAGATAAAAGAGAGACACTGAGAGGGAGGCAGAGGGTAAAAGATAAAATGGAGAGGAGACAGAGGAGCGATGGCAGACTGGGTGACATCACTGTTGGCGGTCACAGGCCTGTGCTGCATTGCAGGTACCAGGACGAACCCCAGCAGGGAAGGAGGAGGAAGAGGAGGAGGAAGAAAGAGAGAATTAAGAGGAGCAAGACAGAGAAAAACAACTTCCTGTGTTAAGCTTTTCCCCAGACACCTCCTCCCTTCAGACAAACAAGCAGCAAACATTTACCGTCACAGTCAAATTAAAGCACTGCTCCTTTAAACTTACTGAAAGATGCTGTAGTTCTGGGAAGTATTTTTCCATTTGAAAGTTTTCTTTAAATAATATCCTCAACACAGAAACACACTAGCTACAATCAAGGATAGCGAGGTCACGTCCACAGCATTAGAAAGTACAACTGTTAATGGAGTAAATAAAACATAAAAAATAAAACTAATTAGGGAGGTGAGGAGTATTTTGGGAGTACTTGTGTCCTCAGTATTTCTAAAATTTTCGCTACGACACTGCAAAGAAACCAAGCAGCAACGCCAAAGTGCCAAAAACTGCAGTTCCTCAAACGACCACTTGAGGCTGGATACAGAACAAGTCCGTCTCCGTAAGTCCCCATGTTAAAATGTCCAACTTCACAGCAGAAATAAACATTTTTACAGCCTGGTACAAAAAACAGCTTTGGTCTCTATAGCTAATTTCCAGAATTAAGAGCGTGGCCGCTTTGATTGACAGGTGGGTGCGGTTAGAGATAGCTTGTTTGAGCAAGCAGGAGTCATTCAGCCCGCCTCAGATCAACTCACAATCCACGTCTTTGCAGATTTTTAGATTAGTCGGGAGGCAGCAGAGGCAGGACTGCCACAATGACCAGAGCCACCACACTTTGAGCTTCACAACGGCTCTTCAGAAACCTATGAGCGACGTCACAGATATGGTGTCCATTCTTTATACTGTCAGTGATAGAAACATAGGATGCTCCTGTTGTTTATGTTATGGCCATCAGTTCATCAGCAGCAGCAGCAGATTTGTTTCTGAGAATTCATGCCACCACCCTGGAGTCTTAGCTGCTATTGCTACGGAGAAAAGCCAGATTAGAGATGTACCAAATTCAGAATGCAATTCAGATTGTAAACTGCTGAATATTTCTAATCAAGTTTCAATTAAATGTGAAGTAAGCTCTCTGACTGGATGCTGACGTCTCTCCTTTTATGTGCCACTGACTTCAAAAATCAAAGAACACAGCTGTTCATCCTTTGAAGAGAGAGTTTCATGTCATCCAAGACTTAAACCATGAGTCACCGAACATTATCTGTGAATGGGACTTTTACTGAGACACACCTGAATAATTAACCTCCTCCTCCTCCTCCTCCTCCTCCTTCTGCAGTACTTTATGCTGACTTCATGTGAAAGAAAAACTACAGCAGTGTGCGAAACACATGCACATCTTTCTTGTTCTGGTGTTTAGTTCACAAATTGTACTCAAAGCACATTTGACATTCATCCAAGCAGCAACCTCTGTAGCTGTGAAGCGAAGCCAATGTGGAAGTACCAAAAACTGCAGTTCCTCAAGCGTCCACTTGAGGCTGGCTCCAGAAGTGCGTCAGTCTCCATAAGTCCCCATGTTAAAATGTCCAACTTCACAGCAGAAATAAACATGTTTACAGCCTGGTACAAAAAACAGTTTTGGTCTCTATAGCTAATTCCCCCGTTCATGACGACTGTACTGAGGGTGAATTTATATACAACTCACCTGTTCAGATTATATTAAGGCTTAAAGTTATGCAGGATTAAGAGCATGGATGCTTTGATTAACAGGTGGGTGTTGTTACAGGTGGCTTGTTTGAGCACCCAGACGCTTCCTATCCAAAATGTTCACACATTCACAAACCAACGTCACACCCATCAGGAGCATTTTAGGGTTCAGTATCTTGCTCAAAGACACTTCGACTGGACTGGGGGAGCCAGGAATTGAACCCGTGACCCTCCGATTACTGAGCCTGAGTCTTTGCAAAGTGAAATAAAAACTACCAACATCAAAATCAAAAGGTTTTTCAGGTTTCATCCATCCTTCATCCTGCCTGTCTCTCCTTAACTGGTGTACTTTTGTCATGAAGCTGGATGATCTCAAAATTACTGTTTTTACTGTCAAGCTCACATTCATAGCTGATAAACGATAAGCACAGCAGCACGCAGGTCAAAGTGTGAGTTGTTGCTGTCAGTAAGTCATCCTGCTCCTTCTCAGATCGATGTGACTGAAGGTTTGTCCTGCCTGCCTCAGCAGGCTGAAGCACAAAGCAGTGAGGTCAGTGCTTTTTAGCATAAAGCAGCAGGGGGGTGACTGTGTGTTAATGTGTGTCAGACAAATAAGTGTCAGACAGGACGGTGATGAAAATTACACAAGCCGCATGCTGAGCAAAGGTTTAAGTACCATTTCTTCATGTCATGCACCAAGTCATCTATTGCTGCTGTGCACAACAATTATGTTTTGCTTGCTTTCATGTAAGATCCTTCTGTGAAACAGATTCATTAGAAGGTGACAGAGAATTCAGTACCTACAAGTGATTTTAGGTTGAAAGAGTTCAATTCATTTATTTCTTAAATCATTTGTTAAAATTAAGAGTTACAAAAGAACTCAACCACTGACTCTGAAGCTCAAAATCTGTGGCTCTGGCCACCGCCATGTTGGCAGTCCTGCCTCTCCCTCCTTAACATGTAAGTGTGTTACCGCTGGCTCGTTTGAGCACCCAGGTATCATGGCGAAAGAGGCAGGACTGTCAACATGGTGGCGACCAGAGCAAACACACTCGGCTCTTCAGAAACCTGGGTGGGTGATGTCACGGATACCACATCCATTTCTTTATACTGTCTATAGTTTTATCTGATACTTTACAGAATTTGCCTGGTTCAGACTGTAACAAGTTTATTTTGGAGTGAACTTTTGCTGCTTTTATGTTAAAAAGTGGTTGCTACTGACAGCATCCAAAGAACTGGTGGTCAATTTCCCAAAATGGATGGCAACTGTTGAGCCCTGTCCAATATTTTAGTGAGTACAGTACTGAGCAGAAGAAATAACTCAATATATTGATAAATATGTGCTGTAAAAATAGCCTCTAATACATTTCCCTCAAAGTTCAGTTGAGTTCACAGATGAACGCCTGTCCAAGGTTTTTCAGGCATTATTATAATAGATCTTGTTTTTCGGGGGTTGAGTCTCTTTGTACAAAATAATCTGCCAAATGAATATCAGGTAATGTAAAACAAATCTTGCCATAAAGCTGTCCCTGTTCATTGATTGATCTGCCCTCAGTGACCCAACACAACCAGAGACATTAAGGAGATCTCTACCTCAGCATTAACTGCATCACGCTGCAAAAATCCTTATGGGGTGACAAAAATCTAATCATTCAATGTCATGTTCAAGCTTTTAGGAGAGATCAATGACCTCCTGTGCCAAAATACATTGTGCTGGAGCTTGAGGGGCAGAGGCTGGCTCTCAGCTGGAAAATGAGAATCCATTTACAATAAACCAAGACATCAGCTGAAGGCCAAAGCTATGATCCAAGTGTAAACAGCCCTTACCTTCTCTTGTACTCGTCTCTTTCTCTCTTCACCTTGGCCAGCACGTTGTACAGGGCCCTGATCTCAGGTGTGATGGTGTCAATCTGGACCCCGACACCGTCTGGGTGCGTCCAGGAGACTCCGGGGCCCGTGACGCACGACTCCCTCCCGGTGCCAAACCGGCGTGTATGGTTGAAGGACCAGATCGTGCCGGGGAGGAAGCGCGGGGGAGGAGGGGGGATGTTGTTGGTGTTCGTCCCGGCGTTTGAGGCGTATTTCTCGTTGATGTTGGTGATTGTTCTGGATGGGTCGGTGGGACTCAGCGCAGGACTGATGGAGAAACCGGACGTGGTGAGGTTGGAGTTTGAATCCGTGGTGATCGGATTGAGGTTGTTGGCCTGCAGGTATTTGTTGTCAAACAGAGGAGGAGGGTTGAGGGTTGGAGAGAGGAGGCCGCCGGGGAGGTAGGCCGGGTTGTTGGCGTTGTGGAGCGGGATGAGGCCCGGTCTGGATGGAATAGGCCCAATAAACCCAGTCTGGACCCCCATCTCTTTGGTCAGTGGCTTCTGGTGTCCATCCCCTCCGCAGTTACCCTCCAGAGCCTGCTGCAGCTGCTTCTCCAACACCTTATTCCTGCGCTCCAGTTCGTGCACTTTGGCCAAAAAGCAGCGGAAGCGCAGGTTCAGAGTCTTCAGGACGCTGATGTTGGAACCCAGGTCGTTGCGCAGCGCCGTGGCGGCCGGTGGTACGCGGTGCAGGTGCAAGTAGGCGAGGCCCGACGGTGGCAGGGCGCCCAGGTCCAGCCCGGACAACCCATCAGGCCCGAACCCACCGTGATCCCCAAGGAAGTATCCAGGATCTGGGATGGCGGAGTCGATCTGGCCTGTCATCTGATGGTGCTGCTGCTGCTGCTGCGGGGCCAGGAAGCCGCTCTCCCCCAGGACCGGATTCATGCTCGAGTAGGAAAATCTGAAGTGCTCGAAATCCGGCATGAACCCAGACTTCTATATGTTCAACTCTGCAGGTCTAAAAATCTGATTATCGCCCTGAACACTGGAATCAGGCCCAGCAGCAGCCTCAGCCTCGTTTCTGAGTCCTCCTCCTCTGATGATGATCACCTTTACGCAGAGCAGCTGTGTGCTAAAGTCAGATAATGCGGTTTAAAGAGGATGCTTTAAGGGCCTTAAATGCAGCAAAACAACTAAATCCCACCTGGATATCACAGTAAACCGGAGCTGATGCACTGTGAGGAATAAAAACAACAAGGTGCCTCTGAACTCGCAGACACACAGCTGGCCCCTGCAGCAAAATTAGATTACCGAGTTTACTTTTTACGCAGGACTAATTTCCCGTCGATAGATCACAGTGGTGACGCGCAGGGAAAAAAATGTTTATTCTAAGCGTTAGAATAAACCCGCACGGAGATATTTTACAGATTTAACGGAGATGTAAGGTAGTCAGAGGAGACAATACTAACTTTGGCTCCAGCTAATGAGGTGAAATGAGTCCAAGCGGAGTGTCGAGCAGCGGTGCAGCACAGCTCAGGAATAAACACAAGTGAATGACTGCGGCTTTCAGATACCGTACACGCGGTAATAGAGGAGCACCGGGCAGTCCTGTCAGCGCTACCGTAGTGACCAGAGCAGAAGTGCACCTTTCACGGTTTCCAAACTTTCTGGATTAAACGTTGGATTATTAAATGCGTTTTATAATGATGAGTTCAACTGTCAAACAACAAGAACAAATGGCAAATCTCACAAAATCACCTTTTTCTAGAGTCACAGTGGTCAGTCACAGTTGTGTTCGCTGCATGGCAGATTTACGGAAGCCCAAAGCAGTCATGCATTCATACATTTTATTGCCTCCATTTTATCTTGATAACAAGTTAATTTAATTTGTTTTTGCGAGATCTCGAGTTATATATATCATTATCTTGAAATAACACCATTTTGTAGGAGTATATCATTTACGTGTGATGGAAATCTCAGGCCTATCACATTTCATTCATTAACTTGAGAATTAATTTTATTATCACGTGAACACATTATCTCAAGATCTTGAGAAAATGATGACTTTATGTCGGTATAACAATATTTGTTATTTCAAGATACTGACATAAATAACTGGAGATCTTGAAAGAACATATTATGTTGTTATCACGAGAAAACAGGAAATAAAATGTATGAATGCATGGCCGCTTAGGGCCTCTGTACAGAGAGAGAAAATGTCTCTTACTGTCCCATTTGTAAAATTCGTGAATGAAAATGTAAACCACATGTTTAGACTTCCTTTGCCCTTTTCTCATAAACAATAAGAAGTGTGTGTCAGCAGTTATTTTAATAAAACATTTTTGGGAGGGAGGTCCCTGTTTAGCTAGAAAAACACTCCACTGTCCTCCATTTATACCCACTGCCTTTACTGGAGCTAATGTTGCAACATCTTCATTTTATTTTTGGCGTTTCTCCCAGAAACTCATATCATACTCTGCACTAAACTCAATGACATTTGTCTGGGCACTCTGCCTGAAATTATGTCGAATGGCTCACAGTTTAAATTAAGTATTTTGACTAAATGCACCAATACAATACAGACTGATGACAAATTATAGTTATACCTGTGTTTTTCTTTCTATAACATCAAATCTCTGCAGTGAAAAGCATCTATTTATCTTAAATATTGAAATTTATGTGCTGTAGCAACATGTTATTTAATTGAGTTGCCCAACAGAGTTATAGCTTGCACCCTAGAATTGTTGTTTGCTGTTGGTAGTCCTAGGAGAGGAGGTCCTCTCTGGAGAGCTGGGTCTTCAGGAGGTTTTTGAAGGAAGAGAGGGATGCCCCTGATCTGGTAGGAACTGGTAGGATGTTGGTGTTGATGTCACGGTGTAAAGTAGGTTTGGCTGGGAGGACCAGACGTTCAGTTTTTGAGAGGTTCAGCTGGAGGTGGTTTGCCTTCATCCATGTAGAGAGGCACTCAGACATCCATGCAAAGGCGGAGGGGTCGTCAGATGGAAATGACAGATAGAGCGTCATCTGCATAGCAGTGATACAAGAAGCCATTTAAATGGATAATGGGACCCAGAAGGGGCCCCAGTACTGAGCCCTGGTGCACCCCTGTGATGAGGTGGACAACTATCCAAGCCAGGATATGTTGAACAAGCGCCCCGTGAGGTAGGATTCGAAATCTGACTGTCTCGTAGTTTGAGGTTGTGGTAGATTGTTAGAGATAATTGAGAGAGACAAACGATTTATATAAACTTATCAGGAGTGACATCTCTCTACACCTACTGTACGGCTTCCTCCCAACTTCCACACTGCCGTCCTCTCCGGGGTTCAGTCACATAATGTTGGACAAATTAGCTAATTAAATCTTGGCCTTTCTCCCAGACATTAATTTCTTATTCCGCACCAAACTCAATGTCACTTGTCTTGGCAGGACAATTAGAACAGATTTAGTGTTCTGGCTGAGATATTTCCCCCAGTAGCAGCATGAGGTTACACACTGCCATCTAAACCCATTCAAAATATTGAAAACAGACCTACAGAGAGTACAATATACATCATAAAAACTACAATTCTTTCCACAAACTGAGGACTTTATTATCATGTTAAGTGCAAAGGAGCCACTGTGCATGTTTAGTGCAACTAGACCATTCAGTACAACACAGTTCAGTGATGGGAAAAACACTGCTGACTGCAGTCCTCACTGCTGGATGGAACAGAGGTGACTTTATCATATAAAAAGATATCGTTATCATTATTATTATCATTGTTATCATGAGCTAGACATTTGTCATAGAAGAGTTTGCTCCCGGGAATGCATGGCACTGCATCCAGTTACAGGTGAAGGAAGAGGGAATCATGGGAAGGAACGATGAGTCGTAAAAGGACTTTACTCCTTGGTGAACATGTGCTGGACCAGGTCGCACACACGGTTGCTGTAGCCGAACTCGTTGTCGTACCTACGGACAAACGGTGAACAGAGAGAGTGTCAAATAATGAAGTTTTATCTCTTTTATCTCTTCTTCTCTCCCCCTTTTCTTTTCTCTTTGATTCAAACGCAGGAACTCTAATCCATAGAGCGCTGAAGAAACAGCTCCCCGACTCAGAGTCTCACCTCCCTCCTGGTTCCCTCTGATCTTCCCGCCATCAGCTGACACCGGCCAATCTCTGAACTTTTCCACCCATCAACAACCAATTTCTCCCCTCATCCCTTACCCCCTTCTATGCATCAACTCTCATCCCCTACCCTACATCCCTCGACCCTTCAACCCTTTAAATGTAGCTGCTTCTTTAATTTTCTTATTATTTAAAGGTTTTATTCTCCATCACACCTGTCCTTCAGGCTTCCATTAAATTAAATTCCTTGACACTTAGATTTTCTGGCATTTCAGAGCTCCATAGAGGATTTTAGTGACATGAAGCTGCTTGTCAAAATAAAGTTAGACAAGTGTCCTGCAAACCCACCATGAAACCAGCTTGACGAAGTGCTCGTTGAGAGCAATGCCGGCGCCGGCGTCAAAGATGGAGGAGTGAGGGTCGCTGTTGAAGTCTGTGGACACAACCTGAGCACAAAGAGGCGAACGGTTCATACATGTACAAGTACAGTGGATATAGAGCTGTCTGTATGGTTTGTAAGAAACTGGATCAATGCTACTGTACGTCATTTTTGATTCTGGATGGATTCTTGATCTTCTATCATTGTAGACGTGCTGCCATCTAGTGACTCATGTATGCTCCTACACATTCTCCTATGAAAACCTGTTGCCCTGTTCATATCAGTCTATAATTACAAAAGTATACATGTTTTCTGTACCTGGTCCTCTGTGTATCCCAGGATTCCCTTCATGGGTCCCTCAGCAGCAGCCTTGATAACCTTCTTGATGTCGTCATATTTGGCCTGAAAGACAAGACGTGATAATTAAACCGAAATTTACAACATAGGTGAGAAACTGTGGGTTGATTTTAAGTGTTTATTATAAAGTATGAGTGGGCAGCATCTCGAAGATCTAAATAACAGAATTCACAATGGATAAATGTGTTGAAAATTTAGGGTGAGTTCAGAAATACTTACGGGCTTCTCCAGGCGGACGGTCAGATCGACGACAGAGACGTTGGGGGTGGGGACACGGAAAGCCATACCGGTCAGTTTGCTGTAAAAACAACACATTAGTCATTTTCCCTGAGTTTTCCAGGACATTTTCAGTGAAGATCAAGCTGACACAACAGTCAGAGGTCAAATATATTCCTCTCGGATCTGATCTGAAAGGACTGAGTGTGTTCATCAAGGATCCTGGTGACTGCTCGGTGAACCAGGTCAGACCAACCCCCAAGTAAAAACAGGTGAAGGTTAATTGTACCCGTTCAGCTCGGGGACGACCTTGCCCACGGCCTTGGCAGCTCCGGTGGAGGCAGGGATGATGTTCTGGGAGGCACCACGTCCATCTCTCCACAGCTTACCAGAGGGACCATCAACGGTCTTCTGTGTGGCGGTGATGGCGTGGACTGTGCTCTGAAAGAGGAAGAGTGGGAGCAGAAAGACGCATTAGAAGACGGATTCATGCTGTATGCTGTATGTTATTTAACAGTTCTAGCAATAAACTACTTTACAATGTGATTTGATTTGACACAGGTTGGTGATTAGTCATCAAACAAACCAATAAATTAATGAATTTTAGTTGTTGAAGGTAGGTGGTCTGACAATTGTAGTTCTTCTTAAATGCTAGAAAATATAATTTACCTATAGACATCTCGTACATGAGTTTTTGGCTCCTGTCAGACCAAGTAAGCTCATCCGAAGGCAGGACAGGCAAGACTTTTCAAGGTCTTTCAAGGCCTAATTCCCTCTACTTCAAGGAACCAATACAGCATAGTTTGAGACACAGGTCAAGGTAGGGCTACACCATTATTTACCATGGTTATTCATTGATTTTAAAGTAGCTCTTCGCCTTTTGCTCCAGACATTTCATTTTTCAAGTTTTGGAGGAGGATGTAAATGAAGCAGGAGTTAGCAGTGTTACTGTACTGTGTAATTTTCTTTACCATGAGACCCTCAACGATGCCAAAGTTATCGTTGATGACCTTGGCGATGGGAGCCAGGCAGTTGGTTGTGCAGGAAGCGTTGCTGTGGAGACAGAGAGTACATGTATTACATACAAACTATACAAAGTTAAGGTGCTATTTATATCAGAAGTGCACAGAGACTCAGGACATTTTAAGAGATGATCTTGGTTTGACATTCTTTTTTTTTTTCCTTTTTGGCAGAGTGCTTAAAAACATCCAGATGTCCACATCTGTCCTTGCCAGATGTGAAAACGTTTGACAACAGGAGGACCAAGTGAGTCACTCCAGCTGAAACAGAAGTGTCTCACTTCAGATTATGAATCCTTCCAATTTAAAAAGGTTGTTATCATCAACTACCAATGATCAGCATACTGTCTTAAATATGTACATTTTTATTACACCATCTGTTTTCTGAACCATCAGTGCAGATAAAAACATCCAAAACTCACCTGACAACCTTCATGGAGTTGTCGTACTTCTCGTGGTTGACGCCCATAACGAACATGGGAGCGTCAGCGCTGGGAGCAGAGATCACCACCCTCTTAGCTCCGCCCTTCAGGTGAGCCTACAGGGAGACACAAGAGGTCAAAGGTCGGGAAATGTCACTACCCATATGAATGAAACCTCCCTCTCTTATAATCATCTTCCGGAGAGATCAGCCCAGGAACAGTGAACTTACGGAGGCTTTCTCGATGGTGGTGAACACACCGGTGGACTCCACAACGTAGTCGGCGCCAGCATCGCTCCATTTGATGTTGGCGGGGTCCCTCCTGTGAATCATCGCATATAAGAGAGGTTAAACAGTGCGAGGACTGTTCTGCGGCAACGCTGCTAAAAATACTGTGTTAAAATGTTAAGCGTGAGGAGCACGTACTCGTGGAAGACCATGATGTGCATGTTGCCGATGACCAGCTTGCCGCCCTCGGCCTTCACCTCTCCGTGCTTAAACACACCGTGAGTGGAGTCGTACTTGAACATGTAGACCTGCAAGAAACACAAGTATTAAAGACCCCCTACGATAATGAAGAACATGATGATTCATGTCAAGTGCAAGCCCTCTCACCATGTAGTCCAGATCGATGAACGGGTCGTTGATGGCCACCACCTCGACCTTGCCTCCTGTAGCAGCGGCACGGGTCACCAGACGGCCGATACGGCCGAATCTGAAATGCAGAGGGATATGGTCAGCATAGAGAGGCTATAAAAGCTGCATGAAACAGCTTATCCTTTATTCTAAAGCAGCTTTATGTGCATAACAAACCCTACTTCATCCACCTCACCCCCGTCTCTGACCAGCAGGTGGCATTGAAACACAAACTAAGATTGGGGAGTCGCAAAGGAGGACAGCAGGGCCATACAAGGCCTGCCAACCTTGACTGAAGATAACAATAGTTGGCACAGGCAGCCAAAAGCCTGTTTGTGCCTAATATGGCTGCCGTCAAAGCGGGTCAAACAGCGAGGGGCCTGAAACTGGAGAGGGGAACAAACGGAGGGCAAAGACGTTCAGTCAGGAGCTCATTTTTTTATCTTAGATTTTAACCTTCAATGACAACTTCATCCAGCAGGAAGGAGGAGACTAAAGTAAGGCTGTGATAATGAGTGATCATCTAACACAAGTCAGGGAGAGAAATCTCAGACATGCTTTAGATCACAGGAGAAGTTTCATCTATAAAAAGGTCACACCACACATCAACCACAAGATATACCCTTAGAAAACCGTCCAAGTCCACTCAGGCCAACTCCTGATAAATCTGTTTTGAATAAATGGCATCGTTTAAGCCTGAGAAAGCTTCATTGGTTTGCTGAAGATGATGTTTGAAGGGAAGAAATGTCAGGGAGCCACGCATATCTCAAGTCCCAGTGTTGTTAAACTTCAAACCACCTCAACTCTTCGAGATGATCCCAAAAGCTCATTTAGTTTTGCTTCTTCACTACTGTCTGACTGGCAAAGCCCAAATTGCTCATGCTTGTATGTTTCAAAGATCGTCCCATAAAATAAGTCAAAAGTAGAGCTGAGTTGACACATTGAGTTATATATCTGTTATATATATAACAGAGGTACTGAAAGTCTGATATGAACCTTTATCAGAGCACAGACGAGGCCGCTGCAGTCACACAGAAAAGACTTTTCTTTAGTGGAAACACGTACTGAACCAGGCGAGGTTGAACTAACCTCAGTCAACACTGAATGTGCAAATATCTGCCTACAACTTCCACGATAACTGTCGACACTTTCCAAAAGTCATTGCATCATCACATGAAAACGCAATGCTCTCTGTTGTCTTGCTAGTGCACCCCTTTCCTTTACAGAGATGCACTTTCCTTCCCTAAAAATCTAAGCCTAAAGCTCCAAGATGTGACATGTTTAGTTCAGCTCAAGCTAAGACGATGAAAAAGAGAATTTTGATGAGTGGAAACAACGTCCAACAATGTTTCCAAAGTCAAGTTGTGCTTTATTCTCTTTCATCATCTACATATGTGTGGGAGCAAATGTGACCATGGAGTTGGAGAAAAACCAGCAAACACAACTTTGTTTAATCATTTGACTAAAATCTGAGTTGCAAGAGATAAAGTGGGTGCATTAGTAAAGCTACATTAATAAAAGTGCAGCAACAGATTTAGAAATCCAAAGCAACACAGGCCTGAAGCTCCAGTTGGCTTAGGTTTGCTTAGGTGTTACTGTTACTATACTATTTAAGATCAGTCCTGTTATGTAACATCGGCTGTATGTGACACTCAAAGGTCACATTACATACTTACTCCTGTACTCATGCGACAGCTTGAAACTTAACCATGTGACAGAGACAATCACACACTCTGCATGCCAAAATGAAAGACTGCGGTACGTCTACGGAAAGGTCAAGAGTCAAGGTGCACCAAGACATCTCAACAGTAGTGTTGGGAACACGATTGATGGTGGAAGGTCACTGCTGCAACCAAGTGTAACGAAAGCAGTTTTTTAGTTATTAAAACTGCTGGGCTAACTTCACCCATACATATTGACATGGCCTCCCTAAGAGAAAGGATTTAGTGAGTTTCCTGAATAAATAAATAAAACCATTGAACTTCAGTACTTCTTAAAGCGACCGAAATTTGTTTGCATCGAGTATTCAACATTACCCTGCTGAGAAAGAGAATTTATTATAGAGTAAAAGGATGCTTGCAGAGTTAATAAAATAACTGTCTGCACAGTCAGTGATTTTTAGAGCTGCTTTTTCAGGATTTAAAAAGAAAACCTGGCAAATTACTGTGAAACTGACGAGTATCAAAAGGTGTCAAGAGGTTATTGGCAGCTGCAGGGCTTTTTTACATTAATTAATCCCTGTGAGGAAACTTCTCCTCTGTGTTTGAACCAGTCTAACTATTTATGAGCAGTGCCAGGCATCTAAATACTACTCTGCTTTGCTCAAAAGCTTCAGCAGGTGTATCATTAATGCCAAGCATGCTTGTCTCTGCAGTGGGACTCTAAGTTTCTGCCTTCCTTCACAGGAGGAATGGACATGAGGGGAAGTGTCAGTTTTCCTCGGTTAGTTTTGGGAAGCCACCACGCAGCAAGAAGGCCAAAATGGACCAGAGCCCATCCTCTGTTTCTGAGGCTCAGTGTTGATGTTGGTGCGAGGCCAGAATCAAGAAGCTAAATCTCCCTGCAGCTCCGACAGCAGCTGCTCCACAGACGGAGGAGGAAATGTTTCACTGGTGATCCCCGAGTGCGAGCAGCGTCCATGAACCGCCGGCCGGATGATCTCTGAACTTCAGCGGAAAGGTTAGAGGGTTAAAAATAGACGAGGGGAGAATAAAAGGAATGTGACAGCTGAGGAGAGCAGCGATACAGACAGAGAGGGGATTGGAGGGGGGCTGAAGGGTGTGGAAGAAAAGGAGGATGCCAACCGTGACACCATAACACCACCAGAGGACTATAAATAACCAGAGAATAGACGGGTCCTGTCCAGAGTACTCTCCTGTCACTTTAACAACATTTGGACAAAGAAAGTCTCAAATACAAAGATGCTCAAGCTTATGTGTTACTGTTTTATATGTTTTATTGGGCTGAATTTAAAACATTTTATTCCATCTGTAGATTTTTTAGAAACAAAGATGTAAACCAAGAAATATTTCTTATTTTATGATACATGAGATTCATTCTGGTCGCGGTTTCTGCCTCTTTATTTGCTAGTATTTCCTTGCCACTGTCGCCAAGTGCTCGCTCATGGTGGGAATTGTTGGGTCTCTGTACATAATATTATAAAGAGTACAGTCTAGACCTGCTTGATATGGGAAGTGTCAAGAGGTCGGTTATGATTTAGTGCTATATAAATAAAATCATAGTCGTTATACTAGTTTTTCAGACCCGATGTTGACAGCTTCCAGTAGCTTGTTTTGTCGACTAATTGACCAATCATTTCAGCTATAATGTAATGTCTATTGATCTCTCAATAAAGTTAAAATATATACACTTCACATCAAGACTTATGTCGACGAAATTAAAGTTTTCTTTTCAACTTTCTTGGTTCTCAATCACTTCCCCAAAGCGTATAATCTACTTCAGAGAAAAATCATGCCATCTCTCCTCGATGAATCACATCCTCATTTCCAATTTCCGCCTCCTTCAACTGACTCGATTATTCTCTTGTCTGCAAGTGAAATAATTAAAATTGACTCTCAGATAATCATTTGAGGGTCACAGGAACATTGTCCGGGTCGTGTGCCCAGAGGACCTTTACACTCTGAATCCACTGCTGGATGCTTCTAATATCAGCGATTTAAGAAATGAAGACTTTTCTTCTCTTCCATGTCTATTTAGATGAAAGCAGCAGCTAAAAACCCAAAATACAGAAATTTCCAGTAAAGCAGAGAGCTTCGACACTCATCAGACACCATTAATGCAAACCTTAACAAGCTGCAGGATGCACAAAATGTTAAAAGGATGAGGATTTTGGATGCTGTCCCCTTTTCTTTCGATTCAAGCTGTTCCCAAAGTTTGTGTCTTGACCCATAATTTCTATTTTTATTAATAAACGTCTTCTTATTTCTTCCTCTCCTGCTTCTTCGACATCCCATTTTAGGTTTTCCAGTGCCACGCAGAAGTGGCAATACTAAATAATTACTAACTTTGGAGAGTCAGTGAGTATTTTTGGACTAAACTCAAAGCTTTATTATGAACCTGAGACAACAGCACTGCATAAAATAACTACTGTTATTAAGTTGAGCACATAATGGCTGCTGTTATAAAGATGACAACTTTTCCAAAAGTGACTAAAATCAAAATAAAAACTCACCCGTTGATTCCAATCTTCACCATTTTGTCTGATATGGTCTAGTCCTCACTAGAAAGGATTTAATACACATTTAATCCAAAAATAACACAATAAAGTATGAACATCCTGAGTATTAATACAGATAATTACTTGATTAAAACCTTGAATTAAAAAAATCACATGGGAACTGTAAAACTAAACTGTTCTGACACTTTAAATGGAGCTCAAAACGTACCGTTAGTGAATGCACCTCAGTCTGCTTGTCCTCAGAGGAGAAGTGAGAGCGGGGGACGAGCTGAGGTGTCGCCGCCATTTATACCCCCCAGCTCGCCGGTTGGCCACGCCCCCTGTCAGAATGTCAAGGTCGCGCGAAGCTCAAGCTGTCTGTCAAACGGCTCATTTAAATCACGACTCCACGAGGTTTACACGGCTTTTTACACGAGCTGAGAGGAGATATAAAACACCTGAACTCATATAAGTTGAGTTAAAACCAACCCTGAAGTGACAGGTTTATTTAAGTTTGACAACATGTGATTTTTAATGGCCTATTTTCTATAAAATAACCATCCTCCGGCGGGGAAAGTAGTTCCTGCGCAGGTGCGGACGAATTATGCGGTTGCTAAGCAACCAACAAATACCAAACAAGCTAGCTAGGTGGTTAATTTTCTGATTTCTCAATAATATTGAAATTAAAGCAAGATTTCTGAAAGAAAAGACCACATAACCTTCATTTTTCAAACACAAAGTTTAACTAAACTGTTCATATCAATACAGTTTAGCTGCTACAGCCGAATTGACCAGTGTCTTATGGTGGCTAACATTCGGTAATATCATAGAAGCTATGGTTAGCATACAGAAAACAAACATAAATAGACATTGCTGTATAAAATACATGAAGTCAGTTTCTTTATGACTCTTCTCCACTTCTCTAAACTATTTAAAATTATCCTGTAATTGTCACCTGTAGCTTTGATGGCTGTCATTATATTTCAGACAAGTCTGTCTCAGCTAATCCAAAATATATTTCAAATAGGTTTTTGGACCAAAAACGTCAACAAGCAGTTTTTTAATGTTATTAATATTTATTTATGACTGAATCAATCTATCTATCACCACCAATACTGGAGATTCAAGAGGATACTGAATATATATACACCCACACACACATTGTAAAATAAACTTGTCAGTATCTGAGGGACTCTGTATAGTAATGACAGTTTTTATAAATTATATCAAATATACAAACATTAAGTTGTGATTGTGATTTCTTCTTATTGTCTGACACAGTCCTGATATATCTATAAAATTAAAAAAGGCTATGTATTTATATGAGTATAAAGTGTTCAAAGTTAAATACATAAATAAGGTATTATTAAATAAGTAATAAAACAAACAAACTAAGCAACCACGCCACCGCTTTACTTTGGTCTAATCACATCACATAACAGCCTGTGTATCTGGACTGACAGGCAAACAGTCTACCTGCTTTATATACTTATTTTATCATATCAACAATACACATTTATCACTGTTGTTTGTCACAGACTCTCTATTTAAATTTATTTCAGTGCCATTGATTAAGAAATAAAAGCTATTGACGACACAAACACCTTTTTGCTCATTGATTACTTCACACACAGTTTAAAGTCAGATGCTTTCAGTGTCGTTGATCTTTTAACTCAGTCCTCAGTCCCAAAGCAGACCTCTCCTTCCCCCCTCCTCACTACCCTCCTGTCCAGTGTCATGTTCACTGTATAACACTGTCGGTCATGTGATGCTGTGGAGCTCAATGCTACATGACCCACAGCACGCACAGAGAGGAGGTGGAGAGGAAATGTCATGGCAGGTTCACTCAGGCTTTAAGTTGCCTCAGTCAGAAGAGTTTTATCTCTCTGTAGGTCATGAAGGCAACATTTCTCCAGCTTGAGAACAGCTGCAGAAGAAGAGTACATCATTTTATAGGCACATCTACATCTGCATCAGTGTCGGTGATCAATACTAATGATTAAATAATTCACCAGCTGCAGAGATTTTAAATTCTCAGTTTCCGCTGCATTTTTCTTCATAACTGAATCAATATACATATTTATTAAAGTTCTTTCAATAGAAACTGTCACTTTTTGGCATACTGGTGAACATATTTCTTGTTGCTCTGTGATACCTGGAGGCCTGCTGGGTGTGTTTGATGAAGCTCAGTCTGTGTGTTGTAATCAAGGAGCAGCTGGAGCAAATACACGACTCCACTGGTACTGTGTTCATTTGCAATGAGCTGTGTTGAATCACAATCAGCGCATTCATTTCTTTTCCCAACATGGGCTCTTGAAGCAGTTGCAAAACATCCTGAAGTGATGTAGCCACTGACCCCAGGGCAGACCCAGAGCTCACTGGAGGGACCATGTGGCCCATCTGGCCTGGGAATGCCATGGGATCCATCAGGATGAGCTAGAATCAAGTTGCTGGGAAGAGGGATGTCTGGAATGCCCTGCTAACCCTGCTGCCATCGTGAGCGAACCCCAGATAAGCGGTAGGGAATGGATTGACATGTAACATTTGGTATTTCTACAATTTGGCACCCCCAGTGTACATATGCTTGCCCACTCCGGTTCTGGCACAACACCGGCCGCGCTCCCTGTCATGTCTTGGCTCTCTCTCTGCACAGGCCTAAAAAAACCTCCTCTTCCCAGCGGTCAAAAGCTCCTTTGCTAGTGGTCTAGATACCAACACTGCCCGGGTGCTTTGGTGCTGATCTCATCAATCACTAATCTCTGGGACGACACCGGCTCTGCTCACCGTAAGCATTCTCCCGTGCTGAAAAACTCTGCTTCCCAGTGATCCAAAACACCTGTGTTACAAACACTAACACTCTACCAGTGCTCTGAGCTCACAATCCAGGTAGCCCGGCTAACAAACTGAGCTAACAGCAGCTACTGTACAGTTGGCAGCAGTTTACTTCACTGTCCATCAGGAAACTCTGTAAATCACAGAGAGTTGAGGCGGAGCAGCTGGAGGACATCAGAAGGAAAACCAGAAAACATTTCCTCCATAAAATATGATCCAGTTTCACCAAAATCAGTGAAATAGTTGGTGGTGTGTGACTTAGTGCCGTAAAGCGTTACATATTTCTCGCGGGTGATCGTACAGGGCGTAGAGTGGGAACGACAGAGACACCATTCATCTGTTTACACGTCAGTGTATCATCAAAATGATTTAAAATCTGTTATTTTATGGTAGAAAAGTTACATAATGTTGCGTTAAAGTGTAATATAAATCATCTCCAAAGCTAATTCATGAACAAGTGCATAATTAATTTTACTTTAACTTTGAGCTGACAACCAAATAGAGACAGATGTTGTCATGTTTGTGTTGATTGAGAGCTCTGTCTATAAAATGAAATCTCCCGTGTCTCCTCCACAGACAGACTGTCCCAGTCTATTCTCGGATAATCAGTCTGCAGGCCAGATCTCCACAGATCATAACTCACATCCTTTTTATTCTGCCGACACACTGTTCACACACAATGGAGCAACATCTGTCCAGTCTGTTACTGATGGTGCGGGCAGGACAGTTTATTAGGCAACATGAGCGGGCTCAGTGAGCCAATACAAACCGAAGACTTTTAAAATATCCTGTCACTGTGACACATAACGTTTAGTCAAAGAGCCTGAGCTATTCTTATTTTTGTTATTAGATAGTGACCACAGACAGGCAGGAAGGTTTCGGTATGTTCCTCATTTGCCAACGCAAAACTCAACCAAAGTCCATCATGAAATATATGAACTTTCTGCATATCGTAGGAACAACTTGCATGCCACGTTTTCAAGTTTCTGAATTATAAAATGATAAAACATTTTAACATTTCGTGTCCCAGCTGAGATGAAGTTCTTTGAGTACGTCTATTAGTTTTTGAAGCCAGAATTTCAGTTTAGGTGAGAACAGACTTTGATTTCAAGTCTTGACTTCAAACATAATGCTTGTATTATTCTCTTATTGTCAACAAATCACCATGAGAATATCAATCCCTCTTCTCATTTCTCAATTTGTACATCCTCGATTCCTTTCCTCAACTCCTCTCCTTGTGTCTTAATCCATCCCAACTGAAATGTGACCAGAGTAGGTGAGGAAGAGGCAAGAGGAGAGGGGAACCAAGGCAACAGGCATTAATAAAATCAGAATCCTTCCTTTCTTGGGAGCTGTCATTTTAAAGCGACATCAGTTAAATATGACATCTGGAACAGCTGCATCACCTGTCCATTGTCACGTCCCTTTTATACACCACAGGTGCCAGAAGTTTACACCTGTGCATCCTCGTTCTCCACCAGCAAGGCCCACTTCAGGAATTAAGACGAGATGAGTGAGATGGATTTTCAGGTCACAAGCTGCAGAAGGTCTCTAAATATGTTCTCCTCTCTGTCTGAGGCTCTCAGCTCCAATCTCATTGATTCCCACTGAAGATATAACCTTTAAAAACCCCTCACAAATATACAGTCATTTATAAAAAGGCAAAAAAAGGCTCCTAAAACAAAAAACAGGAGGGAAAAGATTTGTTTGGGGACTATTTTCAGTGGCGGATTAATCCACATTTGAGTATTTGGGGCAGCAGGACGATATCTGTGGGACTGACTCGAAATAAACTACAGCGTGTGTGTGTTCATGGTCATGAAGGAAGTGTGGCTCATTGGTGGGATTCAAACCTGTGCCATTTTGACTACTCACAATGCTCCAGATGAACATACAGTTCTTTAAGTCAGTCGGTGCAGGGTGAAGTAAAGGTCAGTCTATAAATATGACATCCAACCTTCTGCACCGAGCCTGAGCTCTCTTCGTATACTCTCAATATGTCAGAGGGTGTGACATTTGGCAGGACAACGTGTTGAACCAGGCACTTTTGGTCAGGGTCAAAGGTTAACACCACCAGAGGCAAGAAACAAAATGTGACTGCAGTGTTAGTTTGAATGAATGAAAGCATGACACGACACAAAAAGAGCCAAAACACTCAGATAAGATAGACGTGGGTCTTTTGTGTGGACATGCATGTTGTGGTGTAATGGTTTACATACCGGCAGTTTATGTAAGATCTAGTCTAGAAATGCTTTGTTACTGGTCAAGAGTGCATTCCAGCTGCACTGATAATTCCCACGATCCACCACAAGCATGCTTTATCAAATAAAAGGGAACCTGGTTGCTATGACAACTCCTATGGTTATAGGCAGCAGGTTAGCTATTCTAAGTCTCACTCGTGCCTGTGTTATATTTGTCTTTGTGCTTCTCAGACTGTACAAACGTGTCGGATTCTGCTTTTAAATGTCCACAGTGTCTTCAGGACTTCTCCTGATGAAGCTCTTCCATTACCTGAGACTAAATCATCCACCTCTATACGTTTTAATTCATATTCTGTGACACTGTGCTGCTGTAACAGGTGATCTGTTTGTATGCTCATCTGACATAAATCTATATTATATCTATATTTATGGCATGAATCTTCCATTTGCTTAATTCTTTATCATATCGGCCATTTAGTTTTTGGACTTTTGGAGCAAAGCATCTTGGCTGGAAGACATGATATGGCTGCTGTAAATGATCGTGACATTTTCTGCTTTGATTCTGTCAACTGTGAATGTAGGGGAATCCAGACAGACTTTTATTTAGTTTGGTTGTTTAAATGTCCCTCCCAAAGAAATGCTACCTTAGCTGAGTGGTGGGATTTGTTTGTCTCTGTGATCCTGGGAGCTGTGTTGTCTGAGGCAATAGCACCTGGTATGGTTTCCCAAGGCAATCTTGTTCCAGGAGAGGGATCAGACAAAATGCGATTAAAAAAAACCTTTATGAATCAGACCACAAGGAGCTGTAGGCCCTAGTCTGTATCAGGGAAACTGGGAGGGGATCTTGCTGCCAACTGTCTGGCCGTGGTTTTTTGGCCAAATGTGCAGAAAATGCACGGCTGTTAAGATAGTTTACACATGAGGACATTTCTGTTATGTAAATTGAATCGTTTTGAATTTCTGCAGCTGTTAATCATGATTTACCATGTGATCATCTTGGTTTCTGTTGCTCTGGTGTCTTTGAGAGATAGCATTATAAGAGAATAGATGCAGAACACTGGTTTCTGTATTATGGGGACATTTGTGTTGAAGTTTAGACAACTGAAATGAGAACCTGAATTCACAAACTAAGAGCTGACTGGTAAGTAAAAGGCATCAGATGTCAGTAAGCAGGACTTCATCAAAAGGTTATCAGAACAGGTAGAAAGTAGAGTACAGACAGGTGACAGGCAGGTAGGATGTACCTGAAAACACCACAATGCAAAAATAATTGAGCAAGGTCAAATAAAACAAGAAGCCGCAGACACAAAGTAGGAAATCAACTCATCCAGTTGTTTTTTCGCCATCGTTTTCCATGAGATGATTGAATCCGAGTCGCCCCAGGAGGCTCAAACTGTTTATGGAAGTGACCTTTTACAATTTAATTTTAAGCTGATTCCTCTTCATTAAAGAGTGAATGTGACAGTGGATGCGAGAGAAAGAAAAAGAAAAGACGCACCACAAAAAGGTCAAGAAACAGATTTGAGTCCAGACGACGGGAGTGGGCGTTAAAACCTGCTGAGCCACCAGGACGACAGACACGGAGTCTGATTAGCATCTTCATGTCTGCTGGCATACATCTCACAGGATGTGCTGTTTTAGTTTTAGGTGTTTCATCTGCGTCTCAGTTTGAATTACCAAGCTCCCCAAAACGTTCTTTATGTAACAACTGCAGCTAAAAGATGATACATAAACGAACAGAAACAATCCCATTCAATTGATGATAATGTTTCCAGGATTCAGGTGCTTGTAAGGACTTTTAAAAGAAGGCTGAGCATGTGCAGAGCAGCCTGTCGGCAGGTTTTGAGGTAGTCCTGTGTGTGTCTGCGGCATGTGCAGATGTTCATATTCTTTTTGTAAAAGGCACCATGATGAGTAGCCGTCACCACTAATGGATCAAATGATACTTTGACAAAGGAAGTCTACAATGAAGTTGATGTGTGCATTAAAATTACACACCACAGAGTTCAGAAGATTCAGGTAAAAGCATGAAATGATTTTTTTCTTCATTTAAAAGCACTTTTAAAACATGAACCTCTTGATCGCACCCAGACAGTGTGGCTAGTTATAAAGGCTCATATGAGAACATGTCCATCAAAGACAGATAAACGTTGACAGTATTTATTTGGAAAATAGATTTAATCCTGATAGTTATAGATTTATTATTATTATTATTATTATTATTATTATTATTATTATTATTATTATTATTATTATTATAGATTTTATGAGGAGAAATGTGAATGGAGCATCACGCCCCGGCAAGAAGGACAAAAAAGGAAAATACTTCTTATGACTAAAATGAAATAAATGCATCATAAAATTAGATACACTAATATTATCACTGTGACATTTAATAAACAAAAAACATTTCTTTTGTAACAATGAAGAAGAACATTGGTCAGTTTCTTTAAATGTCCCTGTACTGCCCCCTTCTGGAGTGAGGTCTCTCTAAAGTGATTGAATTAAAGGGATAAGTGGTCCAATTTGTTTTGGGGATTTTAATAACACAAACTTCATAAAACTTCTGTGATTCTTAGAAAGTTTTCATCAGTCAAGAATAATGACCTTGAAGCTGAAGCAGACACTTCTTAAAAAAATGTGTATCCTGATAAAAACATCCTAAATTTGGGGTTAAATGATGTTTTGTGCTTCATTAACGTTCAATATTATGATTTTCATTTCAAAAGTGAGTATATATATATATATAAAAAATATTTATTATTTTGTCTTCATTATTTCACAGTACTTTTTTATGAAGTAACATTCTGAATGCAGACTTTGACCTACAATGAGTGTATACATTTCCAATAAATAATCTGATTACTGCTGCAAACAGCCTCAAACAGATGAGGTGAATACTGGAATTGTGTGACGTGTTTTAGTTTTTATGGTTTCTGACACTTTTAACTCACCAACAACTCATGTCAAATAGAAAAAAAAAGTGTGAAAATGAGGGCGAGTCCAGATTTTCAGAGCAGCGTGACAAACTGCAGCAGCTGTCAGATGTAAACCAACCATCATTTTGTTCTTGATTCTTTGCTCTAGTATGATTTCCAGAGGTCATTTTAGACGATATTCTCATTTCTAATAAACTGCACAGCTGTTAACTAGCGGACAGAAACCCAGGACATCATTTTTCTTAGCGGCACTTTGACATTCAAGTTTGAATCTCGCTCTCTCGAGGCCAAATAAACCAGAGATTAAAGGAAGAGACGCTCCAGAGGTCAAACAAACATGCAACAACATAAAATAAACTAAACAATGCTGACTTGCAGATCACAGCTAGAAACCACAGCGGTTTTTGATTATCTCGTTAAATGAAGTCCTGTGTGACTGCCACCGGTCGCCATTTTAACCCACCTTCTCCTCGCAGGATTAGACCATCCGTCTTCATCGAGCTGCAGCCTCTGCCTCGGCCGGACCGACTGAATCTAAGAGCTTTCCTGGCAGACGGAGAGCGCGTCGTCCTTGTTGTGTCCTCTGTTACAGGAAGGGGCCTCTAATCAGCTCTGCAGAGAGGATGCTGGGATAACTGGCAGGAAACCAGGTGAGGAGAGGTAAATGAGATGAGATGGATGCTGTTGAGGTAGGCTGTGTGGGATTTTCCATTCATAATTAAATACAATAAAATCATTACACACAGCAAGATGGTGCATTTGATGAAGTTTGACAGCTGGAAACATACACAGAATAATAATTTAAGAATTGTTTATACTGATAAACAAGATTAATTGTGTTTTAAATAATCTTATTGTTGAAAATTAAGACAAATTATGTTCTTGTTCTAGATACTTTCTCACACAAATGTGTTTAAACAAAAGTTTCAATACTTTCTTTTCCCTGATTTGTGTTTGAACTCGTCGTCCTTTCGTCTTTCATTGATTAATTTGTCTTTACACCGACTCATTCATCATTTTATTCATTAATCTGTCCGTCTACACTGAAGTGACTGACACTCTTTAAGGTTCTGTGAGGTTATCAATTTAAATCTGTCTGAATTCAAACAAAAGCTTTTTACCAGGTTGAATAAAATGTCTTCAAGAAAAAGTTTTTGTCTGTCTGGATTTTTACTTTGAAAGCTCCCGAAATGCATCAGGTGTGTTTTTTTACATATATTATACCAAAGCCACTGATAATTATAAATTCTGTGGATTAATATTTAGTAACCACACGCAGTAACTGGATACCTAGATACATACACACATGTTCTAAGTTAATCATCCAGTTTAAACAGTGAGGTTCAGTGAGAACAACACAGAATACATTAAAACTTTAAACTTTAATGTTTGATATCTGTGTGAGTCTGGAAAGACTGATTGAGGACTGATTTAAAGAACTTGGTACAGATTTATATAAGCTTCTTAGTGCCTTCTCTGTGTGTATGTAAGTGTATGTAAATTAGCACATTTTAATGAGATAATGCCTCATTCGCACATTTAAACAGAAAACCTGTAATATAAAAAATAACTGTCTTGATGTATGTAATGGAAAAGTAAGTAAAGTAAGTAAATATTGCAGAAAATAGATGCACAGATTTTCACCAAACTAACTGATTCAGTGTGAAGTAACTCTTCAGTACTGACTGCACGTATCTCACTGAATATGAACTCCATTCAGCAGCATAAAGGCTGTCACTTCAGTTCACACAAACACATGACACATCAGCGCTGTTTCCTCACCACGAGTCACTGCAGCGTCATGACATGAGCGATGATACACGCAGATCACACAGTCGCATACTAACACGCAGACACAGATATGCACACAAACAAACACAAAGACACAAAGTCCAGCAGCAGCAGCAGCAGCAGCAGCAGCTTCACGGCGCTCACAGCAAATGCCATAACGATCGATCCCACACTTGAGTCCGGCTCGATCGATACTCTTTTTGTTTTCTGCTCACAGCTGCTGCTCGGCTCCCCGCTGCTGTGAAAAGGCCTCTGAAGCCGCATTTAGGCCGCGCGTCAGGCCTCTGGAAGCAAAACAAACCACTCCTGAGGGTCGAGTTCACTGTCTCTGTGCAGAGCGGAGAGCCACAGCTATGTAATGGAAACTCGTGGTTAGCACTGTCACCTCACAACAGGAAGGTTCTGGGTTCAAACCCGCCAACTGGCTGAGGCCTTTCTGTGTGGAGTCAGCATCCCTGCATGGGTTCTCTTTGGGTACTACGTCTTCCTCCCACAGTCCAAAGACATACAGGTTAAATGGTGACTGAAAATTGCCCATAGGTGTGAGCGTGAATGGTTGTTTGTCTCTATCTGTCAGCCCTGTGATGAATTGTCGACCTCTCCAGGCTGCAACCCGCCTCTCGCCCAATGTCAACTGGGATTCATTCATCTGTGATGTCTCCTTCTTCAACTGATCTTCAAACATAAAAACCCCAACGCAAAGTGCAACCTTAGACTTAAAAGCTTAAACCTTTGTTTGATACTTTATATTTTCTGGTGTTGTTCTCTCGGAGGCTGAAGAAGCGATGTGAGTGACAGCAGCAGACCTCAGACCAGCCCTGAGTTTCCGTCGTCGGAGAGGACGGCAGATAAGCTGCGGAGGTGATGAGCTCCTCGACACCTCAGCAGAAAAATCTGACAGAGCCTGAGACAGCACAAAGCCCAGGTGACACATACAGTGTGGCAGCTAACTGAGCAGTGTGTGTGTGTGTGTGTGTGTAATGTGTATCATGGAGATGCTTTGATGTCCCTCATGTTGCCTGGAAGTCCATCTATCTTTAAGTCTGTCTGCAGGTCAGGACTCCTCAGTCAGGTCTAAACCACTGGAAGCCAGTCAAGATTTTTATTAATACTGTGTGTTATCATTGCCTGATGTAGCTGTAACATATATATTTAATTATATATTATGTCTGCCTCTGTCCCTCTGCCCTGCCCCTCCTGTCCCGCAGAGGAAACCCTGTGTGCAGAGGCCTCTTTAAGCAGTCAGGGTGAGCAGTTAAGGAGTGAGTCCTCATCTCCGGCTGCCAAGGACAGGATTACCCAGCAGACAGCCACACTGCTGCCTTCACCTCGTCCTGACCCGCCTCTTCATCCACACACACATCTCCAATGGAGACACTTTTTTTTTTCGGAGGATGCTCAACAATAACACCTTTCGCTCAACAGCTCCTAACCTGAAGCTAATCCTTTAAAACCCTCCACGCAGCAGCCAGAGGTGACTGCATGTGTTTGGATGTCAGTAAGTCAGTCTGCGATCATCTATAGCAAAATAAAAACTAAAGTAACAACAGGAAATCTGGTCATGGATGGTAAACTAAAGGAACTCTAGAAAACAATGAGCTAATACTGTGTCTCTCAACCTTTTCTGGGTCAGTGGCCTCTCATCCATTATCCAGCAACCCCGCTATCAAATACAATGTTGGCTAATTGTCTTCCCTGAATGTTAATTTTGATTTTATTCCAATTAGTTGTATTGTTCTGGTGTTATATCATTAAAAAAAAACATGTAACTGCCAAATAACAGGTCTGATTTAACTGGACAGTTGGAATATAATTATCATTAGTTTCCACAGAGCCAAAAAGCAGCAGAAATTATATTTATGACAAAAAGTAGCTGATCAGAAATGTCAAATAAGAGCTGCCTACCAAGGACACAAAAGATGAAGGATTTTCAACTTTAGTTAAAATGTTTTAAAAGTCCCTGCTCTCTTCTCACATTTGGTGTTTACACAAGTCTCTGTGGCGCAATCGGTCAGCGCTTTGGTGGTTCTTGTCTTGGGCGGCAGAAGGTCCGTCTCTCATGATTTGTCTTGGGAAACGAAGGGTGGCATGAGCAAGCCACCAAACCTCTAACTGCTCCCAGGGTGCCGCTCGGTGTGGCTGCCCATCGCTCCACCATCTCTCTTTGCATGTCTGTGGTTGTATTTCGGGTAAACTTAAGTGAAAAAAAGAATTTCCCCTCAAGGAGTCAATAAAGTTTTTATTCTGTTCTCTGCCAGTTTCTTCACTGCAGATTGCACAGAAGTCAGTTCAGCGCCTGAAGCCATCAAGTCCAAGTGACTGTAGCACTTATTGGACGGCCTGTGGCTGAAATCCTGCTCAACTAGATATGTTGTTGGGAAAGCAAGAGCCTCTAAACCTGGTAAATGTTCCATGTTTTGGTATTTCACATTTCCTTTTTATTCATGGACACAGCAGAGAAATGTTGCAGCGGTGTAAGCATCTCCATCTCAGCTGGAAGCACGCTGGGCTGACGGTGTTGCTGTGACTCAGGTTGTCAGGTAGCAGATTGCAAATTGTTTATTTATGTTTATTTCGACTGTATAGTTTGTGCTTTAGCTATTGTATGCAGTCATGCCCATACATTTGAATAGTGTAGTGTAACTGAATAGAGCTTTCACAGGAAGTCTGACAGCGAAATGTCCCGTTTGTGCATCTGGAATCACGGCGATAACACAGCGTTCACAATGTATATTGAAGAGAAATGAATGCTTTCCAACCAATTTTCTCCATGGGCGATACCAAGAAAGAGAGAGTCCATTTTCCTGATTTGACACAGTAGAGGCCATGTTGGTGAAATTTTATAAAAGACATTCATGTGAGGTATAGAAAATTGAAAGTGACACACTGAAACAATACACCGCCTCATAGGGTTGGGTCAGTGTCTGATTTTACAAACTCAACACTTCCTGTATCTATTTCAAATTAAGAGCCTTCTAATATTTCAGTCCACAGAAACCTTTAACTTCAAGGCTTTGATTGTGAAACACATGTCATGGAAAACGTCCAACGGATCTGGTCCAGTTCAGTCTTTGGCTTAATATCAAACAGATTTGAAAATGTTTACATTGGTCCAAACGTACCATCTCATCTAGTCGCAGTGCTGTAAACTGGCAGGTCTTAATGTTGCAGACCAAGTTGCAAGTTTCAACTTGTCTCATCATGAATTTTCAATGTAAACATGCTTTAAACAAACACGTTGACGCTGTGCTTTCCAAAATGTTGCTTCCAGCATCCCCTAAAAAGTTCTCTGAATGCATCTCTTGAAAAACACTAAACTAACAGAGCTCCACTGTTGTCCAAAAACTATTGAAAACACATAAATGAACCATACATAGAACTGGGCCACACGTTCCTTCATTACCATGAATACACGCGTACACTGTCCTGCTTCCCCTAATAGCACCAACTGTAGATTAATCCACTGTCCCCAATAGTCCCCAACAAATGCACTATTTTCTCCTGTTTACTTAAAACTACAGCGAGTAGCTGTTTTTAGAGAACTACTGAACATTTTTTAGAAGATGAAACTATATATTTGCAAGGTGTTTTTAAAGATTATGTCTTCGCTAGGAACCAATTTGCTTGGAGCTGGGAGCTGCAGACAAAAAGTCAGACTGCATTAAGAGACGAGCTAACACGTCGTTGGTTTTGGTCTTCACTACGATTTGTCGGTAAGTAGAAAAGTACAGAAACCAGCCTTATCGAAGTCATTTAAAGCTTAATGATGGGTGATATTGCTCCTGTTTCTATCCTTGTGAGGACATCTGGCATGCAGGTTAAAGAAATGACCAAAAAAACTAACAAAATGGACGCCATTTCAACTCAGAGGTTACTCTATAATTCTTATTTTTCATCTGGTTTTTTAACAACTACTGTCCACTGAGGAGGCTTTCATCATTTTCTTTTGTCCTCATCCGTCCCCTCAAAAACAGACAACCAACCAGCTGTACCATTATGCATTCATGCACACAAACAGAAGCATGCAGAAAAACACACACACACACACACACACACACACACACGGCTATAAATAGTAAGCTACGTGTTTGTCTTCATATGCAGATACATAACATTTTCTCCTTCTTGTCAGCTCCCTCTATTTCTTCAGCTTCTCCCTCCCTCGTTCTCACCTTACCTCACCCGTCTCTCTTTTCAGCTTTCCTCCCCATCTCTCCCTCCTCCCAACTCCTCCTTTTCTGTCTTGTCTTTCCTTCTCTTCTCTCAGCCAGAATACTAATAAACCTCCTCCTCATCCCTCCTTCCTCCCCTCTCCCTCTCAAGTTTTTTTTTATTCCTACAGAAGCTCATATTCCCCATAAATTTTCACTGCTTGAATTCTTTGTCCTCATCTCTCAGCATGACTCATAGACTTTACCCTCCTCCTCATCCCTCCATCCCTTCACTCTCTCGGGCAAGTTTTATTTCGAATGCACCCACGGTCTTTCTATACTTCCCACTTTCTCTCTAATTCCCAATCCCTCTTCCTCCTCCTCCTGTTTTTCCTCCTCTTTTCCTGTTAGCACTTCTTCAGCAAAGGCCACCCACATGCTTTCCATCTCTTCCCCAAGCACAACTTTAATTCATCTAAATCAATCAATATGTTTACTGTGATATATTTGCAAATATTCTTGCGGTGGTGATGCGTAGGATCTCTGCAGGACATTATGTTGTCATGGTGACGTTTGTCTGTGAGTTTAAAATGTGTTTGCAGATGCATCATGTGATAAGTTATGATACGTTTTTGTCCCATACATTTTAAATGGTCACATCAGACATTACACTCTGTAATCCTGTGATAATTACTTCACAAAAAGGTTGTACACTTTAGTCCAGACATGATGATGCCAATGCACCCATTTCACAAATATCTAATACATTTAGTTTTGGCTCTGAGATCTTAAGCTAAAAGTGAAGTGAGTCATTCTGTCTTGGACAATTGCAGTCAGTGACCGGCTCTCGAAAACCAGGTACAGAAAGTGTGATTGCTTTCAAGAGCCTGAAGTGAATACTAACTTCTTTGTCTCTATGAAGTCTGTAAGTTGTCGTGTAATGCTGAGAAAGACTGAGATCAGTTGAGGTTAATCTTTCCAGTTAAGAGTGAAGATGATGATGTCATGTGGGGAATGAGAAATTTAACATAAAAACCAGACATTTTTATATACATAGAGAAATATTCTTGATGTTGCTACCACAAGACGATGATTCGATATTGTTGTATATCAACTTTTAGTGGAACTGTATGACGATATGATCACATCATGTTGTCTTTAACAAAATTCAGTTTGAAAACTGGACTGAGCCGGAAGGCAAAGCTCTCGATTTTCCAGTCCATCTACGTTCCAACCCTCACCTCACCTTTGGTCATGAGCTTTGGGTAGTGACCGAAAGAATGAGATCGCGGATACAAGTGGCCGAAATGAGCTTCCGGGTGGCCGGGCTCAGCCTCAGAGACAGAGTTAGGAGCTCAGACATCTGGAAGGAGTTTGGAGTAGAGAGGTTTGGGCATCTGATCAGGATGAAGCCTGGGTGCCTTCCTTTGGAGGTGTTTTGGGCACATCCAATGGGGAGGAGACCATGGGGCAGACCCAGAACCTGCTAGAGGGACTACATAGCCCATCTAGCCTGGGAACACCTCGGGATCCCCCAGGAGGAGATGGAATGCGTTGTTGGGGAGGGGAACATCTGCGCACAACTGCCATACTCCAATTGAGACAACACTACCCTGCTGAAATTAGTGCACTATGCGGGGAAGTACATAGTATACAAAGTGTACTAAATAGAAGTGTACTAACGGAGGTATATGAATTTTATACAAGTACATACAAGTTTATGTCTTGTATATGATTACATCATTACTACAACTACATAAAGGTACGTGTGGAGAGAACTACAGTGCGGGTGCTACTATGATGTTTCCCTCTCCAGGTTAAATCTGCCGGGTTACTGTCTAACTGCTGCATCGGTGCTGTGTTTATACGCACAGTAGAGGACATCCAGGTTAAAGAAACAACACAAAAACCAGCAAAACTACATTTACAACCACTCCATGCAGCTGGGGGAGGGGTGGGGGTTGTTCATTACTGTGCCCTGCTGTCAACTTCTCAGCCGTCACAATGAGCCAGCAGGGGAAAGCTGAAGCATCACAAGGCCAAGAATCCACCGAGCAATTCTCAGCTATTACTGCTGAATGTGTTTTGCTTGGCTGTGAGCTCAAAATAAAGATAGATAGACTGAAATAAGGAGGACAGGTACAGAATATTGAGCTGAAAACTGATTTACTCAAATTAGATAATCCACCTTTTGGAAAATAGAACTTCTACTCGTAAAAGATGACTGCTGTCATGGAGGTAAAGCAAAGTTTTGGTTGCTATGTTCAACAAACCTGCTGCTCAGAAGATCTTTGACCTATCTGTTTGCTGAGGTCAGTGATGAAATCACCAGCAAATAATTATGTTTTTTGTCCACATTCGATGACGTCAGGACTGCAGCGAGGGCTATTAATCTTTCAAACATCTCAGACTGTGCTGATACAACTCTGATGGCAGAGGAAGGATGACACATTTTGGCACGGTGTACTGGTGTTTAGGAGAATTATACTGCCTGGTCTGATGGGGCAGCTATAATTAAAAGTGAAGAGCTGCCACAGCAACAGGCCGGTTTTAATAAAAACCTGAGGGGGATGATGCAGCTTTTTTTCCATTAAGATTCTTGGAGGATGACATGTTAGTGCTGGTGCATGCAAAGTGAAGTCAGAATATTTTATTCCTGTTGAATTAAATCTTCAAAATGAATAACGTGTATTTATTCTGCAGTGTTATAAACCTGAATAAAGTTCGAAAATAAAAGCTGAATCCATTTTTCAGTCATTAAAAGGCAACACAAGCCTTGTACGCAGTCTGAAACTGAAATATACCTTTACATATGAACAGTTCTTGATTAATTAAACTATGTATCTACAATTTTAGTGACTCCCATGTTTCTGGATAACCTGTAACTGCATTTACTTGTGTGTCATTTCCAGTTTATTACAACATGGGACTTACTTTTGTCATCTTCTATCAGTTATGATAATATTACACACCAAGTTAATTGCTGAGATCTTGGAATGAGGTGACATCTCTTAAAGGGAATCCGACGATCACACAGGTTGGACACAATCTCTAAGTTAGCCAAACTTTTCTGAAAAGTCCTCCGAACTTAAGAACAAAACATTAAATTTGTCGCTGCCCACCTTCTTGGACAGGTCGTGGTCATAGTTACAAGAAACTAAATATAGTGGTTTAGATCTAGGAGGAGTGTTGGACATATTTTATATTTTTCATATTTCCTACTGACCGTTGTTCTCTAACCTTCAACCCAAACCGCCATCTTCTCCTAACTCTAACCAGGTCGTTTTGTAAATAAACCTTACCAGACCTTACAGGGCAACTATAATTCTGGTCATATCGCCTTCAGTAAGTGGGTTCAGCGGTTCATAGATGCTTGTAAACACAAATGATCCTGCAGTCATATTGTAACAACTTACTGTAATGAGAGTTTGGAAAGTTCACTATACATTTTTGAGGACATCACAACATTTATGTGTGTCTAACTGTAAACAATCTTGAACAGTGTCATCGCATCGAGTGGTGGAGCAGGTGAAATGCTGCCCCCTATTTTCAGATATCACACACAGTTGTTGGCTTCCTCAGAAGTCTTTCTATATCTAGTAGGATTCTGGTCAAAGATGTTTTGAAGTCTGTTTCTGTTAAAAAAAGAAGCTCTATCTTGGAGTCATTAATGTGTCTGCAGCTTAGTCGTCTGCAGTGTGGAGTTCACAGAGTGGAGTTCACGGCTGTACTTCTGTTCTCCATCTGAGATAGAGATTGAGTTAATAGAGATCGAGTTAATACAGTCGGGAGCACCATCCTTCCTCGCCTGTCCTCCACAGCTGAATCGCTTTGTGTTTTCATATTCATATTGTGTGAGACTGAGATGGAGGGGGGGGGCAGCTGGGGAGGCAGAGAGGAGGCGAGGGCAGATATGTTTGGAGGAGGAGAACAGCTGTACTGCATTGTTAGGGAGAGACAGATGAGAGATGAGAGGGAAGGGGTAGGGAAAGCCCAGCTGTAGACTCAAACAGGCTGAAGTGTGGCACATATTACATGCATCAGATATCGCTCGTATCAACACTCGCTCACCTTTACTCAAGCAGAATAAAAAATCCCCCACTGATTAATATAAAAACTACAAATTAGACAGTTCATCAGGGGGTAACGTCTGAGGCCAAATGATGAGTAAGCTTGCTGCTGTCAGAGCTGAGGAGTTACTTCTAGTTTCGGCCATGAGCTGACACCTCGGCATGGTGAGATAATGAGGTATCTGCAGAATAACACCAAAAAACCAGAAACACGACATTGTGTCTCATCCCATCAAGATATTTCCAGAAGGTGCAAAGTCTGAGAGCATGAAATGTTTCAGAGATATAAAACATCAGCGTCTGATGCCAGTCCTTCACAAATGGTCACTCAGGAACGAACATCTAACAATTGCAGGAGTAACTGACTGTAGAGGAGTCACAGGTAGCAGGAAAAACACCAGGATACAATGTTACTACAGCTCGTCTGTTGTCAGTACCATACAACAGAACAACTAAAACAAACTTGAATTTTTCTGCCTGCATGGATGAGTTGAATAGGACCCCATCTGTGCTTGGTATGGACAACAAGACAAAACTACTCCAACTGTTAACAAGTTGTTCTACGCTGGTCTGTGCTGTAGTTACTGAGAACTGAAACATTTTGGTGCATGAAGATGTACACTCTGTTACCTGTTTATCGGCTAGCTAAAACTAAGTAAGTGTAATGCAACAGTCCTGCAATAAATCCTCCATTCATACGGAAGCCCTAAGCGGTCATGCATTGATACATTTTATTTCCTCTGTCTAATTTCATTTGTTTTCTCGATCTCAAGTTTTTTATATCATTATCTTGAAATAGCAAATGTTGTTATCCTGGGATAACAGGATCATTTTCTCGATATCTCAACATAACGAGACTTTGTTTTCCCCGAGACAATGACATAATTAATTCGGGATCTTGGACCTCAAGAAAACAAAAGGATTGTCTAGTATATTAAATTATTGTAATTGCAACGTTCTCCTCCTACTAGACCAGCTGTCCCCAACCACTGGTACCAGTCCGCGGGTCATTTATTCATTACAACAGTCTGAAAGATGTTTTTTTTTTGAAAAATGACAGATACATCCATATGTGCATCGGTGGCTCTTGACACATGTCAAGTCGCATGCCGGTTACCCCAAAAATTAAGCTCACAAGAGTCTTTGGAGAACTTCTTTGGAAAAATCAAACCAAAATTACAGAGTAGACTGGACTTAAGGAACACACTTGAATTAATTATGTTGTTATCTCGGGAAAACAAAGTTTCGTTATCTTGAGTTCTTGAGAAAACTATCCCATTATTTCAGGATAACATTTGTTTTTATATATGCTGTATATCTATATATAAGTCTAGAGCTTGAGAAAACAAAAGAAATTAAGTCGTTATCATGAGAAATAAAATGTATGAATGTATGACCGCTTGGGGCTTCCATAGTTTCAATGTTTTGCAGGAAGCAACAACTTTTTAGTGTCATAAAATGGGAATGAAATCAGTTTGAGCTATGAAACCTTTAAAGGAAGCATATCCAACACAGCAACAGCTTTAAAACTCCACTCCACTCAGTGTGTGTGTTCATGTGTGATTATAAGTATATCTAATCTACCTTTGACCGCTTCACTGTATTTGTGTGTGTGTGTGTGTGTGTGTGTGTGTGTGTGCATGATTGTGTCTGAATGTGTGCGCGTGCGTGATAGCCAAAAAATAGAGAGAGAGGAGAGAGAGCGACGTCGACAATGACAGGAGGAAACAGGAGTGTGTGACGACGAGAGAGAGAGAGAGAGAGAGAGAGGAAGCGAAGCGGATGACACGCACACACACCCTCTCTCTTTCTCACATACGGAGGAGAGGAGAACAGTGAAGAAGAGGAGGAGGAGACCGAAAGAGAAGAAGAAGAAGAAAAAGAAGAAGAAGAAGAGGAGGAAGAGAGGGGGGAAGAAGCGCAGAGAGAGAAACACGGGGAGAAATGCCCGCTGGACGGATGGATTTTATTTTCCCCGAGCTGTACGAGCCTCTGTAAGACAACATGGGCTGCATAGGATCCCGGACGATCAGTAAGAACACACCGCTTTATATTCTGCCATGTGCATGGATGGATGGATGGATGAATAGATGGATGGATGGATGGATAGATGGAGGCATGCGTGTTTGCAGGGCGGAGATGTTCAGAAAAGGGTCAAAAGAAGAAGCTGGAGCACAAAAATACTTTTCGCAGCGCTTCAGATGCGATTTTAAGTGTTTTTTGGAGGGTGTAGTGTCTGTATAGTTTACTATAGGAATTACATTAGTGTGTGTGTGTGCGTGTGTGTGTGTGTGTGTGTGTGTGTGTTGGAGCGGAGACGCGGAGGGGTGAGGCGGGACAGACAGGCAGGCAGCAGCAGGGATGTGAGCGGAATAAGATGCGGCTTGACGGTCTCGACTCCACATGGATGACACCGGGCAGAGAGAGAGAGAGAGAGAGAGAGAGAGAGAGAGAGAGAGAGAGAGAGAGAGAGAGAGAGAGACCTCCGCCTTGACTTAAAACTAAGGTCATTGTGTGCTGGGTGTCTGAGAAAATTCCCCTCTCCTCCTTTCCTTTCCTTTCCTTTCCTTTCCTTTCCTTTCCTTTCCTTTCCTTTCCTTCTTCTCTCTACCCCTCATCATCCCTTCTTCCCCTCTATCCTCTCCTCCATCCTCACCTCTCCTCTCCTCTCCTCTCTCTTGTCTCTCTCTACTGTGCGTCATGCAGCGACGTAATAAATCGAAGACGCAGGCAGTGCACACCGGGTTTCATACACACACTCATACACACACACACACACACTGATATGAACAGGAAGCTCGGAGCATGAGTCGTACAGGATGAGTCAGAACCGGGCTCGGTAAACTCAGGTGTGAGTCTGTTGCTCAGCACATGTAGGTCAATTCTGCAAAGTCAATGGTGCACATGATCCTTTACTATACTTGTGAGGACCTGTCATTGACACGATGCATTAAACTCTTAACTTAAAGCCACTGTAAGCCTCCTGCCTTCCTACATTAGTCTACTCCAGAGGGTGTGACTCTGGCACTGACTGACTCTGTAACAGGTCATTTGATTGGTGGAATATCTGTGTGGACGGGCACTGAAACAGATGACAGACGCCCATCCAGGTACTGACCTTGTGTCATGCACCTGTACACTTTCAGGTGACAGCAGTGCCTGGAGGTCTTCGCCTATTTAATAGAATAAAATAAGAATACCGTATTGCACAAATGCTACAGCCAGTCAGGCAAACAATTGCTGAGCAATGATCGGCAACGTCATGTAGAGAAAATGTCAGATTTTCTGAGGACAGGAGGGTGACGTGTCTGCTCTCATTACACACAGGTAGTTAACTGATGTTTCTAAATCCCATCACCGACTTTGTGAGTATTATTTCCATCACAGGGTAACATACAGATCACAGACAGAGGTTACAGGACCAACCTCTGCTGTGAGTTTTGACAATCTGGGCCCATGAAACAGACAGATGCTAGTTGGACCCCCATCCTTTGTATTATTGTAGCTAAGCAGATAGATCACCTCCATTAATTGCAGTCATCTGTGGTTCAATCCTCTGGATTTTCCTCAAGCAAGACACTGAACCACTACCCACGGTTAGGCCAGCGCCTTGGCTGATGAGTACTTGGTTCAAAACAGCACTGAGTGTGCAGGAGCTGCCGGGTGATGAACTGACATAACAAGACATAACGTCTTAAAGGTAATCAGTGCTAATTGTTGAATATTTTAGAGGGACAGGTGTCTTAAATGAACTAACGGTGCATAACCAACGAAACATCATGTATCTACATTCAGAATTTATAAACGCTTAGACCCGACAAGTCGTAAACAACGGTTTGAAGCCTCACGTTTGGCATTTTGGATGTCGCCATCTTGGTTTTTCAGAGCCAGAAGTGACCACATTTGGACGACAGCGTGCAGCCGTCGGGTGACATCCTGCGCTTGGTTTTAACTCTGTTTTCAAGCAGGAAAAAATATGGCGGCCAGCCTAGTTAACATACTAAACAGCAACTAAAATATGTTTCTGAGGAGAGGAATAGTCAATGCAGTAACAGAGTCTTGACCATATTTGATCAGCACTGCCTAGTTTGATCTGAGCTTGTGAGCTCGGTGTGTTGGATGGACTCCCTGATAATGACTTGTCAATCACAAAGTAGCCCAGCCTAAAGCTTTATCGTCCATGTTACTCTAAACAGGACCATCATTTACAACATGAACGTCATGCTGTATGGAAGATTTGAAACTAGCTATATTTGTAACACCTGCTCTCAAAACATCTGCTAATTGCTGCCTCCCAGAGGCACTGTTTCCACAAATATGTCCAAAAACGTCCATAATCCAAACACTGAGGAGAATTTGAATTTTAGTTTGACTTTAACTCTAAATTCAAGCCATAAATATCAAACAGTCTTTAAAGAAATGAGGATCAGAACAAAATGTCCTCACTCTCAAGGTCTGCAATGAGTCCTCTCAAAGACAGAAGCACACACACAAGTCTTTAAATCCTCTACAGAAGCCTCTTCACTACAGACACTAAGACCCGAAAGACACACTTCAAACTGCTCTGCTGTCTGTTCAAGGAAAGCATGGTCACCCCACTGTGTGTGCGTGTGTGTGTGTGTGTGAGTGTATCATCATTTCCCACTGAGTGAAGCATGCAGCTGCTGTGTCCTGCCTTCACATGCTCATGTATGCAGACTCACACATTGTACCAGAGGACGATCACCTCCTTCTGTCTTTTAAACGCTCCATCAAAGCCTCATCAGCTCCTTTATGAAAGCAAACAGCGGCTGCTGGGGGATTTAAATAAATAAAGGGAGGGAAAATTTGACCTTTGATTGTCATTGAGCTGGGCGGACGGACAGAGAGGGATCGGGGGAGGGATGGTTGGTGAGGATAACGATAAGGAAAGGCAGAGAGAGAGAGAGAGAGGAGGGAGGGTTTTTTTGGGAGCTAACATAACGTCCTGATGTTTTTTGGTTTCATAAGTGGGTGTGTTCCCTTTTATGTTTAGCTTTCTCCTCTCATCTTATCTCCTCTGGCTGTCTCTCTCTCTCTCTCTCTCTCCTTCTCTATCCATTATTTGCGGTGTCATAAGTAGATCAAAGCATATTACGCTTGCTATGTGCCGGGCACATTATCTCATGCCAGTTGATATTCTCAGTTTTGGAAATGTGTCCAGACCCTGTGAGGAGTGAGCTGAAATTGAATCTGCAGCAGTGCTTCAGTTTTGTTAGGACTAAACACAGGAGAGTGTTGCCCAAGGAGTCTGCAAAACATCTGACTGTTGTGTTGTTAAAAAGGAATGTAGCTAAAACTTGCACATTTGCACAATGTTTGCTTTGCTTCCACGGTTATCTCCAACTTAATGATGTCTGCCAGTCTGTCTTTCTTGTTGTCTTTTAGGTTTAACTGCACAGATAGCAACAGCCACCATCACTGAACAAAGACATGAGTGTCACCTACAGAAACTGAAATCAAAGGTAGAAGACATCACTGCTGTAATTGGAGGGTTATCTCTCGGATGTGCAGTGGAGGAAAGTCACTAATCACTTAGCGAGAGAGATGAAGACATAAAACAACTTTTATAGTTGGATTTTATGTGACCTTGATCAGGGACACAGAGGCAGCATTGTTGGGAGCAGTGCATTGAGGAGCTGAAGGTAAACACCTATTCTAGTGAGGTACTGGCTCGCAGGTACTGAGGACATCAAAGAAAGGAGGAAAGCCGCCACCTTCAAGATGCAAAACATTGACAAGAACATTGTTTTTTATTGTCTTTCTGTCTCAAAGAGACACAAACACACCCTCCATTTTTCATTTCTACCAGAGCATCAAAACAGCAACTTTTCACACACATCTGTTGTCACTTTAAAGCAGCATTGCGCAGAAACTGGACAATGTCTTCTGCTGTTTTTTCTCCTCTGTCATTATGTCTATAGAGGCTGCCAAGCCCGGTTACATTGCACGCTTTCCTAGCTCCGGTTCTGGCACGCCATCAGCTCTACTCCCCATTAGCATTCCTCAGTGAAATAGTTGATAGTGTGTGACATAGTGCCGTAAAGCATTGCGTAGAAAACAAACCTGTCTCTGAGTTTTAATTCAAACCATCAACCATCAGTCCCAACTTCCTCCTCTATTCAATATCACAGCAGGGATCATTAATATATATCAACCACTGATGTACAGGTGACTGTAATGTGTTAAGATATGCAGAAATGCACCACTAAAACAGTTGACATTTAAAGGGTCATTTTTTTGAAGAATCATGTAGAGACGTATCTACACTGTTCACCTAAACACCCTTAAAGACGTCGCCTCATAGAAAATGCTTCATCAATGTGCTGGAATAGAGCCAAAAGAATCAAAGACACATACCTACCTCTATTGCTTTGTGCCTACACAACACTTAACACAAGGTTAAACTTCAAGGGCACTCAGACAGCGCAGACCTCCACCAAGGCTGTTAGTCCAGTTTTCTATCCAGTGCGTGATTTGCATCCGCTTCAAAATTTAATGGGATCTTACCTGTTCCATGCTACAGCCTTCCACCAAGTCTCATGAAAATTGGGACAGTAATTTGTCCATAATCCTGTTGACAGAGGAACAAACAGCAATCTCCTTAGATTGATAGAATATAAACAAGGAACCTCGGTCATAATGTCCTTGAAAGTTCATAAAACTAGAAGGCATTACTTACAAAAACGGATTTAATCCTACTTACAATTTATTTGCTAACACATTAAATGTTGTGGCCCCCTGTAGGTTTGTTTCCACACCTGAGTTGGTGCACAGAGCTCTGTCAGATACTGAAGACAAATTAGGTTTTTTGTGGGTTTAACAATTCACCAACTCAGTTGTAGTAACAGTAATGCAGAAGATATTTCCTAGGGAGAGAATAATGGTGTATATTCTGAAAATAGAGAATATTGGCAGCTTACAGTCAGCATTACAAGAAGAATACTAATGCCGCAAACAAACCTCAGCCTCAACAAAGATACACGATGTAGAAGTTGGTCTTGTTGGGGAAAGAGAAGGGAATGGAGCCCCATCATCTTCGGCAAGAGGGAGTTGTTAAGTGTTTTCCCAAAATTAACTGTTTTATAGTTCAATAAAACCTCCTCTTACACTAAAAGGTCCAGGATGGCCCTAAAATTCGGCTCCCAGGATTCAGCGAAAGTGTTTCAGGGATCACGACACAAACTCAAGAACAGTGTTCAGTGTGACAGAGCTTGTTAAAATCGGTCAGGGTGATACGACACCCCCCTCCCCTCCCAATCACTCCAATTTATTGCCTGCGGAATATTTCCTGCTGCGTTTCTTGCGAGGAGCATCTATTCTTATATTAGGCCTGAGCGAGAGCGGCTGCTGCTAAAAATAGATCCGGGGTAAAAGAGGGAGGTCAATGAGAAACGGAGGGAGGGGAGGGAAGGGAAAATGTTACAGTAAATATGGGTCAACAGCTCTCTCTCACTCCTTGTATTTCTTCCTCTCTCATTCACATCTCACCCTTGACTTTGTGCAAGTGAATGAAATGTCGGATCAACGAAGCAAAGTCTCTTCACTCTCTCGTGATCTGGAAAATAAATAGTACAATGAATTAGAGAGGAACCCAAAAAAAGATTGTTTCAATTGTATTTTTATTGCATTTGCACTTTCTATTACCTCAGGGATTCTGCAGTAGTTTGGACTTTCATCGCTTTGTTCCCTTCAGCTGTGTGCAATTTAACCAAAGCATCACCGCCTGACACTACACTCAGTCATCCTTCAGTTACAGTGGAGCTGATGTTTGGCAGTCATCACTCAGGCGGCAGGACGGTCACACGGAGAGGCTTTCAGGCCGACAGTTGCACTTCCATCTCCGCACTTTACAATCAGGGCCGGAAAAAGATGATGACTTCTGCAGCTGACAGAAGCCTGTGCTAATATAAACTACCGCAGAAGAAGATCGAGGCGCTTGATGCACTGAAATGCTGTAAGCTGTCATCTCAGGCCTTTTCACATCCACTGTGCGGAGAGAGATTTAAGACTGCTTTACCTGGGAAACAAAATCTGTACTGCAATGCAGCTGAGTCTAGACTGTGCCTAAATATATCTGTTCGATGGCTAACGTCTCAGGATTCGTCATATCGGGGAACTTGATGTAGCTGCTTCGAGGCACCATTTGACAAAATGGGGTAATTTCAGTCTTGAAAGGGAACAATTACTTCAAAGCTCTTGCACATCAGACGGTCTTATGAACAGGTGTGTCAGGTCAGTGCAGACTGGTTCTGACTGCACACTGTCAATCACTCATTTACAATCTTTAGTTGGTCTGGAAGTTCTCTTGTAGCCTTGAAAGGTATGAATGACCGGATCCAACTGAGCGGGTCCATGGCATTCAGAGGCCGAGTATCTGCGCTTTGCTTAGGTGAGTGAGGGATCCAAAGGCAGCTTGCAGGTACGTTAGGTCAGGGTTAGAGAATGGTGTCGCCTGTCAGAGGGCTCAGCAGATTCGTGACGCCACAGTCTGATACCCACTGCAGGGCCTGATCGTGGATCAAAACATCATTTAACACTAGGACTGCCAACATTCTAGCACCCCCTACAGGCGCCCCTACAGTCTGCCATGCCATGCCTATAATTCCGTTGTTTATGTTCACAAGAAGTGCTTAAAGTGGCGTTATAGAGATGAGAGAGAAAACCAGGCATTCATAAACAATTCTCTGTCGTTGACATCGTCATCGTTGACTGCAGTAAAATATATGACCTCCACTAGATGTGTTTTCTTCAGTTGCAGTGCACTGAGCTCTCAGAGCCTCAGCACAATAAACATGTTGGAGATGATTTTGTCATTGCCGTTTCTTTCCTTCTAAGCCTTTTTATCCGGAAGAACAGCTTCTAGCAACTGTTTTCAGTCCAACAGATCTCCCTCCAAATCCGAGGCAGAGGCTGACAATGGGCAGAGCAGCACAGAGGTTGTCTGAGGCTGCATGTCTTCTTCACTGCTGCTGTTTGTCTTGTTTACAATAATTGTACTGACGTAGTGAGTGCAGCTGGAGTTGGACGCTGCAAAACAGGCTATGAGGTGGTGGTCGCCATCGCATCGAGACGGGGTTTCATTCAACGTCGAAACATCTTTTTGTGTTTTTTTAAAAAAGAGACGCGGGCACGCGTAAGACGTACTGAAAAGAAGAACAAGGTCGTACAGTGCAGCGCAGTGGGACTGGTTGTTCTCACTGAGGGTCTAATAGCAGGTGTTACTGTTTCACTGTCGGGGCGTTGTGAATCTCTTTGGTGCTGTCGTTCAGAGCGTTACTATGAAACTGGAGTTTCTGTTCTTTGCTTGTCTTCATGGTTCAGTCTCTATTGATCTACTTCACACTTAAGTTTGCAGTTTATAGTAGACTGCACACCAGTAATCTTCAACTAAAGAAACTGTAGAATTGAACTGAAAGTTAGAATGTTATGTCTATACTATTCAGTTGATTGTTTTGGCTTTGCAGCAGCTGCTCTCGGTTTAAGTAAGTAGCTATTTCAGTGAAAAGTTTTTAAAAAATCTGCTGTACGTTTGGTGCCCAGGAAGAGCAGATAAAGTTAGCGATAATCTGGTGAACATAGTGAAGCATGTTGTTGTTAAAGAGTAAAATACTGTCTTTGAAGAAGAAGTTTAGATCCTTTGATGGACGAAGTTTAGATGCCGCAAAATTGAACATAAAGTGACTTAAAAAATGTGAGTGAATGGCTCGAACTAAGGCAATGAAATCTGGGACAATGACTGATATTTCATGCTATAACTGTAAACTGTAACCCTGGCATTCAGTGTAAAGGAACATGTTGGACCTTTACATGATATGATCATAACACCCCTACTTCTCACCAGGAAGGAGAGGGTGAGGTGATCAGCAACTACACAGCTAGTTGCCACTAAATCCGACACACTGATCCTTTAAAAGTCTTTAAAGGTGAAAGCTCTGATCTAGAGGCAGTGTTAAGTTTGTCCATTCTGGGCTACTGTAGATATAAAAGGCTCATTCTAAGGTAACTTCTTATTTTCAGATGATTATACTAACAAAAATAAAGTTATGCATATTATATTCTGTACATAGAGCACCCTAATGAACCATAAGTTCTGTAAATCATTTGAACAATTATACTTTTTAGTATTTTACCAGGAGGGCCTTTTAAAATAAATAGAACTTGGTCACCTTTGAGTGAAAATCTTGAATATTTCGTTCATGTTTCAACCCTGGAGCCCTTAATTAACAGATTTCCTGCTTCACCATGGTCATTATACAGCATTGGATGGCTCAATGAGCAGTAATATTGCTGTGTCACTGAGGTTAGCTGTTCAACTACAATTTTACATGCTCATAGTGCTGAATGGTGCATCAGACCAAAAGCTCCAATGACGCGTAAATATAAAAACTGTTGTATTAAAGTTAAAGTTGCCTCATGACCATGTACAGATTTACTGTCTATGCTAATAATGAAATCTATACATTATACAGCCGTTTGTTTGTCAATGTTTGTGCCATCTGAGTTGAAATCTTATCCGTCTGTAAGTGTAGTATTGTTTTGGCTTCCGTGTATCAGTTGGCAGGAAAACAGCGACAGAAAGAGACGCTCCGACCAAAGAGTAAAGGACAGGCTCACAGTTTGGCAGACAGCAGCTCGATTTCCACATAAATAAACGCAGGGCTGGATAATGCAAGTCGCGTTTGATGTGACACTTGGCCTGTGTGGTCATCTGTGAATGCAATGCGATCAGAGAGGAGTCCTGCTGGTTTTATTTTTAGCCAAATCGATTCAGGCCAGTAATGGAAAAAGAAGGTGATGTTTCCTTCAGGCTTGTCTTTTTTGGAGTCGCTCGTTTTCCAGTTTTCACCTCTGAATTTGCATCACAAAGCCTCTCTGTGTACACGTCCCGGCTCCTGGTTCTCCACATGGAAGCCTGAAGCTGTCAGGGCCACATGAATTTTTAGTAGAGATGTGACAAGCAGCTTGGAAGGCAATCAGGCAATTTCACAATTTTCTAAATGGCATTCAGACGAAACCGCTCGAATTTCAATACTCAAAATTCCCATTAGGAGATGTCAGTGAACTGCACACAGCTCGTGTTTACTGACTCAGCTGGTCTGTGAACTGAAATGAAAAAGTTGAAGTAGGTCGCATTTAACTCTGTTCTGAGTTCTGACTGAATTTCTTTAAGCAAATTGCACGACAGCTATAAGATTTATGCATCTAAATTTAGAGAGTGGGGATAAAGTTTTGCCTCAGTTGCAGGTTTCAGCAACCAAAAACTGTCCTCACACGTTCATTAATTGATGGTCTTAACCCACTTACCCTCTGCAAGGTCAGTGGGGCTGGAATCTGTCCCAGCACACGTTGTCCTTTTATAAAAATCAAGTGTCTCTATTGGCTGTCCACATGACTTGATAACACAAGTGTCTCGCTCGGTCATACGGTCTGGTCTGTTTATCACTTATTACCTCCTGACAAGGAGATTCAGTCCCACTTGACTGGGAGTTTGCAAAAACTGCATACTAGGCTTCAAAGTTAGAGGAGAGTTCTGGCACGGACCAGATAGGAACGGTATGAATAATGCCCCAAAGCTTTACATTTTTAGCTCCCTTCTCTTCTCCTGGATTCCTTTGTTCAAAATGGATCTATCCCAACAGGAAACATCATCCACCGTATATTTTCTCTAGGTATCATAACATAAATAGCTTTTTTACATTGAAGGATAAGGTTGATGTTATTCTGTATTTTTCTTATTGTCAACCAATCCCATGATAAGACCAAAACTAACAATATGTTACTCAAACTTTCTGACTTCCCTACTCTGTGTTGCACACAGCCCCGAGCTCATTGGTTCCTAGTAAACCTGTAAATCTTTTAAACACCTCACAAATATGGTTTAATTTTCTTAGGAAAGAATATTTAGGACTATTTTCAGTGGCAGATTAATCCACATCTGGTGCTCTATTTGACTATTTGTGGCAGCAGGACGGTGTATATATGACTGAGTCAAAATAAAGTACAATGCGTGTGTAATGAAAGAACATGTTAACCAGTCAGTGCTGTAACGTAGTTGTGATGGGCTCCAGTATGTATGTATTGTGTCATCACATGACCAACTAAAGACTTGACACTGGGCAACATAAGCATACATGTTCTAGCAATCATCATTGCATCTTTATATGATAAAAATACCAAAGAAAATAAGTATTTACTCACCCATGCTCCACCCAAAAGGCTGCTGGAGGCTATGGGCCCCAGTGCAACCACACTGTATGTATGTACGCCCCTGTACCCAGTGCAATAGTGTGGTACTGTGAATGTTTTGTCTTTCAAGCTTTGTAGAATCAATGTTGGTCTTTTTGTGGGATTTTTTACAAGAGAAATATCGCCACAATTTAGAGGACACAGACTCTGAAATGGCTTTCTACATATTGGTGGCCCTACAACAACACAATGAATTGTGCATAACTCAGAGACAGAGACAAACTAAAACTTTAAACCCATTCGTCTTCCGTACAAAGCTCTGATCTTCTCTGACAGGATTCAGATATCCTCCAAAAGCTGCTTTCCAGTTAAACAATTTAACACTCCGGTGTGTTTGTTCTCCTCCGTCAGGTGTGTTTGAGGTATCACCTTACACAGGAAAACCCTCCTCCCTCCCCAACTCCAAAATATTGACTGTGTTATCTCTGCTGACGCACCGACTGATGGATGCCCTGTGTACTAAGTGTGTGTGTGTGTAGACAAACACATATATGCACACAGACACACACACACACTTGTAGATGGATTGTGTGATCCTGCAAGCGAGTCAGAAGGTGACGGATTCACAGAGTGAGGCGACTGGTCAATAATTTGATTGACAGGTGGCCATGAGCATCTCTGACCTGAAGGGCAGAGAGAGAGAGAACTATTCAATATCCAGTTTCACAATGAAAAATCCATTTATCTTATTTAAGAAAGAAAAGCTGCCTCTTTGTGACTAGACGATACACTCCAACACTATGCAGACACCTGAACATTACACCCATGTCACTGTTTAACATCTCATTCCAAACTCATGTTCATTTATCTCCTCTCTTCAGTTTTTTCCATCAGACCCTGTTGTAAAGTTGGTGGTGACTGTGCTCATTAATTAGCTATTGTTTAGCAGTTGTCTTTGATCTCATGCATGACCTCGTTGTCTAACCTAGCTATCACAAAATGTCACGGCGGCAGAGCGTCTCAAGTTTCTATAGAAAGACGGAAGAAATGTTGGATGATAAATGAGGTGGAAAACGAGGGATTTATGCGTTAGAGGATGAAGGACAAGCAAGTAATGCTGATAACATTCATCAGCCAGCAGCAGCAGCAGCAGCTAATGTTAAGGGGGAAGCAAGTGGCAGCAAGGAGGTAAAAAATCATTCATCTACGAGCGGTGTTGACATCAAAAGTGACCGATGTTGGTCTTTTCTCTCGACGCCTTTAGAAATGCAGAATCTGTAAGTTCTGCACGTGTTTAATGTTGTTGGGATTGAGTTGTTTTTAATGATGTTAAACAGGTTATACGTCTCATTATCATTAAAGATTTACGACCCTGTCTGTCAAAATGATGGACAACGAGAAAGTTGAATGTAAACTCAGAGAGTCCGTGTTCCAGTTCATCCCAAAGGTGTTGGGTGGTGGTTGAGGCTCTGTACAAGCTCTTCCACACTAAACTGGGAAAACCATTTATTCATTGGAGCTGGTTTTGTGCACGAGGGCATCGTCATATTGAAACAAACAAGTGTTGCAAAGTTGCCCCTTGTCTCCTACAATATAATCCATGTTGGGAAGCAGTCTTTGTTTAATAGAAACCCCACAAAACTGCTCAGCCATCAACATGGTTCTCTGAGTCTTCTTAAGCTGCTTGCCTGGCTAAAGCTTCACTGTTTTTTTTGGGGTGGTGAGTTTAAGAAACAGAATTACAGTGTGCCTCGGGGAAGGCTGCACAGCGGGCTGAAACATCAACTTAGGAAGACAAATTTCCTTAAACTGCATCTTCCCCATGGGTGTGAAGATGTATTTACAGTACAGTACCTCACGCTAAGAAGACTGTACAAGACTAAATCACATTACAGAGGTATAACTGGAGGCCAGCACAGAGCTTAGCATTTGTGTGTTACTCCGCACAGCTGAGAATCTCACACTAAACAACATTATCGGAGGTGTGAGCTCTAACACAGCAGTGACCACGACTGACCTGGAATTAGCACACGAGGCATTGTGGTCAAACTGTAAAAACAAGGCTTCTGTGGGAAGTGTGAAGATGTAGCTGTATATCAAAAAACTGCATTCTGTCAGAGCTTCATGCTCCTATTTTACTATCCAGTACATACTGTATATTTTAGTATATGGACAGGATACACAGGAACACGGTTCAGCTTTTTAGAGACACCATCTGTATGAAAATTTTATTAGATTCTAGACCAAAAATACCACAGAACAGCATTCACAGTCAAAGTATTTTGGGGGACATTTTTGCCATTATTTGAAGGTAGACACGAGGTAGCTCACTGTTCATCTTAAAGGTTAACTTCACTTTTCAACATGGACCTTCTTTTTCCATGTTTTTGTGTCTCCTAGGGACACGTTTCTAATTTGGTCCAGTATTGAGTGAGAGCACTGCAGCATGCAGCCGCAATACAGGTTACAACACAACCTATGACGCTTTCCTTCCTAGTATGTCCCATATATATGATGTTACAATGTTGGATGTTCTGATTAAACGTGGCCAAAGCACAAACGTATGTTAAAGTTATCATAATAGCTCAATAGTTCTAGACAAGGTAGAACTGAGCAGGCCTACGAAGGCAGGGATTCGAGCCCTTTGCTCAGGATTACTCTTCAAGTTACTGTTTGTCTCGCAGAAAGTGTTTTTTTCGGTTGTGAAGTAAAGTTACATACTTTCTGGATTTCCCTCTGATGTCCTCTGGCTTCTCTAGGTGATTTACAGAGGGACATCTAGCTTTACTTCTTGTTAATGTTAGTGGTTAACTACTTGAGTCACTGCTAACAGACTGGGAGCTCGAGTCAGTCAGTCTAAAGCTTCTGTGATGTTACTAGGGATGTAAACACCAACACTCTCGGTGCTCTGAGCTGCAAGAGTCAGCTAATCGGATGGCTAGCAGTTAAAGTTAACTGGATAACTAATGTGCTATATTAGTCGGTGGTAGTGGGCAGGAGTATACTGATTATTAACTCTTCATCTCAACAGTTAATGAAAAATGAAAATACAAGTATTTTTTTCTTTTAAGGACATAAAATACGAGCACAGAAAAGAGAAAGAACATTGTGTCTTTGATTGAATCATGAAGGACATCAAGTACCAAACAGAAACCTCCCAGAAGCTCGAGGGAATTTGGGGTGGCCCAAGACAACTTATAAAATGCTACACACACACACACGCACACGCACACACACACACACACACACACACACAAGAATCAGACGAATGGACGGATGGATGGATGAAGGTATTACCCCGACAAGCCGTAGTGAGCAGGACTCCCTTAGTGTTTGGTGTCGGCTCAGAGCGTCCGCCGCTGAAGCGGAGGTGAGTCAGACTCCAGACTTCACTTCGGATCACTGTCACAGGCCGTGTGTCACCTCGCTCGTGCACACACACACACACAAACACACACCCAGTGCCCAGAGCGATGGCAGCAGACAGGCGATGGTCTGCCAGAGAGAGCTGTCAGGACCTATTGTTGCAGTGTCCCACAATGCCACCCTCCCTTAGTCACTCTTTTAGAAATATGTGTGTGTGGCAGTGTGTGCAGGTGCATGTGTGTTTATGTATTCATGTGTAGCATGTTGTGGAAATAACTTGTCTGTGGCAGCTTCCTCTTTTCCGCCCTGCTGATCATCTTCCTACTTAACCCTCAATTCACCTCCTTCGCCCTCCGTATCTCCCCATATTCTCTTCTTTTTTTATTGCCTAAGCAATGAATTCCTCTTCTCTTCCTCATTTAACCAACTCCTCGACTCAATCCTTCCCTCGGTCTCATCTCTCTTGCCTTCTTTTATTCCCTGCTCCCTCTCCCACCTGTGTCCCTGTGGTGCAGTAATGCAGCTTTATTAGTCCTCGTGGAGCAGTTAATGCAAGGCAGTACTTTAAATGGAACACGTTTTCTACCACAAATCTCCCTTTTCAATCTCTTCACCCCCTCCCACCCCACAGCCTTTCACCGTTCTCCTGTGTTTTCCCTTTTTATTGCTTTCTTTTTACTTAACCGACCTGCAAAGGTAAATGGAACTAATTTTGTACCCAAATGAAAGCAAGGACATTTATGTTTATCAAAACAGAAAACCGAGCAATGGGCTGAAACAGTGCAATCTTAACAGTTGTGTTGAGTTAGGCAGTTATTCAAGTAAAAATGCCAAACACTCTCTAGTTTGAGCTTCTCAAATGTTAGAACCTGCGACTTCCTCTGTTTTATATCATGTAGATAGTGTATCTTGTGTCTTTGACAGAAGTTATGATGGAAAATACGACTACATTTACATTTAGTCATTTAGCTGACGTTTTCATCCAAAGCAACCTACAACAAAGTCCAGTTGGAGGTCCTCTCTGAAGAGCTGGAGGTCTTCAGGAGGTTTTTGAAGGTAGAGAGAGATGCCCCTGATCTGGTAGGAACTGGTAGCACGTTCAATCAACGGGGGAACAACAGACGAGAAAAGTTTGGATTGCTCTGAGCGTACAGGTGGCAGAGCCAGGCGTCGTTCATTGGAGGAGGTAACATATGTTTGAAGGACATTTAAATAGGTGGGTGCAGAACCGGAGATTACTTTGTAGTCAAGGATTAGCGTTTTAAATTTAATGTGGGCGGCTACAGGTAGCCAGTGGAGCTCGATGAGCAGCGGGTTAACGTACTTTCTGGGCTGATTGGAGGCGAGCTGCTGCATTCTGAATCATCTCAAAGGGTTTCACTGTGCAGGCGGGGAGGCTGGTCAGAAGGGCGTTACAGTAATCGAGTCGTGAGATAACTACAGCCTGTATCAGGAGTTGGGTAGCATATTGAGTCAGGTAAGGCCTGATTTTTCTTATGTTGTAAGGTGCAAATGAGGCAACGTGATCAGAGAAGGTCAGTTGGACATTGATCATGACTCCTAAGTCTCTAGCTACCCTGGTAGGAGCAAGAGATAGAGAGATAGAGAGTCACTAAATACATAGTTTGTAACTGACCTTCAGAATGACACATACTTTAAACATCCTCTGTAAGTGTCAGTCAATCAATCAATGTTGCAAAAATAAAAGCTTGAAATGGTTATGGTTGGTTAGGTTTAGGGTTGAAAGAAATTGACGTTAACTGATATGCATGATACAGTTTCCTCCTGACAGACAAGAGTCATAATTACTACAGCCACTCGAGGGCTTTGTCGCTGAAACGTAAACAAATGTGTTGGGGCATTTACTAAAATTACTGATGCTGTCAAACAGTCTAAGATGAATGAATAATGAAAATTTGTTGTAGCACTGAAAGATATGAGAGGAAACAGATCTTTTTTTTTGTGGACAAACCAGAAGTGAGCTGAGAAATGACAACACAGTTCTTGAAAGCAGAATACTTTTTGAGCAAAGCGTGTTTTTTTCATTCTGCAGAGAGTGGAGACGGGACAGTCTATATTGCTGCTCCTCTTCATGTTTAATGCTGATAAAACCGTGTGTATTTCTACATAAATATCTTTGCTGGTGAAGCTCTGAAGACAGATTAAATAAAGTATCCTAAATCCCTCTCTGACTCTCTCTTTCAAAGAGTAGTTTGAATATATTTCATTGGATTCAAAGTAAAAAAAAAAAACATAACTACATTCCCAAAACTATCTAGCAGATTGACTGAGGTAGAGAGTCTGTTCTTGGCTAAATGCAGCGTGCAGCTCTAGCAGGCCATTTGGCAGGCAGCACTTCTCTGTCATACTTTGATGTCTCAGATTCGTTTTTTACTGAGACCTTCTGCTTTGTTGCCAAACAGATTAGACTGTGCAGCTCCAACATCTACACCGATGGCCTTGTAATCTTCAGACTACTGAAAGATAGCCCGAGGAAAATGTAGCAGAGGCTTTTTAAGGACATCAAAAACTGTAGGAAACGTTGCAAAGGAAGCCTTACCTGCCTCTTTTTAATTACGTAGTGTATGAAGTGAAGTTTAGAAACTAATTTGCATCTTTTGAAAGTTTGTTTCTTTTGTTTGTTTGAGATTAAATGTTAAATTTGTTGTGTTTTCGTGGTTATTTTGATTTATTACTGTGAATTATCACTGTGCAGAGTAATGGATGACACTACACTGTATCACAATAATGTACTATACACAGAAATTTACCACGGTAAACAGTTTGGGGGAAAACATGGCCTTTTCAAGATAATAAGAACAACAGATGTTTTGGTTTATAATTATAATATTAATGGAAATCACAGCTCTTAACTATTTTAAACCTACTATAAATAACATATAAGGTCATGAAGAAGAAGGCCTTCCCTTTTATATCGGAGGGTCCTTTGTTTTTGTTCGACTCGGCCGCAGACTCTTTGGTTACGTGCACAAACAGACATGACCTTTTCCTCAAAGGTCAGTAGCCTCACACATACTGTACCAAACCACAGAAGCTCAGAGCTGTGTGTTTCGCAGTCTAACAAGCAAACATTACACTGCAGCCTCAGAAAACACAATTTAGAATCAGACTCAGAATTAGCATGTTTCACATCAGAGATGATGCCAAGTGTCACGGCCGTATAATCAGTCACATAATTACAAAGGACCCCCAACACTCATTTGTGGGGAAGATCCTCAGCTGCACAAGAAGTTATGTGGTTTGATTATAATTTAGTCGATCCACAGAAAATTTATCTGCAACTATTTTGGTAATTGATTTATCGTTTTCAACACTCAGCTCTGAGGGTTTGTGAATATTTTAACCGAATATTTTGGAGCTTTGGACTGACTGGGATGCACAGAGTTATTGGAGGAACATCGGTATTGGTCGATATTCACCTTGCTGTCTGGTTTGACATACAGGCAAATAAGATAGCATTCACCTATGTTAGTGGCTGTTCTTTATCTGTTGTATCGCATCAGTTTTCAGCTGGCTAAACGTAGTGTTGGTTGTTTTCAACTTGGATATTGGAGAAATAATCACCTCTGTTTACCAGCACTGGCATAAATTGCACACAGATGTCCATGTGCGGCGTCAGCCCAGAATTTCCCAATTGGTGCATCCCAGTTAATGGATAATGAAAATTGAAATTTTCATGTTTTTGTCACCAGCGTTTTATTATGGCTGTGAAATTGTTATGTTGAACATTCTGGAGCATGACGCAGTCCAAAACTCAGACTATATCACGCGATTCAGTTTATACCTCATTGGGTGTCGACATACAAGGACGTGTTCACACGTTTGGTCTCGTGCTCGTGCTGCATGTGGAAGGTCTGCAAGTATGGGAAGATGACAAATCTAGAGTGTTTCGATGTTCTTTGTGAGAATGACCGACCCTTTCACATCATCAGATATAATCATTCGACCCATTGTTCTGGTAAAGTTGCCGCTATATGCTGCACCCTCTTCAACAGCTAATTGTTAACGTTCCCATTTAGAAACCAGCTATGGAAATTGAATCTTCAGTGTTTGAAAGGAGACGGTTTGATTGACAGGAGACCTCTGGGAAGTGCAGTGCAGCAAAGAACAGTGATCATAAAAAGAGTCAAAATCAAATTAAAATGAAATGTCACTGATGATGACTCAGACAAAAATGATAAAGAAGTCATCCAGAGTTAAGAGTGTAAATGGTCATTAGGTCGCCTAACGCTGAGTGACAGTAATGACTGTGAAGTAGGCTGCATTTCCTCCAGGTACTGCAGGGAACTCTGGGTAAATGTCCATCAAATGGCAACTGAGTGATCAGTGATACTGCTAGCTGTTTGTACTTACACTTATTAGTCCAAACAGCTGCTGTTTTAGAGGATGCCACCGTCGGCACTTTTTCAGACAGTCTCTCCTCTTACTGACGTTTTGTTTCACTTCTCTTATATCTGCGTGCAAACAATAGCAGACGAATAAAGGTTTGTAAATTATCAGGATGTCCATCCATCCATCTTTCTCCTTCTGCTTATCCGGGATCAGGACCTGGTGGCAGCAGGTTTAATAGGGTGTTAATGGACAATGTAGTCTCTTCAGCGTGTTCTGGGTCTGCCCGGGGTCTCCTACCAGTTGAACGTGCCCAGACACCTCAAAAGGAAGGCGCCCAGGAGGCGTCCTAATCAGATGCCCGAACCACCTCACCCTATCTCTAAGGCTGAGCCCGGCCACTTGAGGGAGGAAGCTCATTTCAGCCGCTTGTATCCGCGATCTCATTCTTCTGGTCACTAACCAAAGCTCATGACCAAAGGTGAGGGTTGGAACGTAGTTGCACTGGAAAAACGAGAGCTTTGCTCTCCAGCTCAGCTCCCTCTTCCTCACAACGGTCGGGTGCAACGTCCACAAACTGCAGCAATCGGCCAGTCCGCGCTACTGGTGAACACGACCCAGAGATACTTGGACTACTTCGCTTGGGGCAGCAACTCGCTTCCAACTCGGGAGGTGCATCGTTGTTCATGTTATCAGTGTGCCGTATGAAGAACATCTAACTAATTTTTCATTGTAGTTGGTGTGCAACCTACACAAAAATTCAAAATATATTTCTGAAAAATTAAAAAATTAAATTATTTTTGCTTGTTTTGCATCACTGTGATCACCAGCTGGAATTCAGCTTGTTCCCTCCTTTAGTTTCTTCTCTCTTCTTCCACTCCTTCTTCTTTTCTTATCTTTACAGCTTTTAGCTTTATCTTATTTTCCCAGCAGCACTTGCTGTTCTCTCCTCGACATACCCTCTGCCCTGCGGTTTTGAGCTTCGATCAATCTCTGGGTTTTGTTCATCCGTCCCCTCTTCAAAATTTTCCCCCTCTCTGTTTTTTTCGAGAGCCTTCAGCTTCCCTCTGTGGCTCTCTCACCCACTCCTTCCTCCCCCGTGGCTCCGGCAGAGAGCTCCATCAACTCCAGAGGTCTCCAGTGTGTATGTGTGTGGGTGTGTGTGTCGCTGCCTTGATTGTGTATGTGAAGGAGTTTGTATGTGCCTCCATGCGTGTGGGTGGGTGTGTTGTGTGGAGTGAATGGCCTCCAGGATCCCCTGGGTCGAATCTCAAATGTACTCACAGAGAGCAGAGTCATGACTAAGACTGCATTCCTTTCATTAACACTAAGAAAGAGGGAACATGTCTAACAAAGCTGAATAAATCCGCTCAACTCACTCCGCACACTGAAATGTTGTCCTTCACCCAAAGTGCTGGGTCACGCCTGACGAATATCTTCATGGTATAAATGTGTGGCTGTAGATCACCTCATGTGTGAGCAAAGACCAAAAACTTCCGTAGCAGTCTGCAGCGGGCAGCCGTTTTCAGAGATATACGCTCACTAATTGCAACCAAACAGCAGACAGGCACAATAAGAGACCAGCTGGTGAACATAGAGGAGCATTTAGAAGTTAACAAGCCTTTTTTTTTCTGATATACTTGGTGCAGACCAAAAAAGGAGTGAATATTGGACTTCATAGGTGGACACAAACACAGCACATTGTGGCTCAGTGTCTTCTGGATGTGTAAAGAGATGATTGTTGGCAAGTTAGCCATAACTTCATATGCTAATGCTTGTGTAATGGATTTGCTAACTGCTAACAAGTTCACTATATCAACTCAGATGATGAGTCAGTGTGTTCACGCTTTGTTTCTGCTACCCCCAAGTTGCTAATAATAAGCAGGTTTAACAATCTCTATAGGTACAAGACAGAGAATTAAAAAGCAGCCACCGTGTCTCGTGCCTGCATTTTATTCTGGTCTGTTTCCTGTGTCTGTTGCTGTCTCTGTTTATCCCCTGTGCTGATGGATTTCTCTATTATTGATGTTAGTCCTAACTGGCAACTTAGGAAAGAAGCTCCCACTCTTTGATTCAGGGGAACTGAAACGAAACATTTATTGTTGCTGATGTCTAAAACATTTTCTGATATCAGAACCCTCCGCAGCTTTACCCAGGAGGACTCCCCCTTGAGAAAAATATAATAACCCGCCTGGTGAACAGAAAATATATCACGGCAGAGCAGCCTCACTGTTATCTGTAATAGCAGTGGACATAATGGGACATTTAGTCTGTTATCACTTAGCAACAACATAGGGCCAGAAATGCAAAGAGTTTTTCCCATTTAGACACATTTTTAGACACTAGTAGCATTTAAGAGAATATAAGTAATTTGAGTATATAGCATTTTAAAATCAAGTTAGCACAACAGCAGTTTCTTTTCCACCCCGTACGAATCGACTGCTCGGAGCGACTCTGCTACAGAGCTGTCATTTCTTGTCCCTCGAGATGAAGTGCATCTCCAAACTGTATCTTCTACCCCTGAACAGTGACGACAACTCCACCCCCTCTCCTACCCTCTCCACCTTTTGCCTAGAAGGGTTTTATTGATATTGATTTGGATGGAAAGCTTAAGTCTCCATTGAAGGGAGTATGAAGGCTGGGGTATTTTTAGGTGCTGTCGATTGGCAGCCCTCCCTTCAGCGGGGGGTGGGACCTGGCAGAGAGCATGAAATCAATGCAGACGGCATCGACGTGGATGTTGGGCCATATGTTGAGAATACAATACATAAGAAATATCGGCTCTTAGTGCGAAGCAGACTGATAAGTGAGTCCGGGCTGCCTTATTGATTTCAGCTGTTAAATCCACTTCAATCAGCCTTTCATCAAAAGTGAGACGAGAGAGAGGTGACGGGCTAAAGCAGGATTTTTAAGCTTTCAACAATGAACTGTTCTACTGATGAGATCGTAGAAAGCTCAAGATTATTCCCTCTTGAAACAATCTTGGAGTGATATTCAACAACTTAAGCAATTTTCTACACAAGCACCCTTAACTTGACTTCTGTTATTTGTAGCTGAAGTTGGACTAATTTCGTCGCACTCGACGTTAAGTATTTTAGTGTCTCCTGCGGCGTTTCGGATCCAACAGGAGCTGCGGGGAGGCCGAGTAGCGTTTTATCTTAGTTCTTAACACGAGATATTGGAGACGTAGGTTATAATTTGTGTTAACAGGGAGGAGGCCCTTTCCTTTCATCACCACTTAAATCTAATATCCTTCAACATCTCAGGCCTTGCTGACTGGTCGTGCCCCCCTGTGCCAAAGCATGGTGGGGATAATTAATCTAATTTTAGGGCTGGCTCTGTGTGTTACACTGGACAGAGATTTCATTTTTACTCATCTCGATGCGATAAAACATGAATCGAAGAAGAAAGCATCCGATTGTTTATGATCCACAAGAGGAGAGTGAGTATATTTACATGCACGTGAGTGTTTTGGTGATGAGTCATATCCTGTTTTTGTTCATATTTGGGGTATAATTATTACATTCAACACAGAGAAACAATTAAACAAAAAGAGGTTATCAAGATAAAGGCAGGGAGAGCAGTGCATGTAGGGTTGATTGTTTAAGTCAGTGTTTCTCAAACATTTTACACCACGTACCACCTCAAAATATATTCAGCTCTCCAAGTACCACCAGTATAACAGATGACCTTGTTCAGATATAGACGGTTCATGCAGGAGGAAGGTTTATTCCTAATAGGAAGAATATTTATTGTTGACTGTTGTTGAGTCCTGAATGAAACCAGCTCAAGAACCAGAGCTACTTTGGTGGAAAAGGGTTTTTCCTGCTCTTCTCTTCCTTATAGTTCCCATTTGGAGTCATGATTGCGAGTTTTTGAACCATTCATTTGACCTCTATTTAGTATCTCACTGGTTATATTTTAGCTCGTAACTAATCATGGATGTATGCGCACTACCTGCATGAACGTGACGTGACTGGAGCTGGATGATACTGAAACAAAGCTTTAGAAGATCTCAAAGTATTTTCTTTCAAATTCTTTTAGTATTAAATGTTTCTAAATTAAGATTCCTCCGCGTACCACTCAAAGGAGCTCATGACTCACCGGCGGTACTTGTATCTCAGTTTGAGAACCAGTTCTTTAAGTGATTAATGACACGACCTTGCTGGTTACAGCTTCTCAAATGTGTTTAAGATTTTCTCTTTTTGTGTTGTTATAAATTGATTTCGATACCTGTTTTGTGCATTTCTTTTTTGACATTTTAATTAAATCATTTATTACTGAGTTAAGAAGAATTCATGGATTTATCACCAGTGACAACATATATTGCTATTCATAGCACTAAATGCATGGATGTGTGAGATATGTGCTGTGTAGGTGTTGCAAAGCTGCCAAATCAAAGAGAGAAAAATACAAGGTGGATGTCAGCTGGAAGTGAGACAGATAATGAGCTGACGGTTGAAATAGCCAACAGGATGAACAGGTGAACCATCAGCTGACAACCCTCCCAAGGGTTATGAATCATACCTGGAGCAGGTGACCAGACAGAGTGGGAGAGATGTCACAAAAGATTTATTCATATTTCTGATTATATGATTTAAAGTTCTCTACGGTGATCAGTGTCTGTGCAGTCTGTCATCTCTGGTGATCATGAACAGACTTTGGTTTACAGCTTCTCAATTTTAACTGCCAGCAGTGAAACATAAGCATTACAAACGATGCTGATACAACCTTTACTGCACACTGCTGGCTTCAGATTTTCACTTTCATTGCAGATTATAACGATCAATAACAGAGTCAAACCCAGGCAAATCAATATGAAGAACGTTATGCAACTGAGCTGAGCCTTGTTTCTATGACTGACTAAGTATTCCTGCTCACATATTCAGTTTTCCTCTCATTAAATGATCTTCAGTTGCTCTCCTTCTTCACTTTCCACTCTGACTTTTCCTGCTCATTTTAAGAATCCAGTGACCTTAAACCGCTCTACTGTCTGAGCCACCACCAACGCCTACTCATTATCTCTCCACGGCTAACACACAGCGCACTAATCCTGGTGTCATTTTCTCCAGACTGTGCAGAACTAACCATCTGTCTACACCATCTATAATAAAAGTGCTGCTCGCTCATTGTGAGCTTGGCGACAGAGAAGTAAAGTAATGGCTTCACATTTGAGAAAAGCATGCCTCAGATTTTTCATAATTTGTGCACACAGATGAATTGTTATCCAATAAAATACATAAAAGATGTCACAGATAAAATTACGCAGAAGTATATCCACAAACTGAAACTCGTGTGCATCAGCAAAGAGTAAACAAAGAACTGAAACAACATCCGACGTTGCACCAAGGAATAAGGACAGTTGGAAATGACTGTGATAACTTAATATTAATTTGAAATGATAACACAGCTAACAGCCTGTAACCTCAGTTCCTACTGCTACAGTAATTGTAGCATTTATTGTACAGGGAATGAATTAAGTTATTTGAGAGAACGATTTAGTAATGTGTGATTCTACAGCTCATGTAACAACAATCACCAACAATTTATAGAATAAAATAAAACCTTTTTTCTTACTTTCAATGGTGGAATATTACTGGAGTCGGAACACAAAGCTCTAAATTGCTGTTCACGTCTCAGAGATTCAAATAAATCGTAGGTCCGCTGCTCATTAAGATGTTTCCCCAGTTGGAAAATCAATCAAGCAAATTTAGAGCTCTGTAGGGCGGACTAACGATGGGTCATCTCCCCGCGCATGAGACAGAAAATTGGATGAGATCGACCCGGCTGTACAGGTTGATGGAAACTGACTTCCAGTGAATCAGTAAATCTCTTCAATTGTCACATTTCTTTGATCAACATGACAAACATTAAGTTAACTGCCTCTTTGATACGTCACTGAATACTGACCGGTTAGTACAAAGCCAACAAGGAAAACTGCTGACACAAAGCCAGCGTTGGCTAAGCTAAAAAAAATCGGCAAATACGTGGATCATTGGTGGACCTGAGGCGGGCTGAATGAAGCCTGGGTGCTCTGGGTGAACTATAATTATTGCCCAATCTTACATATTGTCCTTTTGATGCCTTTTATTTTAGTGCGTTCAGAGCATGCACCTGATAATCTAATTTACTGTTAAGGTCAGACTCGTGGTCTTTCAGGTTTTTCTGGTCAGCCTCTGTTTGCTTTTTTATTAACACTAAATTATTAAAGTAGCACTCGATTATTTATGATGATAACTAGCAGAACGGCTTCCCCTTTCATCATCCTCAAATATTTTAGAATCATCTCTGGCCTTCGTGACTCATACTGGTCGTGCCCTCTGTGCGCCAAAGCTTGGCGTGGATAATTGATCTAATTTTAGCACGGTGTGTTTGTGTGCGTGTGTGTGTGTGTGTGAGAGAGAGAAATACTGGACAGCGTTGTCATTTTCCCTCAGCGAGCATGTTGAAGGCTGCATCAGTCTGACATACTGTTATCTCCCCTCTACCTCTTTCTGTCAGTGTTCTTCGCTCACTCCTCTATCTTCCTCGCTTCTCCTTCCCTCGCTTGCCCTCTACTATCATGGGTGGTTGAGACAAAGCATTTAAGTATTCTGGGCTGATATTTTCTGTTTGCTTTCCTCTGTGTTTCCTGCACATGGTTTGCTACCTGCAGCAACTGAAGCACCTGTGATAATGAAATTATCTTAATTTCATGTCTCTCTGTTTCTTTCTCTCTTTGCCTCTCCAGCAGTGGATGCTGTGCCGGTACGGAAAGATGGGGATCAGGTAATATGCTATTATCTTTTCTTTCTCTCTTTTTTTTTTAATGCCGCCACCATTTCTGCACACCTTAATCTATTTTCCCATTTTGCTGAAAGCCACTGTGACTGAATATAAAAGACACTGGCGCTGGTGTCCTCAGCTCTCCTCTTACATCTGAACAGTCTCCAGACAGAAATGGCGTGTGTGAGAGTGTCGTTTCTTGTCTCCTCAAATCTTTCAGAGGTGAGAAAAAGATGCGCCGTTACTCACCCAGAACTGCCTCCTGCTGTTAGACGGCCAGGACTCGGCCTCAAGAAAGGTCGCCCAAGTCTAAACTTTGAAAAAAAGAAAAACGATTCACGATGTGTGGAGTCTTTTTTCTTCTCACAGTGTGTGTGTGTGTGTGTGTGTGTGTGTGTGCGTGTGTGTGTGTGTAGATATGTGCTTGAGTATTTGGGTGTGTCTGTGTTGTAATTAGCTGATAGTAGAGTCAGAAAACATCAGGATGGTGTCACATTTTTTGTTGCTTTGTCTCTGTACTCTAGCACATTAGAATTCAGCTGAATTAAAGGAGAACTCTACACATCAACGTCTGTTTACAGGTCTTGAGAGTTGTATGAAGCCTTTAGTGGCTTCAGAGGGAGCTGTGTGAAGTCTGGCAAACATATGATGTCACTTGAGGCAGCATCAACTGGAGCTGAAGACTACAAATTTGAAACCTCTAGAAGTGTGGAGGTAGAAAGAAGTGAGCTTACGAGAGCTCTGCAGCCTGATCTTAATTTCTGCTTGAGGACTCGAGGCTACATTAGCCGCTACTAGCATAACACAGCTGCAAATTTGTCTCAGTGGTTGTCACACACCCGTCCTAGCTTAACAGTACACGTCATTTGTCCAAGAAACTGGGTTTGGAGTTTGCGTGTCTGTCCTGAGTCTGCGTGTGATCCAGTTTCATCCCTCAGTCCATAGTCCAGATTAATTAGTGACTAAATTGGCCGAGGTGTGAACGGCTGTCTGTCTGCATGTGTAAACTCTGCGATCAGCTTGGCAACCTGTCCAGGGTGTACCCCGTCTCTCACCCAATGCGAGCAGGGACAAGCTAAGACCCTCCTGCAGGCGCAGATAGTGGATGGAAAGATTACTTTTAGCTCAGGAGGCCAAGTATAAATGTAGCTGCAGCTCCTACATGGTTCATTGATGTAAATGAAACACCGTCAGTTAAAGCTGAAAGCTTTGCCCACATTGTTTCTTATTAAATCCAAAGTGCTGCAGTACAGAGACAACACAGCAAATGCATTACTGTCTTTTTACTTTCTGACCACACTGTTTCTCTCAACTTAAAAAGCAGTAATGCATCACACACAAAAGTTTCTCTCCTAATGAATGGAGAAATCTTTCATGCACGATCACGCTGCTTTAAAAACACGATGATCCTGAACTAGTTTTCTTTTTTATCAAAAGATCTAAATGCTGTTTCAAGAAGAATTAATCATAACTACTCAACGTGTCTCAATGTCTGGCAAGAAAATTGAAATAAGGGTGGAAAAAAATGAGAACATGCTGAGAGAAAATATTAGTATCAGCCTTCAGAAGCTCATATTAGTCAAACCTGTGTACTCCTGTGTGTATGCCTGCGCTCTCGTGACTGGCTGTGCGTGAAGGTGTGTGTGTGTTGATAGTCTCTTACCAAGGCCACAGAGCTGCTCTCCCCAGGGCTCAGACTATTACTGAGCCATGTATCACTTCTCAGCTGTGGGCCCTGAGGAAGGAGAGAGAGAAAGAGAGAGAGAGAGAGAAAGAAAGACAAAAACAGAGACATCCATCTTATTGTTTTTCCATCGCTGGCTGCTGCTTTCTGTTTTTTTTGTCGTGTGTTGTCATTTGCAGGAGGCACAAAGGTTGGAAGGCCGACATGCACCCGTAGTTTTATTACTGCATAATGACTTTAAAGGTATATTTATTGACTTGAATCACTACATTACTGCTAAATTAATTACAGCTTACAAGTGATGAAGATAACCCGTAGCTTCCTTCTCATGCCAGTGACTGTCACCTCCCTGTAGAGAACATGCTGGAAGTGATTTCTGTATCTCTGCCAGCGACACAAACTTTGAAATACTGCACAGGTTTGGTTGACATTTGGTGGACATTGCATCAGAATTTCTTTCTGAGTGGGTTGTTCCTGTCGAGCACTGATCCCTTGGCAGCCCTCGAGTTGTTTACTTCCTCAAATATGACTCTTCTGCCTAAATTTATAGACCTGCAGAAAGAGAGAGGGAGGCCAGCAGGTTGAGGGGGATTTGACGAAATATAATACAGGGGCTCAGAGAGATGATTCAGGCTCAGAAGCAGGGGGCTCTGGAAGTACGACAAACAAAAAACCTACAGACTGACAGACAGAAAAAATATATCACGAGCGAACAATCAGATCAACGAACTGTATAATGCAGTCAAAAAGCCAGTTGGTAGAAGATCTTTTCCAATGAGTGTCCTTCTTTGTTCTCCAATGAAAAAATACTCTCCAGTTCTGATATAACCAATGCTATGGCAGCATCTATGCTAACATCTTTAACAACCACCATTGTTGTTTTAATATCTGACACATATCGTCACACACCCAGTGCTAAACAACACCTGTAGCTCACTCCGCAGCCGTAGTACATTGCCTGAAGCTCGGAAAGATGGATTCTTGTGTGATCTTGCAAGGTTATCCAAGAGGTGCTCGCATGTTAGTATTTTCTGATTAACGCTAAACAGAAAAGTACAGCTGAAGTTGATGGGGAAGTCATTAGTTTTGCAGGTAGTATTGGACAAATTTGACATGATGAAGGCGCTAGAAGAAAAGTTAAGGTATCACCACTCATCCTGAGGAGGACATGCATGCGTTTATCAAATTTCGGAGCAATCTATCCAAAACTTACTGAGTTAAAAATGTAAATCTGGGACCATGAACCAAATCTCATTGCAATCCCTTCATTAGCTGAGGTATTTCAGTCTGGACCAGTGGTGGACCACAGTCCAAAAAATAACAGATTCCTAGAAAATGAAGACGTTTCGACAGCTGGTGTTTTACTAAAGAACACAAAGTTTTATTACTAATGAATCAAATGTATGAGCTCATCATGCCGGACTCACATTTGGCACATTAGAGGCTGTCAAACTAAAGTGAGGAAACATCCCTGTAGCATTAGGCTCAGTGAAAGGCACATTAGCTGAAACATCACCCTGTTTGTGGTTCCACTAAAAGTGAGATCAATACAGAGTGCTGCGATCAGATCTCCTCTGAGGATATATGCCTTCCAAATTCACACAAGCCTGACTAAAAGGATGGAAAACACAAACAGATCTCGCTGAGATTTAGCCGCAACTAAACTCCAGACTTAATTTATCGCCATTAGTGTTTTTCCACGGTAAATGGGTTTAGACTTCAAATGAGTTTCTGAAAGATGACGCCACAAAGACATTTTCTTGGAAGCTGCTGCTGGATATTTCATCACTTATCAATTTCTGTTGGGTGTTTTCCATTTTCACGATAAAACTGTAATATTTCCCCACCAGTATTTGAATAATTTCTAACAGCTCCTGACGCCGAATTTCCACATTAAAACTAATGAAATTCTTTAAAGATTAGCAGCTGTTTAAGCAAGATGATCACACGGCTGTAAAATTCAAATTAATTGCTTATCTTGCTTGTTGTACAAAACCCTATCGCTGCCTTCTATTATGCACTATTTTGTTCTTTCTGTGATTTATTGTCCCGCTGAGTGACTGATAAACTTTAACCTTTCTAATCGAAGTGGCCTCCGAACTTGTTATGTTGTACAAGAAAGAGAAATCAAATTAAAAGACTTGACCTGAACCCCAGAATTCACCCTTCAACCCTTTAAAAGGGGAATTAAAACTATTTAAATGTTTCAATTTCAAATCAACAGCGTGCTTCTCCTCCACGACTCCATGCAAAAAAAACACTAAATAACAGCAACAGAAAGTAGTTAGGCATCCTGCATCTCCTTCAGTGCATGCTGCCAAAGCCTGAAGCACCTTGTGACCACGAGCAGGATGAACAGGTATAGAAAATGTACTGATGAATAGAAGGTAGTCATTATCATGCAAACTGTCTGCTTTAGGAAACTGCTTAAAGGTGTGATTTCCATCAGAAAGAGCTGATTTAACCAGCCGGGCACAGAGTTAAATGTTTAGCTGAGAATGTCAGTTTAGTGAGAGAATATCAATGTTATCGTGAGTGGAGAGACTGCGCCTCTGAAAAATCCACTATTGACGATGAGGCTACGGGGGGAAGAGCTCCGCTGTTATATGCTTTATGGAGTCTATTTGAATACAAAATATGAGCAAGACTTACTGTGCACACAGAAAACATCACAAAGACGGTGGTGACGCCTGATTTTTCGTCCTTGGTTGACCATGAGAGCTTAACATTCACACACTGAGTGGTGCTTCTGAATCCAAATCCTACGACCTCTGACGCAAGCTGTGTTAATAATACACACACACACACACACACACGGTCCAAGGACACAGATGACACTATTTGCGCCTCCTCGCACGTTTGACCATTATAAATCATCCTCAACCTGCACACAGTTATTAGTTCTTTATGTGAGATATATATAGTGACCCTGAACCCTGTTGTGTTTCCTTTTTCTGAATAGCTGAGGGCGCGATAGCAACAGTTTTCTGCTCTATAGGACAAAATGATAATAACAGGCTCATTGATCAATACCAAAGACTGAATGATTAGCTGGGCCAGACTTACTGTGCATCATTTGGATTTGGGAAATTACATTTCAGCCATGCTAGCAGCGTGATTGGACAGACGCTTAGTAAATTCACGTTCCCCAGAGGAAGAATCCTACTGAAATGCCTCGACAGCTACTGGATGGATTACATGAATCCAGTTCACACTATAGACTATAAAACATGGATGTAGTATATGTGACATCTTGGCAGTGCCTTACTCCGCTGGCTCCCAGCTAATCCAAAAATGAGCTAAGCTAAGACGTTGAGCGTGGGTGGAGCTGAGGGGGGCTGAAACCAGCCGCCTGTGACGGCACCCACCTGTCAATCAAAGCAGCCACGTTCTTAATTATGCATAACTTTAAGCCTTAATATGATTTGAATGGGTAAATAATATAAAAATTCACCCTCCGTACAGTCCATGAACGGGGACTGGGCTGTAAAGATGTTTATTTCTGCCTCAAGTGACCGTTTGTGTTTACGTGTGACTCCCTGACTTTTTATCTACCACCATCATCAACTTAAATGTATTTTATGTTTGGATGCTAATTAATCTGTTTTTAACATTTACATTACATCTGCACAGCCAAGAGATCATTTTTAGGACTCGGTTACAGTCGTTATTACCATCCAATTAAAGGCTACACCTGTAAATCTCAACAAGTTATTAAATAAACAAATTCTGGTCCAGAGTCTCTGCAAATCGTCTTCCTGATGGATGGAAGAGATAAAAAGATAAAGCAAGTATCATATCAGGAGGATTTAAGTCAGCTAATCAGATTATTCACAACTCTGCAGCCCAAAAGTTGTTCTTGTTAAAGGCTTATGTAAATCCTTTATTACCTATAAGTAAAGCCATTAGTTAAAACGTATAAACACAGTATAACAATGAAAGTATAAGAGCTTCCACGCAAAGAGGAGACGCCAACAGAGAATATAAATGAATCAACGTCTCTTTGAATGCATTAATATTTAACTCAAACATTTCACAAGCATACTGTACAATGATATATTGCTGTTGAGTAGATTTCTCCAGAGGATCTCTTGAGTGATTTATTCTAAATATTGAAAGATTAATTTGCTTCAGTCCGAGCTGCAGCACCGGTGCTGAGCATGTTCATTAGCTTTTGAGATTAAATAAACCGTTATTCAATTAGTTCAGTTTAGTCTGTCAGCTGTGTGAGTTTAACACAGTGAGTGTTAGTGATTTGTTCAGGAGAATAAATGAAGGTTAAAAAAAATGTCACTGGAGTATATTTTAGTTCTGTCTGAGGTGTGACTGTTACTGCACATTTTTCCCTGTTCGTGTGGATTTGAGGCGAAAACCCAACAATGCGACAGGTTGACTTAAATCCCTCAAGCCATCTCAGAGGCCGCTTTGTCAGAGGAGGATTATTCTTATTCCTCATTCGCATGTCATAAAGATAAACATCTCTGACATCAATATCACATCGATGCTTCTGAGAAAGTGAAAGCAGCCCGCAGGAAGACAGAATTAATTCTCGCTTTCGGTTTCAGCTCGCCCTCGGTTTCAATTTGCAAACCACCCCCTTGTATTTGACACCAGATGGTTTAAGGCCTTATTGCTGGATGTTAATCAGGCCAATAAGGCCTTTAACCAAGTCAGACCCAAATTCACAGTAATTCATGTAGATATTCTCGTTATAGAGTCTCTGAACTCAGCAGCTGCTGATTAAAGCATGAATAAATACAAAGACAGAGGCCGAGCTCCATCTTAATTTTTTATTACCGCTGGTACGCTGCTTTCCGCTCTTATTCTTTTATCGCCTTATCTTCCACCAGCTGTTATTACTGTATTAGCATTTTTATTGTTTGGTTTGTTTCCATGGATGACCTTATGTCCATAGCATAGTAATAATAACATCATTCCACTGTACTTCTTCTCTTTAATGCCTCTTCATGGGCAACAACAAACACATAGGAATAAATGATTGCACCTTTACAGCTAAACAAGATGAGATTTTTATGGAAGAATCCACCTCTTACTCATCTGAAATCGCCCAGCTGAGGCTACAATAAGAGCATCATCCCCCACAGTGAAATGCCGCTGATTCAATCTATTTGTGGCATGAATTTGTTATTACTGTTGGCTATGATCACTTGACAGAAACAAAAGGAGACATGGGAATGATGAGAGCGAGCAGCCAAAATCACAAGCATTAGTGCGGCATGTTTTTGTTTCTTTCTTCCCTTTAGTATAAAGAACTGTAGACCAGTTAGTTAAATATGCAGCTTACGGGACTTTTGGGTGAAGTTCCAACAGTTAAGTACGATGAATGATGAGCAAAGTTGGCCCAATAGCAGAGACAAGAAACCCAGAGACAAGTGTTGCAATATGGCTGCAGTATTTTGGAGTATAAAAGCCCATTGAGTGCCTGAAATTGGATTTTTATGCCACACCCTCCCCACAGATGAAAGCTTCTCTCTTCTCTAAAATGACTTTTTATCTCCATATAGTCCATTTGTGGGTGTAGAAGACACGAGAAGCATATCTGTTGCTTTGTTTGTCTTCATTCTAATAAGAGCAGATCGACACTTTCATTTAGTTTGGTTAACTAATATTAAATAAAGAAAAATATCAGCTTAGCATTTACACTAAGTGTCTTTGTAATGAGTGACCTTTTTCAAAGCTAGCTTACACTTGATGTCCTTCAAATACTACGAGGCGGCAAATTTTATTGTTGAATTTAATAAACCACCATTTTATTTGTAGAAACTGAAACAAAGCATAAAATATAAACACATATTAGTCGCTGTAGCAGCAGGAACAGCTCTTCGGCTTTGTAAAATACGAAGCTTTGCTTTCAAGGTCGGCTTTCTGCTTCATGACGCTCGCCTCTTTTCTGCATAAGCAAGCTGAGCACGGGCTGCCTCTGCGTAAGCACGAGCTTTTAATACCGAAGAACTAGCTGAAGAGGTTCAACTTCACCGTTTTGAAGACGGTGAATGTGCTGTATTTTCTGCTCTGCCTCTACTGTGGTCACATTACAAGTAGGAGGCACTGCAGTGCAGAAATATCTATTTAATTACTGCTAAATGTAATCAAAACAAAGAGCAGGACAATAAGGAATAACGATTTTCTCACTCAAGCTGTGCTATGAATGGAGTCCCGCACAAGCGTTTAAAACACTAATAAGATCAATCAGCTGTCTACATCTCACATGGCCATAAATTAAATGTTTCTATAATCTGTTTGAGCGACCTCTGTGGCAGCAGCAGCTTTGTGAGGACAGGAGATAAAGTTTGGCATTTACTTTGACATCAAGTTTAGGGCATTTTCCATTTCACCTCTCATGCAGTCTGTGATCTGTGGCTTTCAACTGTACAACTATGATAACAAGCTTAAAGTGCCAGTGGAGAAACTCTATGGGGCTCTGTGACAAAAGGCCTTATGTAAAAAAAAAAAAAATCCTTTTGACAGCAGTGTTTTTTAAAAATCCCTGAAAGGACCACAATGTCCAAAATGTTCCCTCTATTTGTGTCTATCGTACAGTATGATGAATATGCATGATTGTCTGTGTGCGTGTGTGTGTGTGTGTGAGAGGACGAACAATAAATGCTGTCCAGGTTTGGCCACCCATCGGATTTGTTGTTGCCCCCGGCAACAGGGTCATCGCTGAATGGTATCCATTGGTTACCTAAACATTCTGAGCAGTGTAGATGGACAAAGGGATGGTGCAGCTGACAAACACACAAACACGGCGCTACACACGATTACACAATTGTGTACTTCCTCTTCCAAAAAAAAAAACACCAAACAAACTGCTTCTCGTGTCTTTCTACACGTCGACTCAGCTGGTAAAAATGTAGAATATTGTGATTTTAGGCTCCTAGTTTGTATATTTACAGCTCATGCTGCACGTGCATCTACATGGTACAGTCTCAAGCTTACTGTTGCTGTGAGCTCATGATGCACAGACACTGTGCAGACTCTAAAATGGGGAGATTGTCGCATTTTGACTGATAACGCCTCAGAATATAACTGAAACTCTACAATCACAAACACGCAGCTGCCTCGAGGTTTATTCAAACATTAAAGATTCACTTAAAATATAAAGTAGTTCTAGATAATAAACACTTCGTGACCTTCAACACTGAATGTGAAAGCTCCTCATAGAACTGTACTAGAAAACACTGTAAGGTGTGTAAGGTTTAAGACCAGTTTCTATGTCCCAAAACTCGTCTTCCCTCTTTCAAATCTCCTTCCTTCTCTTCCCGCCTTTGCTATACCTGTACTTCTTCTCCTCCCCTTCCTCCCTTTCCTTCCTACCCTCTCCTTCCTCCCTTGTCCTCCCTCCCCCAGCATGGCCGTGCCGAGTTTTCCTGGGAAGGAATCAATGTAAGTCTCCTTGTTTAAATCTCCTTCTTTTCATCCACCTAAATCTCCTCTTCTTGTCATTTCCCCCCTCCATCGTTCACCCACTACCTGAGTTTGGGCTTTGAGTACATAAGTTGACATCCTGCTTGTTTATCCTTCCGCCCCTTCCTGCCTCTTCCTGCCACTCTCTCTTATCTCTCTCTCCCACTCCCTCTCTTTTATCCCCCCAGTTTGTCTTTTTCTCCCCATAAACTCTCTCCTTCCCATCCGTCTCCTCTCTTGGCCCTCTGCTAATCTACTGTACTGCAAGCTTCATATATATAGAGTCACAGATAACAGGCTGTAATAAGCTTATCTCATCCACAGCTGAAGCCTTCGTACAAGTCCCAGTTTTTACCGAGAGCACTGCATGATGAAGTGCACCGCTTCTCGACGGCTTCTGTACCTTCAGCAGAATTTATTCGCACAATGTGAATTTTGTTGACTCAAATATTCTGGGAGGCAAATAATCTCAACTAGACACACTTCTGTTTCAAGCAACAGGGAGCTGGAGAAACGCTCTTTGCTGACCCGAAGGGAGCTTTGTTTGACTTTGAGGTCGACATTGAATTCTTGTGCGTGTGGTTTTCTAGCTAGCTGGACCAGCAAAGTTGCTTGCAAATAAAAGTTTTATCAACCTTGTCTGGCAGCCTGTCATTCTTCACTCACAGAGAGGGAAACTTTTTTATCCATAGCTATTCATCGAAGCTGTGAATGGAAACTTTAACAAAGCGAACGCGTCTTACTGTTATTCAGCAACAGTAAATTGTTAGTGTGGCGTTGTTCTGGTTAATGTTACCCATTTGCACATCTAGCAGAAACACCTGCTCTCCTTTTAGCTCTGGTTTGGTCTCCACAATGTCTTAGATATTCTTCTTTCCTCACCAGCTAGTCACTAACGTGGTGCTGTGCAGATGGTGTCAAGTACGTTAGTTAGAGATTGCTGCTGCTAGAAATGTTGTTGAGAGCTAAGAGACTGAACTGTGCAGCAAGTGAGTCATAAAACCAAAACTATGAGCTATTGACAAGTTGCAGAGTTTGTATGATGAGTGACCACATTTCACCTCACATGTAGCTGATTTAAGGTCAATAGAAAAATCTATATAACATTTGCATACAGAATTTATTTAGGTATGAAGCTACAGTTTTGCTGTCCTACCAGCAGTTTAAAATTGAGCACCAGTGTCACGTTCACACGCAATCTCAAAACCCATCGACTGTCATCTGCTACTGGGGACAACGGCTAATGTTTTGGTGCCCCCGACGGGTTCCAAGAAAGCATTTTGGTCATTGTGTTCTGCCTCTTTTGCTCTCCACATGGACTGTTTAACTGCATGCCACCAAAGCCCGCTCATACGTGACTGATCACTACTACTCGGACTATAAGCAAAAACCAGAATGTTGCTAACATCCTGGTTTCTTTGCATACAGATTCTGCATTCATCTGTTCAGATATCTGTTTGTAGAGATAAGCTCACATGTAGTAACTTATATTTAGCTACTGCTGCTGCACTAACTAACTGTTTCTGTTCCTCCAGAACTCTTTTGTTTTACACATTATTATTATGACTGTGCAAGATTTGAAAGAAAAACTGAGACATGTTATTGTTCACCTCTGGTTTGAGGATGAACAGGCTCTAGTGGACACAAGAAGAATAGAAGAGCAGCACAGGATCATGGATTTCTAAAATAACTACATCTGAATGCCTGCAGACTTACTGCTGTATTACTACACCATCTAATGTTACTGTGTATGCACAGGGTGTAGCAGATAGAATAACACTGTGATGATACTCCACAGAAGAGCCAGATGATATCAGTTTGCCTTTATACAGTAATTAATGCAGTTTAACTGCAAATATTACATCACATCTATCACACAATCCCCCGGTGTAGCAGAGTCCACATGTTTTTCCCTCTATTTCACACTGTAATTAGCTGTTGGGAGGACCTCATTAAGAGCCAGGCCCTGTCTCTGTGTTCATTAGTTTGCTGGTCGGTTTGCCATGAGCGCTGGCGCCAGAAGTACAGTAGAAATCACACAAGCATGAGCAATTTCAGGTTGGTGTGCTTGGTCTTAGTGCTTTGATTGAATCCTGATTCTCTTCTAAAAATAGTTTCTTAATTCCTCGAACACTGATTCAGCTCTTTAGGAACATGTGGAAGAGTCATTTTAACCTCAAACATCACACATTATATCACACTTTGAAGCCAAAGGAACTGACCGATGATGTTTATGAATGGGTTTTCACTTGTCGCTTCATGTTGCTGCATGTATTTACACAACCACAAGTACAAGTACATTTGAGATGGGTAAAATGAGCCATGTCAGGGTCAAAAATGGTTTCAGAGCAATAGGAAGAGCGAAGGACGCTGTTAAACAAGATAACACAGGTTTAAGCTGCTCTTTGAGCAAAGAGTCCTTGAGCAAAAAAAAAGCAACACATGCTCCATTTATCGTGTTAACATCTCTTGTTAAAATGTACCGGTATGAGCAAGTCGTTTGCTGCTGTTTCCACTATTTATTCGTCTAATATTTACTCTGTGTATTTTACATTTTAACAGTGAAAACACTATCCATCAATAATTGTTCCATATAATCAAGTTTTTCGTGATGATTTTGTGCCAGTTACCAGCTGCTGTGCTCTCTGTTGTCCATTTAAATTGCTTTTGAATCACCAAAGTATCCATTTTTTTCCCTTTTAGCTACAGTATTTATTAGATTCTCGTCTTTTCAATCAATGATCCCTGTAAGACGTTTACAAGGTGTTCAAATAATTAACCCTCCTCTCTTATTCCCTCCATTACAACCTCTTTTCTCTTCTTCTCTCTCCCTCAAACTTTTCTCTGAATCTTCAATCATCTGCTCTCTTCACCTCAATTTCTTTTCTTCTATTTCTTGCATTTATCTCTTTCTCTCTCGTCTATTCTCATTTTCTTCTTCTTTTATCTTCACCCTCCCTCCTCCTCTTGCATTCCACACCTCACCTCCTTTCCTCTCTCTTTAGTTGTCCATGGAGGACACTACTTCCATTCTGCCTCGTCTCAAGAGGAAGTCTGCCAACTCCTACGGGATCGGTGCCCTGGCTAAGTCCTCTCTGACAGGTGTGTCAGGTGTGTGTCTGTGCTGCTAGATGGTAAAACAGCCCCCATGTTGCCTCCACTTGCTCCACAGAGGGCCGAGGGTGAAGTTGTTGTTGAGAACTGACAGGGGCTCGACTTCCACTCCCTGTTGTGTAAAAGATCATTTTTGGTTTCTTTTCGTGTGAGTTTCAGATGGTGATTTGGTGCCAGAGTGGTGCAGCAGCCAAATGATCAATGTGTGGTTTGGTTTAACGATAATCACCAAACAAAATCTGCTAGAGCTGCTGCAACATAATTGAGAGTAAACAGTGCATATAAACCAACTAAAATAAAATGAAATCTGTAACCATTGATTTAGCATTAGCTTCTTTATATTAAGGTTTATATGGCCGTTGCTAGGCAAACAAACCACTTATACGTAGCAGAATGGAGTTAAAAGGAAACCCCAAGCACTGAATCTAACCCAACTTTGCCACAACACGATGCAACTTCATCTAGCAATGCACTGTGTTAAGTACAAGTGTGTATGCCAGCTAGATTACTTAGTTAGACTGTTTACATCTCGATTGTCTAGACAGAGGAACGTTGATAGTAAAGTCCTTCCTCGTGGTATTATAAAGTATTCAACTTCATGATTTATAAGCCTTTAAACTCATTAATCTATTATTCAAACCATCCCTGATGGTGAGGCTCAGTGTAAAAAGTTTGATGTGAAGGGGAGAGGAATCATATCATGTAGCCTGCAGCTTTATAAAAGAGTTCTGGGTTAGCTAACCACCCAGGCTCCAAAGAGTCATTGTGTTCAAGACAAGCTGGTTAAGAAGCTGATTTTACAACATCATGAAGGTCACAATCACAATCAAATGAAGGTCATTATCATGAGATATTAAAACACATCTGATACCATTCAACGGTGCCAGTTTGCAGCATTTTAACACGGTAGAAAGCAACAAGAAATGTTGACTTTAGAGCTCTATGCCACCAGGATCCACTTTCATTTAACTAAACCAATTCAACAATCTTTACACCGAGAGCAGCTCTACTTTTTAAATCAGTTTGTATAATAGAAACTCCATTCTGCTTCCACTCTCACTTGGTTCTTGCGCTGCTTGCAGGCCAAAGAATCATCTGACACACTTGAAAAGAACAGGAATTATCTTTGCACCTTTGCCGTAAATGGCGGATTTTGTAAATCAAACCTTGCCTCAACAGACAACTTCTCTCTAGAGCGGCAGGAGGAGGATGAGGAGGAGGAGGAGGAGCTTGGAACCAACATGGCCGCCCCTGTGGGTGCCCCTTTCCTATATCACTCCCTACTTTCCCTTTTCTTCCATTGATATCAACAGCAGACGTCAATGACAAACACATTTCGCAGAGTCATTGATGGAAATCCAATCAGATCTTTGATTTCAAAGAGACTAAAGTAAGTGAGATTACTTACTTTAATTATTTACTGAAGCATCTCCACAGGCGTGTTGGGTAATGTAGTAGTGTATCTGTAATGTGGCAGCGCTGGTGGCGGTGTGGCCCAATATTTGTGAAGTAGTGACTCTCTTTGTGCAGTGTCGTGACTTTCAAGCGGCTGGTGCCTCTTTTGTGCTATCTTGTGCTTTTGTGCTTTTAACTGTAGTGCTTTGTGCTTTCTAGTACAGCAACTGAGTGTTTGTGTAAAAAGTGTTTTTTTGTCGTTGTGTCTGGTGCACTTTGAATATATCTGTTGGTATCATTTAACAGTGTATAGCATTATTTTTTTTGAGTCTTTGAATAGCCAAGACCCCAACACCCTCCCTCATGCCTCATCCCCATTCTTTCCATTCCTATTTCCATCCCCAATTAGACTCTGCAGGGAGTGTTTGATTTTCAAATGAGATTGGCTCTCTTTGTCTAAGGGGAAAAACTGTTTCTATTTATAACTCAGCCTGTAACTTGCCCCCTGGACCGGGGAAGCAATTTCCGAAGCGCTGTCTCTGTTTATTCATGCCTGTTTGATTTTAATTTAATTTAATATCGATCAGCCTCTCTCCAAAGCATTTGACTCAGTGTATATGTCCCTACTTTGAATCCGGTATTTGCATCTTAATTGGGCAAAGATTTGCCAGTGGACCTTTCTCAATGTTCTGTTTACACCGAAGGATTACTTTCCTCTGCCTCTTTCAGTCTCTGTAACACGTTTTTAATTACGCAAAGTCTAATGAATCTCATTTTGTTCTGTTTACCAGGAGATGAGTAATGGCTTTAATTATTAATATGGCTTTGTCAGCGTTTCAGCCGTCATCCTTGTCCTTTTCTGGTCAGTTCAACAGACTCTGAGGAGTACACAGCCGACCCTGTTCAATCTGTCACAACGGTTAGCTCAGACCTGATCACTCAGAAAGGTCTGCACTATTATCGACCAGATTTATTGGTTAATTTAGTTGCTTATACAAGAATTACTCATATTATGATGAGTCATACATGGTGCGTTTTCTGAATAATTGACATTTTTAGTTAATTAGGTTCCAGAGAGGTTGACGTGTTGTACTTCAAAAGATAGAAAAGTGCTTTCCAAGACTTGAGAGGAAGAGCCGAACACCTCGCTGTAGTCTATGTCGTATTCAGAGGCACGTTCAAGACCCACTCAATGGTATATGAGTTCACCTCTGTGTGACATTTGTCTGACTGGTGCTCTACACCATCCTCTGCTCGTTCATATCAGTCACATCATTGTCATCTAAAATGGCAGATCATGATGTGACTGACATGAATAGATGAGTGGTGAGTGGTGACTGTCAGACTCATTTTGATGATTAGCGTCCAAGTAATAATTGAAAGTTAAAGGATTTGATGAGGGTGCTGCAGATGTGACAGGTAGATAATGTGTGGGGTAGCTTCACTGACAGAAATGAGAAAGCAGCAGTGGTTTAAAGGTTAGAGGGAGGTGCTTCCCACAGACAAATATTAACACCACCCAACCCGCCCCCAACTCCACCAGCAGGAGGGCTCACTGGCCAACAAGACTGAGGTTTAGGTGTGAATATGGAGCATACCGTTGCTAAAAAAGACAATTTATGCTCAAAGAACCTACCATTTTTAAAAAGAAACTAAAAATTTGACAATCTTTAGACTACTAGAAGCATTTTAATCTACTTTTGTTGCAGAGTAGCTGCAAGGTCACCGCCATGTTCTCATACCAACTCTCTAAATCCATACCACACATTTAGTACCTCATCATTTACGATAGTTTCATGTATTATTACAGTTTTCCTACAATATTTACACAGTTTCTCATCATCATTCTACTCCCCCCTGATCTTCAGTTGGACGTGTCGCTTACTGCGGAGGCCAGAAGTAGTTTTGACAGTGTTTGTGTGTGTGTGTGTGTGTGTGTGTGTGTTTGTGTGTTTGTGTGCGTGCTGCTGGCCTGCCCCTCCTGCTTCGCCCCCATACCTGTTGTAGGTGTGAGTCGCTCCATGAAAGACAAAGTGACCAAGCCCACTGCCATGGCTCAGGGTCGCGTCGCCCACATGATCGAATGGCAGAGCTGGGGTAAACCATCTGCGGGGCCGATGGGCAGCGCGGGGCATACCAACCTGCAGAGAGAAAAGGAGCGGAGGATGGAGAATGATGCTTACAGCGACCTCAGCGATGGCGAGAAGGAGGCTCGCTTTGCTGCAGGTGAGGGTACATCTGGACTGAATGTACAGGTGCTAAATACAACACATAAGACAAGAAGACAACAAGGTCATCCAGAGGCTAGCTGCATGCTTTAAAAGCATCTTTGACATTTCTAAATGCTCCAAAGAGTTGAAACATGCATTTATTGTGAAAGCCTAACTCTTGAGAGTGTCACAAAAAGGACAAGCCTGGAAAGATTTATCACCCTGATATCTTTTTCTTGAATATTAATTTTTGCTACCCGCTGGTGCACCATTTTTCTTCACTGAAGTTTGAACACTCTAATTGGTTCTGGCCCCTCTGGTACGTCTAGCAAAGTTAAATTAATAATTTTCGACAGTTATTTACACACGTTTATTTGTCTGCTCATGTACAACCCCCCCTCCACCCTCCCCCAAAAACATCCAGTCTCTCCATGTTAATGACGATTGTTCCCTCCTGTTTGTTTTTATTACTAATTAACGTCTGTATGTGCTAGCAATGCTGGCACCGGGATTTGTTTTATGCATTATGCTAATTGTGTTTCAGTGAGTTAAAAATGAGCTGTCGCTAATATCAGCACTGCTGCGACTCAGCATTGATTCTGTGCTCGCTCCCTCTTCAAGGCATCATGCAGCAGTTCGCGATCTCTGAGGCGACTCTGTTCGGCTGGAACTCGATGGACGGGGAGAGTATGGGAGCCGGCTCCAACCAGGGCAGCGTCGCTCACCTCAGTGAGGTCAACCAGGAGAGCATCACCAGCAGAGGTACTGGAGGTTTTTCTGCAAATGGCTATTGGGCATGACGACAAGGGTTAAGCTCTGTGCTTCTAGTTGTAAACTGCTGCAGTATAGTGTGGAAGCACTGCAAGGATCTGGTTCTGTAACTGCAATAAAGCAACAGTGAGAAGTTATATAATATAAGAGAGGGGGTGAGCCATTTGTGTAGTTTTAACACATCGCAGCCTACCTGCCTAAACCGCTAACACAGTTAGAGCAAAAGTACAGATAATGTGTTCTCACTGTAGACTTAAAATTCTGCAGAGTGTAAACACTCCCACACTAAACTCTTATGTTCTCTAATACAGTATGTGTAGATGCACAGTTTGGGGAAAATTAGAGCCCTGTTGGAAACTAAAAACAGCCACGTCAGTTATTCTGCAGATCAGCTGTAAAGGACTTTTGGAGGGCGGACGCACAGCTGCACATTTCTGCCTTTCACTGCTACCGGGCACTTACTCAAAAATGTCCAAATGACAAATCCAGACGACGGCCTGTCGTTTTTTGAAATATCAGAACATGATGTGATGGAGTGTCATGAGTGCCTGGGTAAGAGAATTTACCCCAAATATAAAAGATGAGTATTCAAATAAGGAAAGGAACTGCACGAAAAGTTAAAGAGGAATTCACTTCATGCTTGGTTGAATAAACCAAAAACAGTTTGGGGGAAACAAACTCATATTCTGATTTGTGTTTGAGCCTCAGGTGGTTAAGATGTCTGTTTAGTTTAAAAACACAGAGAAAGAAAAGGAAGAGAGCAATTTAGTCAGACAAGATTAGGAAACCACGTCTGACCCCACAGGAACAGCCACACAATCTCAACAAAACAAACCATTCAGTTTCTTTCTGACTCTTCATAAATAAGAACACAATTAATTTGAATCTCGAGTTGTGTGCCGCCTTCACTCGTACACAGACTAACGCTGTAAACTGTTTCTGTTTTAGTTTAGCAAAGCAGAGCGCTGTCCAAACCCTGAGGGACGCTGTAGGTTAGCACAAGGACTTAGCCCTGCTCTCATTAACAACACCATATGGGCTCTGCCCGGCGCTTTATCTAGCATGCAACACCAACACACACGTACAGTACAACAACACCACACACACACAGCAACAATTAAAGAACTATTTAATATCAGCATTAGGACTGAGGGGATGTTTCTCCTCCACAGTTTGTTTGTGTGTTTATCCACCCTCCATGAATAATACTCTATAACAGCATATATAATAATTCTGCTACAGATAGTCTCATCATACTCCTATTAAAGTTATTATAGTTTGTTTCTTTGGGCTGAGGTGACGTTTATCTGAGTGCATGGCTTCATAAGAGCTTCTAAATTATCTGCTAATGACTTAATCAGCAGTTTAGGGTCTGAGGTTTGGATTTAAGTCTCTTCTTCTGTCTTCTATCTGTTCATCTTTTATGTGTCTTGTGATTTTGGCCCATATGTGCTGCTATTTAGATCTTTTAAAAATAGACTTTGTTCAAATCTTTTAGTTTATATAAAGGCTTTAGACCTTGTGTTATCTAAAAACAAGCTTTGACTTTCACTGAAGAAGAAAATGACAGTGAAGTCTTTAAAGGTGAGCAGGGAAATCCTTAAAACTTTATTGTATTCTCTTGTAGTTGTTGTCATCGCACACCTCTTTTTTGTTTGTGGAAATCTGTGGTTGTGCTTCTTCTTGCCTTTTTACATGTTCATCAATCTCTCTCCTCTCTTTCTCGTTCTCTTTGTCCAATTGTCTCCTATGTCTCATTCCTCCCACCTGTCTGTGTCTCCCTGTACAGACCAGGTGCTCCATCACTCCTCTGCAGATGTCTGGCCTCACACCTACGTCTCACAGGGCCTGTACTGCCTGTCGTCCTCAGACGCTTGGGACCCAATCACCAGCCAGCCCTCGGGCATGGCCTCACCTGCTGCAGGCTCCTACATCATGGCTGCTGGTGAGGATTGAATCTTCTCTCTCACACTGCGTCTAAATATTTGACCGTGTCTCTGAGCATTAAGTGTTTTTATGGTTGTTCCAGGTGGCAGCAGTGGAGCAGGGGGTACACCTGGTGAGGGGTATGAGGGAACAGTAGGCAGTTACCTTCAGCAGCACCAGACTCATTTTACCCTGCAGCAGCACAACCAACTCCAACAGCTCCAACAGCTCCACCACTACCAGCAGCAACAGCTTCTGCAGTACCAACAACAGGCCAGTAGCACTAAGACTGTTCATTTATGCAGTGTGTAACTAATGACTCTGGCACTAACAACGCTAAGTGATCAGCATCAAGTCTACCAACAACAGCTGGGAATCTAAATCTGACCAAAACAGGCAACAGCACATTATTTATACTATAGAATACTTGTACTGTCTTACACAGAGTAAGTAACAGATTACTGACACTCGAGTGTATGTGTTTATTATCTTTAGTCGGCCGGTCCACCACTTCACATTTGAGAGTCTCCTAAACTAGATTAGATCGACTGTCATGAGATTTTGGTGGTTTGCATACGATGAATCCTAATAATTGGTGGTTTCCTGACTTTTCTAGCGCCATCAGTAGGTTCAAGTTTTTATTGATCGAGTGAAATATGACATGGCGCACAAATATGCATGGTTCTCTATGTATCCTAATGACTTAGAAAGATAGAGTTTTCCTCTGGGGCGGCACGGTGGTGCAGTTGTTCCTGGTTTGAACCTCAGCTGGAGTCTTTTTGTGTGGAGTTTGCATGTTCTCTCCAGGTACTCTTGCTTCATCCCACAGTCCAAAGACATGCAGGTTAATTGGTGACTCTAAATTGCCCGTAGGTGTGAATGTGAGTGAAAATGTCTCTATGTGCCCTGTGATGAGCTGGCGACTTGTTCAGGGTGTATCCCGCCTCTCACCCGAAGTCAGCTGGGACCGGCTCCAGCCCGCTGCGACTCTGATGAGGATAAGCAGTTACAGAAAATGGATGGATGGAGTTTTCCTCTAAGGTCACGAAATGTGGTACACTGACTTCATTTAGCGCCATCATCAGATCAACATTTTGATTTATCTTCCTCCTCAGTTTATGACAAAATACCCTCATAAATAATGACGCTTCCATGAGCTGTTCTTCTAATAGTGCGAGTAGTCGAATGTCGGGACACTTGCATGCTAAACTAAGATGCTGAACATTGTAAACATCAACTTAGCATTTAGCTGAAAGCACTGCTGTGCCAAGATGAACCCTTACAGCGCTCCTAGCGTGGCTGTAGTTGCTTCTTATCAACACAACAAACATAACTTTCCCTTAAACTGCTTGGATGTGTGGCCGTGTGGCTTTTAATGGTGTAACTCAGCGGCTGACTTCCAGCTCTCGGGCTGCTGGGAGGTTTTCTGCAAATGAAGTGAGTCATGATGAACTGTGACACCCTAAGACTTTTTCAGCTCCGTTGGCTGCTCTTGCATTGGTACATCTCAGAGCTCATTAAATAATGGAGGGTTATGAAATAATAACTTGAAAAGGTCAGGGATTGTGTCTGAGAAAAGGTGTACTGATCCGAGACCTCAATGGAAATGAGCTTGTTAGCTTTACTGTGTGTATTATATGGTTTCCCCTGTGGAGGGGAGTATTGAATATATTACATTACATTTATAATAAAGCTTTTCAATGACTCACTCAATTTTCTGAGCATCAGTCAATGCATAAGAGCCTGAGATACTTCCCCACTGTTCCCTGCAGCACATCCCTGACTCATAATTTAAAGGGGGTATTAAAAGCAGGAGACAATTATAAGTGACCAGAAGGAAGTTAAAAAACTGGCAAAGTATCCTCCTCCTACTTGAGTCACACTGCTACAGGATAAAGCTGCTTTGTCATTTGTTTTGGCATGTTGTGTTGTGATGCAGTGTCTCACTATAGCATTGTTGTCCATTATTGAGCTGCTGAAAATGTCAGGAGCCCGGGGGGGTTTAGGAGTGTTTTAAATCTTTAGTGGGTGGTGACATTTTTGTTTCAAAGAAAAACAAAAGTTTTAAAATGAAGAAATGTGGCCAGCAACTGGTGAGTCATTGAGATTTATCAACAACTAAATCAGTGCGATAAGGACATGTTCGTGTAGCAATAAGTACTACTCGCACAGAATCAAGTGACTCTTCCAGAAGGGGATAGATTTATCATGTCCGGTTGTTGGTAGTGTTGGAGAGGAGGTCCTCTCTGAAGAGCTGGGTCTCTTGAAGGTAGAGAGGGACGCCCCTGATCTGTTCCGTTCCACCAACGGGGAACAACAGATGAGAAAAGTTTGGATTGCCCTGAGCGTACGGGTGGCAGAGCCAGTTGTCGTTCGTAACATATGTATGTATATATGTCATTAATTCTCTCTCTTTCTTTTCCTATCTCTGACTACAGTCTATGGAGCACAGGCCACACAGTGCCTCCCATTCCCTTCAAGCCACTCCCAACAGCACCATCCACAGTCTCGGTCCTCCCACCCACCCTCGGCTAGCTGATCTGTGGGGAGCTGCGCAGGTCGAGGCACACCACGTAGGCATTGGCCTGCTGAATCCAAATGGTCAGATTACAGACTTTGCGGACTAGATGCTAGTTTAATATATTCTGATAGAACAGCTATGAGAGACACAGGGGTATGTGACAGGACTGGCATGTCCATTTAGTCATTGTTAAAGAATGAGTGAGACAACAGTCTTCGTAACACTCACAGCATGTCTTATTATACTCTCATTATTGTAGGAAGCTAAGGTTTATCTGCTTGATCCCATTTCTCAGGCACGTGTCTTCAAAGGTGAAAAAAAGAGTGCACTAATCATAGCAATATCAAGCTGATGTTAATATTCTGCACAGGAATAACCTCTTTCATCATGTTTGACATTCATCTTGGCTAATTTGTTTTTGTCTTCTGGATCTGGCTTTGTTTATATCAGCAGGCATATTTAGCACACATCTGTAGTGCAGTGAATGATGGGAGAAACTGCCAGGGAAGTCGGCAAGGTAGGAGACAGGCTGGAAATCTGCATGGAGCACTGCCAAAAGTCTGCATGACAGCCTATAGTGGACCTGATGAGTCTTGACAACGAACAACCTTAAATCTGCCCGGTCTTCAGAGTAGCATGCTGTAAAGTCCGCAAGTTTACAACTCTAAGCATTTGGATTCAGCATCTGTGTTTGTTGTACCTACCTAAGTATGTGTCTTCTCTCTCTGATGTCCAGCACAGGCTAACCAAATTGTGGTGAGGGCAGGGGAGCTCATATTCTGCTTGTCCGTCTTCCTTCCTCCCTTCCTGTCTTCTTTGTCTGTTTCTTTCTTTCTGTGACTGTTACCATGAGCTGAAACTGAAGAGTTGTGATGAAACATAGAATGCCAGTCACCCGATGAATCATGTTCCAGTTTAAAACAAGTGCGACAAAAAAAAAAAAAAGAAGAAAGAAAAGCAATTAAATCAGAAAACTTAACTGGTTACAGGTGGACATCGTCAGCCAGCTGAGTGGACAGATGGCTGAAATGGTTGGAGGAGTGGTGGAGACAGTCGGAGAGGAGCCAGAGCCCGATTCTGAGGACATCGCTGAGCAGCATGAAGAAGAGGAGGAGCTGACAAAGGTGAGTTAAAAGTTTGATGATCATAAATGACCAAAAACCAAGTCGTCTCTGAACTGGAACAGTTTAATCTGTTGGTTTTGGTTTCTCCTGCAATCTGAGTGTCCAACTTTAGCATCCCAAACTGTCCTTTAAACGCTTTACACGCATGTCCTGTCATTACAGGTAGAAGAGGTAACATTAACCTTGGAACCAGAGCCATGCTCTTTGACCCCGTCCCCGCTGAGGGAGGAGGTCCCCTCTACCAGAGGCTCAAGCCCGGGACTGCCAGCACAGTACGGCGAGTCTGTCGCGGAAAGGATACCGTTTGACGTCACGCCCTGCGTTGTCCAATTGCTGGAGAAGGACGAAGAAGCAGAGGAGGGCTCCATCGTTGTCGTTGCAACCAACTGAATCATAGGGCCAGAAAAAAAACTGACGAAAACAGGAAATAAATACTTCAATAATCAATCAAGCTATTCTATCCCAACCCCCAAAACCCCCTCCCCACTATTTACCCACTTTGAGTCCGAGGCGAGAAGACTTTTTCAGACGAAACGCGGGATGTAATGTTCACAAACTAAATGCCAAGAAGCCCTCCAAAGTTACTGCGGGAAATGTGGAATATATTACGTGTGTGACAATGAACACATAAAAGGCAGAGAGACTTAAATTCAGTGACTGCTGAAACAAGCTGTGTGAGGATAAGATGGATATACAATAAGTTTGGACTAAACGGACCAAAGAACCAGGACTAAAGGCCGAACAGTAAGATAACGGATGGACGTGAAACTCTCGAGAAAAAACAAAAAAAACAAATAATAAAAAAAAAATGTTGGACAAGACGAGGAAAGAAGGGAGTAGTGAAAATTCAGTGCAATACAACAAACACGGACACTTGAGACTTGAGTCAAACAGTATGTGCAAATAATTCAGAGTGATTGGTTCAAGTTGCTTTTAGCACCAGACGTAGGCGTGTGTCACAACCAAAAACTGTTTTGATTTGCTAAATGATGTATTTTGCTTTGATTGACAGCTTGTCAGTTGAAATGCTCTCTCGCTGAGGTAAACCCAATCCAATCCGATCTGATCTGATGCTCAAGAGTGAGCTGTGGCACATTTGCAAACACACGATCTGGACACCAACCAAAAGAAAGTGCATGCTTTTTAACAGTGACCTAGCCCTAACAGTATAACACAGTATACAAAGTAATAATATATCAAATTGCTTTTTATAATAAAAGAGAAAATCAAATAAACCGATATGTATTTGTATGAATGTAAGACTGTACGTATGTATGTATGTTTGTATGAATGTAGCTTTGTTTGTGTGTAAAATATATATATATTCCGGGAAACAGATTCTTCTTGGTGCTGTTCTGTTCAACCACATGCTGCAAAAGTACACACACATACTGTACATGACACACATTTGACCTTCACTGAGATAATATATTGCCTCGCCTCTAACATACCTGAACAAATCGTCATACGAGACTCATGAAGTTACCCATGAAGCCAATTTGTCCGGCTAATCCAAGATCAAGAATTACAATCAAATCCTCAGTTACAGTGTGTGAATGTACTTAAAAAGGTTGTTCGTTTAGCTTCAGTGCATACAGTGAGGTTAAAAGGCCGGGCCGTACCGCAGAGTATCTGCTCGTTGCTGCGTTAGGTCAGGGTTAGAGAATAGTGTTGCCTGTCAGAGGGCTCGCTTGATTTATGGCAGCACAGCCTGATACTCACTGCAGGACCTAATGATAGGTCAAAACATCATTTAACATGAAAACTAGGGCTATGTAGGAAGAATTATACACCCACATGGATTTATGCCTTGGTTTTAAGGACTAGTGTGTAGCATTTAGTGGCATCTAGCAGTGTAGTGACTGATTGCAACCCCCTCGCCTCACCCTATCTCTGTAGCATGAAGGATAAACTACAGTACGGTGGGCACAAAATGCGTGAAAGGCTCAACTGCTTGGTTTGTCTGTCCTGGGCTCCTCTAGAAACAGAGCAGTGCAATATGGCGTGCTCAAGCAAGCAACCACCTGTCAAATAGATACACAGACATAGAAGAAGAGTATACAACTCTCCAACATTCATAGTGTGTAATATATGTGCAGAATGATAACAAAGAAACTGCATGACTTAAATGTGCTGCAGTATATTTTCCAAGCTGCAGTGTGAAGGTCAGACGTTTTCTTCAGTCAGCGGTGGTAGTTTCGTGTAGTCATCAATTCCATTAAAATGCTCGAACTGTTCTGATCACCAAAACAGCCTCATTCATTAAACCGGGCCGTGTAGACTTCACTATTGTCTGGAGGCAGAGACGTGCCCTTGTACGTTCAAGTCCTTTAATGCTTCCTTTAGTTCTTTTGCAGGCTTTCTGCGTGTTTGGCTGCTTTCGCTTCACAAAGTCAGGTGAGGTGGCGAGCGGCGTGTTTTTGTTAATGCCATTTCAAAGAAATTCAAAATACATTTTAATAAATAAATGCTGCATAATAGAAGAAGTCCTTGAAAGCAACATGCCTTCGTGACTTCACCTGAATGTACACTAGTTGAAATAAATTTAAATGTTCATTCCACTTCTGCAAACCGTCTCCGATGTCGATTACAACAATGTGGCAGCAGGCAGTTTCACGTCGTCCTCACCGAGGTCTTGACCTGACTGCAGTTCATTGTCGTAACTGACTTGAGAGGGCGAATACTCACCTTCAGTGGTGTCTGGCACTTTGGATAAGTCTTCTCTTCATGAACAAATCCTGGTTTACGCTGTGCTGGGTAGGTGGCAAACAACATGCATGGTGTCGTGTGGGTGAGCAGTTTGCTAATGTCACTGTGAACAGAGTGACCCAGCATTTTATTGATGCTGATATGAATGGACGGAGATACTGCAACGAGACCCTGAGGCCCATTCATCCATCGCCTCATGTTAATGTACAGCACAATAATGCACAGCCACATGTTGTAAGGATCTGTACAGTGTACATAATTCCTGGAAGCTGAAAACATCCCAGTTCTTACAAAGCCTGCATACACACCAGACATGTCACCTATTGAGCATGTTTGGGATGCAGTGTGTTCAGTGCTGTTTAATCAGCATGTTGATTGGACACCTGTCAGGTGCTCATTGTCCTGGATTTGAGAGATTTTGCATCAAAAAGTCAAAAAATGGGAGCAAAAACAAAAGTGCTGGTTTATATTTTGTTCAGTGTACAAAGCTGTGAGAAATTATGACAGTACCTCTCGTTACTTTGCAGGTGTGCTGGATGCAAATGAACGGTGTATTTTACAACTTTGTGAACTGTAGAAATATAAAAAAAGGAATCGAGCATTACTGTGACAGCACTTTTAACATAATCTGCTCTAAAAAAAGATTCTACTTACAGCTGCTGGAGAGGACGATTCACTCTCACACTCCACTGATCAAGACCCTCGATGCTCCTGCTCCTGCTGTGATAATCATCTGTCCTCTGTTCGTCCTTTTGTTGCTCAGAGATTTTTATTTCTATGGTTATTACTATTTTATGGCTATTTAGTGGTTATACTAAAACAGAGCGCTTTAAGAATTATAATTTACACAACCATCAACACTTTAGTGATTGGATATTTCATTATTTCATGTAATCAGAGCAGTTGTGAAATCGCAAAATGATCAGAAATGATCCAGGTAAAAATTTCTGCTATTGTAATATTTAAAAAACGGAAAGATTTTTGATTGTTTCATGTGATCTCTAGAGCAAAACTCAATATTTCTCTCCTACCTTCATTGAGTTCAGTTCTTGGTCCAGGTAACTGAGTAACTATGCTGCCTTTCCCCTGTCCTGGCCTCTACAGTGCGTCTGACCTGGATGAATAAAGATCAAATTCAAACACGAGAGAAAACAATTAAAGCACTTAATAAAACTTTATTTGGCTACATCTTTCACAGTTTTATAAATTTTGAGATAACATTTGACTCTACTAAAAGATAAATAAATAAAAACATTAACCACAATACAGAGCCCCCTTAAGAAACAGACACACACATTAGATTTCTCACAGATATAAAGAAAACGCTTTCTGTTAAATCTGCAGGTTTAAAGACTTTGAAGAAGGCAGCACCTGAGAAACTGAATCCAGGAGATAAGAAGAGTGTAAGAGGAGATGGAGTGATAAATGAAAAGAGGCGGCGCAATCACAAGAGGAAAAGCTCAACAACACATGAATGCAATTATATTAAGGTCGTCACAGAGCATCTCTTCCCATTAAATAAAGAAGATCGTTTAGTTTAAGAAGATGGGGCACATCTGTTCATCATCAATCAGACGTCCGCTGAGAGGCTGGAAAACTCTTACTGTGAAAACTTTACGTTTAAAGTTTAATCATGTGATAGCTTTGACATGAACATTAAATGAAGTGTCACTTGAAGTGCTGAACTCGACAGGAAGCACAACTCTGAACCTCTGCACAGCTTTTAGCCTCTTTCAATAAACTGTTTCTATTTTCCAGCAGCTGTAACTGGGACGACTGAGTCTCTCTGTCATGTATGCATCATCATGACGGCTCTTATATTTAATAGTTTTTCAAATTAGGTCATTTATTAAGTTAATTAATTAACCTGTCAACATAGATCTTCATCTTCGTTTAACATTAATGTTACATGACAAAATGTCAGCTGTCATTCACTGTCAGCAGGCACGCGACATGAAAACAACCGGACAGACAAAGAAGAAACCTGTGGCGTCAGGCCATCTGCAGAGAGGGTGAAATAAGTAAAGTGCACGACCGGCCAGTCAATATGTGTACGTCTTCATCACAGGCTAGTTAATGATGTTAATGAGTAAACGAGTGCCAATTGTGGCTGCAGATCGAAGCAAATGAGAAAAGAGTGGAACTGATGGTGAAGCTCCTCGTAAAGCGCCTGCTTTTAAATAGAATTTAGTTTGCCAGTCTGTCCACTTGAAAGACCTCCGAGAGCATTTAACCTTCATAATTCACATAAATTGTGCTGACCTACCTTCAAATAATGGACCTTGTAAACAGTAATGTGGGTAGTGGAGCTTAAACCAACCTGTTTTCTGCTTCTCTTGGCTCGCAGTAAAAGGTCACTTAATAAGCACAAACTGCTATCATGTATTTAACCTTCGTTTATAGTAACGTCATGTTGGGCAGACCAAAACACAAAGATTTTGTCTTAACGACAGAAAAAGTAACAGATGTTAGAAACCTGGAGATTCAGTACATGTCAGGTTCGTCCAGACTGAAAGGGCACCCATCAACCTGTTTCTTTAATTTTTTTTATATAAAGACACAGTTCGATGTTTGGCAATAACATAACAATTGTTTGCATCACTGGCTATATGATTTGATTTCTAATAGTTAAAAAAGCAATATTGTATTCTGATTTTATGATAGTAAGTTGGCCTCATGTCAAATTGGAGGCACGGCATGGCGTAAGAGCAGTACTTGGATGGGCTCCTCTCCTCTATTGTCTCATGATGGATGTCACGTTTTGGAATGAAAAGCTTCTATTTGTGAAACATCATCATCATCATGAAGTAATTTAAAGTAGTCATCCCTTGTAGGAATAAACAGTCTCCAGGACCCGTGCAGTGGGGTTTGCCCGTAGTCAGCCGCCTTTAGCTGCACCATCTATCAACTTAAGCGTGATGAGATGAGCTCCGAGGCTGCATCCACAAGGTCAGCACACAATTTGAAGGTTGTTTTGGGGCTATAGACAATCTTCCACAGTGGACTGAGCAGCTCCATTAGTCTACTGCTATCCAGATGGTCCGTTGTCAGTTAAAAAAAATCAATAGCTCCTGCTCTCGTCCGATAAAAACCCTTTTTTTAAAAAGACACATAAACGATCGGTAACACAGAACTACTGTGCAGAGGTTCAGTGGGTTCACTTCAGGTTCGGGCAGCACAGGTCTAATTATGCAACATACTGTATGTTGTGCTGGAGGACACTGTGACACAGTCTAATTAATCCAAATCAAAAGTGGCACAATGCAAATGATAGCAGTATATTGTATATTTATGTTTTCTAAGTGAATTCATGATTTTAAATGTATATCTACGATTTAACAGTCGGGTTTATCTTGCCTCAAGAAGCCACTAGCGACGAAATACTTCTCAGAGTTTCAACAGTGTGTCTTGGTTGCCATAGTTGCCTTGAAGGGAAACGTTGCTGAATTTCAACCAGCTTGCTTCTCTCAATCCGACTGTCGGTGAAGGTCAGCGTGCAAAGTTTGCCGTTCGAACAGCAACCCTAGCTCAAGTGAAGCTCTGGGTGCAGGCAACATGGAGGGAAGTGAAATCGATTATAGATTTTGGTGGTACGAATATAGTCTGAAGAAAAATCCTGATTTAATGGTTTCATAATTATAATGCATCATAATGTATTTCACAAGAATACAGATGGATAAAAATCACATGAGCATTTGGTTTTTGCAGTTTTTGCAGGTGTTATGCTCTCACATGCTGTTTTGTTGAGCATTAATTAATAAACACTGCAGCGCTGCTTTCCCTGCTCTGTTGCTGATAGTTTACGTTGCCCTGAAAGCCCAACTCTTAACTCACAGCTAATTCATTGACTGTAAGTGACAGAGACACTTGGTGCAGCAAAACAATTTAAATGACGATTAACTTGGTAAATCGCTGCATCCCATCACATTGTTAAGACACAAAGCAGGTTGAAAATCAGCAGCGTTTCCCTTTAATGCTGATTTGGACGCAGTCACCCCCTCACAAGGAAATAATCGTGGAGGAAACATTGAATTCTTTGGTATAAATATTTAAAACAGGGGATATTAGCAGCAACTTCAGTCTAGGGTTCAGTGAATTGTGCTTGAGTCTGTACATGTGAAAATCAATGAGAAAGAGAAAATGAGGAGGAAGCGCGATGAGACAAGTATCAAAAAACATACAGAACTTATTAAGAAAATGACAGACAGGTTGGGGTTTGTTTTCACACCGACTAGAAGACAGACAGAATCGGTAAGGGTGGGATAAACTCCCTAACTTGGCGTAGCTTCAAGCAAACACACCGTTTGCTCTAGTGGTGACAAAAAGAGGTAAATGGGTGTCCAAAGACCAGAGCGACAAATTAAGAACAGAAGAAAAAAAACTCACACCATTAAAAAAGTTTTCCATTATAAAAAACATAACCATCACTCCTGTCTAATCTACACCATTGGCTCATCATCGCTGTCTTCATCCCCCTCAAAGAGTCCCTGTATGGGTCTCAGTGTGGAGAGAGGAATGAAGGGGGAAGGAGGGGGAGGTGGATAAGAAGGAGGAGGAGGTGGAGTGGAGGAAGAAGGGACTGGGGGAGGAGTGGAGGAAGGAGGAAGGTTGAGGTTGCTGTTATAGCTACAACTCCTACTGATTGAAGTGCAGGCCCCTGTGCTGCTGCCACCGCCGCTCCCTGCACTGCAGCTGCTGGTCTCGTCCACCTCCTGCTTCACGCCCTCGATCCACACCTCTGTTTCGTTCTCTTGGCAATGATGATGATGATGGTGGTGGTGGTGGTGGTGGTGAGGGGGAGAGGAGGAAGGAGGCTGGGGAGCAGTAGGAGCTGAGGGAGAGGATGCAGAGGTCGGAGAGGAAGGAGTAGTGGGAGAAGAAGTTGAAGGTTTAGAGACAGAGTTGTGCTTGCTGATGTCGCGAAAACTGGCTAGAGGAGGACGGAGCCGCACACCGGAGCGCGTGGAGCCCTCGATGGCCTTCTGGAGCTGGAGGTGGAGATAAAAGATGGAAGGATGGAAGAAGAGGTGAAGTGTAAGAAAAGGAAGACAGACGCAGAAAGACAGCAAAAGAAAGAAACAACAGAGTGATGGAGAAGAGAAGATGGTGGTGAGCAAGGAAAGACAGAGAGAGAGAGATTGTTGAGTGATAGGATGAAGGGATGGAGAAGCAAAAGAAAATTAGATTTGGGGATGACAGGAGACGGAGACAATAACAGGTAAAGACAGGAGGAAATGAAGTCAACAAAAGAAAGCCTGAAACATACAGAGAGGATACTAACAAAACACTCATACATAATTCAAAAAGCTTCATAAGCAAACAAATCAGGAGCGAAAAACAATTTAGTCTCCTCCAAAGTCAAAGCCGACAAGGGAAGACTTCTAAAAGTTGAGTGTATTAAAAAGAAAGAGGGCTTTTCCTGAGTTCGATCAATGTGAGCTGAATTAAATTCACTGCTTAGCTCTTGGTTCCAGGTGACCATCAGACAGTTTGAACATAAAAAAAAATTAGAAATTTCTTACCTCTTTCAGCGCCACTACTCCCACCAGTTTGCCGATACTGGTCACATAAGCATGACTTAGCCCCAGCAGTGAGAATAAAGTGTGAGTCTGTGGAGACAGAGCGAAAAGGTCAAATTACGACAAAGTTCTTCCTCTCAGACCACGACGGCCTTTTTACATCACGTCTGTGAATCCAGACAGTTTACAGACTCTCCGTCAGTTCTGTCTAGACACAGCGTCAGAGACAGAGGGATCAAAGCGGACTGGCTTCAGGCTCCAGGAGAACCACAGAAAAAGTCCTTGAGTGAGTCTTCTGTTCATATTCTGTTCAAGGTCAAGGCTTTGGATGAGCTCTTTGTATGCATCAGCACACCTTCACCACCAGGCCTCCTTTTGCACATGAATGAGCAGAATATTCTGGATATTACCATGAGAATGAAATTACACTCATGACAACAGAACCAAACAGCAAAGCTTCTAAACTGTTTACACGCTTCAGTATCCTGCAAATCCTGGATCACCTTCACATTTCTCATAATAAGGATGTGAGCCGCAATTCTACAACACAGGAAGAAAAATGAAAGGAGGATCTTATTAGTATAATAATATAACAATACTAAAATACATTGATGGATCAATAATGTGCAGATAAAAGCGCTCGACATCGACAGGCAGCAGTTTTTGAGTCCAAACATAACTGAGAAACAACAAAGAAACAAAGAACAGTAATGAAGTTTAGTGGAAATAAGAATAAAATCAAAGCTACAAGAGAAATATCAAATTGCTGAAGTGTCTGAATCAAATAAGTCTAAACTGTTTTATTCAAACAAAGAACAGAAATCACATAAACAGAGCAGTTATTTCCTTTAACGCTCCATCCATAACGATCAGATTCAGATTTACTGGATGGCTGTAAAGAACTTTTTTCATGACTGAATCAGATTAAACGTAGGATTAAAAATTGAAAAATGATGATCATCGTTTGGATGACTCGTTTTGAGGCATTCACCCAATATTAATTTAAGCAGTTGAATCAAAGGTGTTGCCAGTAAATTTTCTGTCTTCCCAGCAAACAACATATTTGTGACCTGACTAAACAACTAAACAAATCTTTCTTCTGCAAAAACAGATCATTTAATATCCAGTTCATTTAAAAATATCCTGTTAGAACATTTCAAACTAAGCAGAAGGCTGGAGGTCAGACAAGGAGCTGGTTATAAGTTTGGATATGTCATCTATGATTTATATAGAAAGTACAAAATATGTGACATGGGTGCTGAATAAACAGACGTCGCCTGCTTGTTAGCTCACACAGTGGCATGTAATAAAATATGAACTAGCTTGATTAATGTCCTCTCTCTAAGCAGCTATTGTTGAGTTGTCACTGAGCAAAGCACTTCTGCTTCTGTTGCACTGGAGCTTCTGTGTTTGCACTGATCAGCTCCCAGGAAGCAAATCTACTGTGAAACATAAAACGCTTCTTTAGCTTACTTCTTTGTTTTTGTGTGCTTTTTTTAAATTTTTAACTGGAAGTCACGATGACTGTTAACAAATTAAATCTTCCTTCATCAACAGAGACAACTCCCACATTACCGCTCCTCCTGCTGTAAATAAGAGTTCTCAGTCAAAGAAATTAAACATTGTTGGCCGGCACTGCGTGAATAAGTCTTCACTGAGTGTTCTTCATGTGCTATTACTCCTCTGTCAAGGTCATCCACATCCTTGGCTGAATGAGACATTACAGAAGTAAACAACTTAAGGAGCTGAGTGCGAGAACATCAACAAAAGACTGCTCGATGTGCTGAACTCCATTTATACGTTTCTTTGCTTGTATAATAAAAAAACTAAATAAACTCCTGTCCACAGTGAATTTATGGTTTGAAAGTCAGCTGCATGCTATCCATCTCAGTAATTTCATCACGTTGCAATGAACAGCGATGGAAATGACGCTGTTAGATGTCTAAGAACTGACTCAGGCTCATACGCAGATGTTGTTGCTGTGCAAAACAACAGAAAAGCAGAGGAGCGTGTTTCTTTATAAAACGGGAAACCTTCTGCTGAGAGCGGAGCTCAGTCAAGTCTTTAATGTTTCAGCAGCAAGTGATTCCCACATGATGAAAGAAGTGCCTGATGTCCGCAAGTTGTTACAGCAAGGACGAGTGTACCTGATGTTTCCAGTGAAGATGGTCACGAGAATGTCATAAACTAAAACAGAAATTATAATGTTAATACTAATTTAGCAAATTCAATACAGTAGCCTTTGCATATACAAGATTACAGCGTCCTTTAAACCACTTCAAGTTTATTGGGGCGAATTTTAATAACTTCTATATTCAAATAACATAACTGCAGGATAGTTTTAATATTTTAATGTTGACTTTATTTTGTAAATGGAAATGAAAGGTACCGTGTGGAGCTTTCTTTGATGTCAAACTGTGCTCCTGCTATGCAAAATAAGCAGTTTAACAAGTGTGCTTAAATAATGTACGAGCAGAGGGTGAGAAAGAACGAGACTACTGACGTGGATGTAAGCAATGCAAGGTCAGAAGTATCAAAAAATTGACTTTGTGAATGTTTGAGTAAAACATGCCTCAGGGATACATGTGCAGTGTGTTTTCATGAGAAACAACCAATTTCCAACCAATAAATTATTTTAATAACCCCACCAACTAATTCATAACCACTGTCTCTCAATCCAACATCCTCTTTTCATAGAAACTAAATTACAGTAAGGCTCTCAAACCGATTTAAACATCTGCTGACCTCTACGACGTCTGTTTATCTTAGTCTTTCCCCACCAACCTTGTGTAATGATGTTCTCTCAACCAGCTGGAAAGGGGAAGGGTCTACTCGTATCTCATCGATTTCCATCGGCTTGTCCATCTCTCCCTCTTCCCACGCTTTGATCTGCAGCAGCAAATAACAAACAAGGTCACAGAGGCGGACGGGCTGGCATTAGTTCAGAGTCGCTCTCACTCCTTCCATTTAAATGTGTAAGTTCAGCCAGAGGTGATCATGAGCATTTGTTTTTACAGTGTGACGGCTCGTATATATTCAGTGTAGCACATGATTAAAACATTATTCGCCATTAAATTAATTATCAAAACACTGAGCAGTGTTGTCTGGGTAACATCGAAGGTGTGTGTGTGTGTGTTTTGTACTGTCTGTGTGTGGCTGCAGAAGGGAGAAGGTAGTTAGCTATGACGGAGTAGAGTTTTTCAGCTGTGAAAAACCTTGAAACCCTGTGTTGCGTCCTTGCATGTCACCGGTCTCCCCTCTGAGATTTAGGATGTCTGACACCTTTTAGCCTCTCTATGGATTTTCCCTACAAGCCTCAGCCTGCTGTGACAGGGGCAACAGGCTTGTAGAACTTACAGGGCGATGTTATGGGGCATTTTGGGAAAGTGCCAGGAAGAGTAAAGGGAGAGCAGCAGACAAAACAGGACTGCAGGGCACAGTATTGTTTTGGTGCTCTTCACATAAAAAAAAAAAAAGAAGAAGAGATGTCTCATTTACAATTCTGGCTGTGTTCACACTGCAGCTCTCCTGAAATGTGACACAGATCTCCAACACCTGTGACCTACATGTGACACAGATTTGAATGCTAATATTCAGATTTGCCAGCACTGATTAGATGATAAGAAAACCTTAGAGCGCTCATTGTTCTGTTGTTGTTCTGCTTTTATAGTGATGGCGCTATGTTTCACTCGGCAATGCCAGCTTTTGGTATTCAATCCAAAATTAAAAAGGTCATATCTTAACTGAAATGAGCTCAAAGCAGCTGCTTTAAGCTTAAAATACATGTCATGTCATATTACAGATACAACCTTGTCATTTTTTAAAATGCGATTTTCTCTCAGTCAGTTCACTCGAGTTAATGTCTTCTCATATTTAGTCATGCAGATCAGTTTGGTTTTATATTTCTTGGTTCCCTTTATGAGATTCCTGCTGCTACCCCAACAAAACAAAACAAAAGGAAATTAAATGTTGATGCTCACAGCATTGAAAAATAATCAACAGACTTTGCTGTCAGTCATCAGAGTAGCTCCACATTTGTTACTTGGACTCCAGGTTTGGTGACTCAACACAGGTGTGTAAGTACAAGTTGGGATGCTTTTTAAAATGTAAAATTGAAGGACATGACAGAGATGATTCCCCCCCGCCCTTACATGCTAAGATTTCTATGAATTCTCTGAATATTTTACTGATATTATGGATTGTAATTGTGCAATTGTGTGTTACAAAACGTTGTTCTTAAACTGTTTGACTATTTATCAAAGTAAGTTTTCACAAAGTGGTGAACCTCGCCTCATCCTTTCGAGGAAGCCCCCTTCCATATCAAATCATGACATGATCACCTGTTATTAACCTGTTTACCTGTGGAATGTTCCAAACAGGTGTGTTTTCAGTCTTTTGTTGCCCCTGTCCCAACTGTTTGCAACATGTTGCAGAATGAGTATTCAGTTGAAGACGAGATATTTAAACTGATTCAACTTTATAACTTTATACAGAGTTCACAAATTATTTGCAAATCATTAAATTCTGATTTCATTTACATTTTACACACCGTCCCAACTTCTTTTGGAGTCTGGATTGTATTTGATCACCATGCTGTAAATAATTAAACAGACGTTTCATGTAAAAATCCATCATCCCACCATCATTACCATACCTCCTCTGGTGTCATGGTGTCTGACAGGGGAGGAGGACAGGGCTCCTGGAGACAAAAAAGGAAGAGACAGATGAGAGATGAGACATGTTTGTGAGTGATTTTATAAAAACATCCTCTGTCACTCGTGTCCCTCTGAGCCGGGCTGGATGTCACCTCTAAATCCAGAAAGCCTCATCTGAATCTTACATGAGAGGAGGAGAGGGAGAGTAACTCAAAGTATAATCTGTTTCATGTTGCTTCATACACTTCAGAGTTATACAATCTGATTACATTTACTGTTTCTGCCATCTAAATAAGATAATGTTACATTTTAATGTATGAAATATAGTTTGAATATTGCTTGTTTTACTCTTAAAATACAATATTACATATCTCAAATTGTATTTCTGCCTTTTTTCGCAGCAACTGTGACAAATTACAATAACACATTTTTTGTAATCAGGCTGCTGTCACTTCTTTCTGCTCGTCTTTCACCCCGCAGCACCTCCAGCAGCTTTGTGAGTAAACTGGATGCAGAAGGTGAGATTCAGGCCAACACCTGCTGTGACCTGTTTTGTGAAACTGAATTTATCAGTGATGCGTCCCTCATTCGTTCACTTGCTGTCGGGGCAGCTGCTTCTGTCCTTGAAGCAACAACGATAATGACAACTTGCTAACAGAGTGCAAACAGAGAGCTAACTTTTGTTTTTTTTAATGAATGAAGTGGAGGTTTGACATATTAACAACTGCCTCTCTGCGTTCTGTGGAGCTGTACTCGTATTGTTTATCGCTTCAACCGCAGCGATTATGGTAACGCAAGAATTAACAAGATGTGGACATTATTACACCAGCCAGATAATATTCTAAAGGTCAGTGTCTGGTTACCTGCCATCGCAAGTAGACAAATACCTCATTCACAGCCAGAATACAGCCATGGTTTGGTTTGATTGCTGGTGGCAATTTCCCACTGTGAGTCTATTTGATATTCAGGGCTGTGGAAATGTGGCACGCAGCTGTAAAAACAATCCCCATGCAGGAATAGGATTGAATCCGAAAACATAATAGGGAATCAGACTGGTAATTCACAAGCCACAGCAGTGGGCACGACAGAAATCAAATTGTAATCTTGCAAGCTTACAAGCATATGCTTATTTCCAATGTGGTTTTCATTCCTCGTATAAACAGATGACATGTATTTCTTTCCCTGTGAGCCAGGCTCACCGCCAAGCTGAATAACAACTCTACCTCCAGTATCTGGCTTCTCCATTTCCATATGAGAGATAGTTGGGGGGAAAAAAAGAAAAGATGCTCGACCCCGGGGAGTTTGTCTGAGGATGAGGAAGCAGTTGTGTATTCATGTGCCCCTGTCAATCAGATAAGTGTGAGACTGCCTGAATAGAAAGCAGACCCCCATAATGAAAAATTCAGTCTGCAAAAATAATGGATAAATATTTATATCCTAGCAGTGCCAGTGCGAGGACGTGGTTTTGGGATGGCGTTGCCAAATGGTTGTGGGGGGGTTATTTGCATTTCAATGATTCATAGCACAAGGGAAAATTTCTTGGCGACTGAGTACACTCCAGACATCCCTAAATAGTTAGCTGAACAGAGAGAAGGGCACAAAGGTTTACAAAGACATAAAACACACAGACGTGTAGAAACACAAGATGTAAGAGAGCAACACGACATCCCGAGTAGGCACAGAATGCTAATACATCTTTTGCTTAAGTGTACACTCAAGTATGCTCAGAGCTAAGGAAGGGTGTGAGTGCTCGAGTACATCAGTATTTGTGCTCGCAGTTCAGATCAGCGCATGTGCAGAGGCAGATAAAGTTCAGTGCTTACAGTCACACATTCATCTGAGGTGACGGTGACGAGGCATAAAGATGATGTTTGGAAGTACCTCAAAAAAGTAGATTAAACTTTGTGCTAGGAGCCTGGAGGGTGGACTGGTAGCTGGAGAGGTGCCAGTTCACCTCTTGGGTACTGCTGAGGTGCCCTTGAGCAAGGTACCAAACCTGTAACTGCTCCCTGGGCGCCGCTATGCGTGGCTGCCGTTCACTCCAACATCTCTACACATTTGCATCTCTATGAGCCTTTTGTGCATGCGTGTGTGTGTGTGTGTGTGTGTGTGGTTGCATTTCGAGCTTATATATGTAAAAACTTGAGTGAATTTCCCCTCGAGGGATCAACAAAGTATTCTTCTTCTGTGAGAAGAAGCTACTATCGCAGTGAACAACAACTACAAGAGTGAGGAAGTGACACCGAGGACTAATCTGCAAAGTGCTGAATGAAATTAACTGATTAGATTGTTGGCCAAGGTGGCCGCAGATGAAAAAGTAAAGCAGCCAAATTAAACTATGAATTTTTAACATCATAACGTTTGTGGATATTTTCTACTCTCTACAGTCTGTGCCACCCCCTCCCACAGTGTTTTTTGCGAGTACTCGAGTATGTAAATGACTTAAACTACACATCCAACTTAAAACTGGCCAGACACGCAATAAAAGAGCATGAACACACACATACACACCTGTGACTGTCCCTCTGTCTGTCTGTTCTTAGAGGTGAAGAGATTCCTGAGTGTCTTCCTCACAGACTGTAGAGGACCTTTTTCTGCGAGAGAGAGAGAGAGAGAGAGGGGTGAAGAGGGATATGCAGCGGGTGAAGGTCAATAAATTATATGAACGCAGCTTTTCAAAGCTTCTGGCAAGAATAACCAAACTGCAAATGGAGGTTTTGAGAAACTGTGACAACCCTGAGCAACTCTTTATTGTTGTTGCCTGGATACCATTTCAGTGGGAGACTGTCTGTTGTTATGTGTGATAGGCTACTGAGGAGTTTATTGTGCCACAAGTGACACACACACACCCCATCTGGTTACTTGCAGTGAACATGCTGCCAAACCGTCCCTCATTGCTGTTAGGGTTACAAAGTTATTTGTTGCAATCTTTTGACATCTGTTGAGGTCCGAGACAAAAAAAATTTGTTCAAGTCAACGTGATGAACAGTGTGAAAGGCTGACTAATTAATAAAATTGATGATTTTAACCTTTAATCCAGTTACCTGCAAGGTGTTCTTGTCTATTAGCATCAGGAAGTTAGCACTTTAGGGTGTGTTGAGGGAAGAAAATGTGAGGCGTGTTGTTGTGCGTCTTAAATAAGCTACTGCTGTTGCTCTGCAGATTGTATAACAATCCCATATTTTCTCCTTTCATATTTTATAAGCACCAACGAGATGTGTTCGTGTCCTCCGGGCACTAATGTACTTAACACATATGAGAACCTGGTGAGCTTCAGAGACCATCTGGGCTCTGACTAAATGCTTAGTCATATCAGTTGACATATTTTTCTGAGGAGAAGTAGGAGAGACAGAGCAAAGAATAAACCCTCTTACATCACCCGAGTGAGCAAAACTTGTCTTAAGGAATCAATATTACGATGACAAGCCCCATAAGGCTTTCATTGCCCGGCCTCGACTCCCTGTCAGACAAATCCACAAGTGTAACTAAGATAAGGAAAAGAGATCAGAAATTGTAATTGTCCTCCAAAGTTTGATTTGTTTCTACATTTATCTGGACGTTCAGGTGGTACGTAACTTCTACAGGAACTTGATGTGAGGGTTTAAAAGTAAGTACACAGACAGTAAACTGCAGAAAGTAAGTTAACCTGAAAAACTGTGCATGCTTTTATCACATCGCATTAAGACTATGCTAATTCCATTTATTCCTTTCCCCAGAGGCAGCTAGTGCGGAGATAATGTATGACTATGATACCTCCACTGAGATATAACAGGAAGAAAACTAAAAATGTTCTCCGCTCAGCTCACCAGGAACAGGAGCAGTGTGGTTTGAGGAAGGCTCCTGAGGCTTTGGAGGAGGCAGAGGGCCGTTCCTCTCCTCCTGCACCGGGCTGCCCTGCAGACATAAACAAATAGTTGTGACTAAGTAAGTCTTAATTATGAAGCAGCCTTCCAAACAAATGAGAAAAGGTGGTGAACAGATGAGATAAAAATGGTTTAAGCTAAAAATCAAAACAAACTCAGGTGTTTTCTGTGATGGCTGCAGAGCAGCAAAGTCACAACAATGACAGTAAAACATTATCTACCTTGGACTGTGAAGGCTCAGGACACTCTGAAGGAAAAAGACACTGATGTCTTGGAAACAGATGTAACAAATCAAAGCTCTACCTTCTCCCCGTCCTCCTCTTCCTCCTCATCAACAAAAGCGAAGGACTCCCAGCTGTGCTTCTGAGACAGGTTCTGCCTCTGTAGGCTCCGACCCTGAATCCAAAATCCAGGTAAACAGATCAATATAAACTGGTGTTGTCACAATATCACAATATTATACTGCCAAAGTGAAGAAAAATAAACACATAAATGTGTAATTTGGGTGTTTAATTTCAACTAGTCTGAAAGAAGACATGTAATTATGATTGTTAGGCACCAATTCACCAAAACAAATTCCTTGGATGTGAAAAGATTCGTGGCAATGAGCCTGACTCTGATTCTGGAAGAAAAACATCCCAAAATAGTGCAAGAAAAAAAACAACATGTTTTTGCACGTAGTGTCTCACCGTTACGCCTGTGTCTGTCTGACAACACTGAAAAAGCTACTTTTACTACTTTTAGTTAATCCAGTCTGCATGTATCCGTCTTCATGTTTCAGCCTGCAGAAAACGGCTGCTTACACTAAAATATGTCAGGTGGTCTTTCACCAGGCAAACTGAGCCACATTCATGAAACTTTTATCATTTATTTATCGTTTGGAGTTTTCTTTCATGTAATTCACAGAATCCATATCACTGAGGGTCTGTAGGTCGATCCTAGTATGGTATCTAGGAGAGTATTTAAGATTTAAACCACGACATCTTAACACCTTTTTAGTTTGGTATCATGATCTGTGTTTCTATGGAAACAAGGGCAAAACAGCTAAAAACAAGAGGCCCTCAGGCGCACGTTTTGCTATTTAGCTTAAAAATGTAACCCAATAATTGCATGAACAATAACTTTTATATCTGCAAAGCAAACAACCCGCAGGATGTAATCAGCAGCGTAAACATGAAGTTTGTATAATATTTTATATAAAGGATAATGTGCTTAGCTTCAGGTATTCATGCATGTTATAAAGTCCTTGAATAAGACACTGAACACAGTGTTGTCTCTGACTGTCCTCACCTGCATCAGGAGCCTTCTCTCTGGTGACAACCACCAATCACAGAGAGCCAGAAGCTCTAACCTGTCAATGCTGCCCAATAGGATCATAGAATCTGGAAGTGGGAGGAGAAATTACTTGAACAACCACACAGACTGAACTAACATCATTATTTTCATGACTTCTTTCATACTTTGGCAGCTGTTAAGATTAAATTCATAATCGACTCTTTCACCTTTTGAGTCGACCAGTGGGATTGATTTGAGTGAGGAGGAGTCCAGCAGGAGTTTGACCTCTCTGTACGTGGACTGAGACGATATAAACTTCACTTTTGTCACCATGATGTCTTCTACAAAGATGTTGTACTGGCTGTAGGACAGACACACAGAGGCAGAGGTGGACTGTCACAACTTATAAACGCTAGTTACACAACACATTGTGTAACTTTTCTATCAAACTGGTCATGAGTCAGTCAGGTTTGCTTGTTGAATTCTTGCAGGACTTCAGACTGAGGTTGTGAAGATGCGAAATAAAACAAGAAAGAACCAAAAAATCCATTAATTGTTGAGCATTTTGCAGCTGCACAGCAGAGGAGAAACTTGTTGGAAACAACACGAACCTCATGTGGCCAAAGCCGAGCTCCGGCAGGTACGGCAGCTTCTTGACCTGGATGATGGAGTCGTACAGGGAGGGCTGCAGGCCCTGAGCCACCATGTTAGCCAGGATTACTGCCACCATCATGGGCAGGATGTGGGAGATCTGACCTGTCAGCTCAAAGCAGATAACCGCTGTGGACACGGTGTGAGTCACAGCCCCGGTCAAGGCTGCCGCTCCTGTTAGAGACATGGGATGGGATGGGATGGGATGGGATGGGATGGGATGATGAAGGTTGGATAGTAGATCATGAATATTGGAAAAGGTGAAATGATGAAGGGATGAGGAGAAAAGAAAACACTGCTGAGTGAAAAAGGGAAAGGCAGTGAGAGGAAGTGCAAACTAAAGTTTCATGAAAGGGTTCAGAAGGAAAAAATAGATGAATAAGAAGCTATGTGAGGGGAGACAGGAAGCAGACAAAGGTCAAAAGAAAATACTGGAGAGAAGGATAACAGAGCGATGGATAAAAAGGATGAAACACAGGACAGGAAGGGAGGGAGTAACATAAGGAAGGAAGGAGGAATCAAGGGAGAAAGAGGAGGGATTGTAGGGCAACAGGAGGGGGGATTGAAAGAAGGCTACATTTCTGGGTCAGTGGCTGAGGTGAGGACAGCAGAGGGAACCCACGGTGACATTTAACTGTCAGAGCAAAGTGGCCACATGCTCTGATGGAAAGGAGGAAGAGGAGGAGGGAGAAGATGACAAAGAAGGGGAGGGAGATGAGGAAGATTAGGCGGGGAGGACAATTTGACAACGACTGACAACTAGAGGGCCGGAGAGGTTGACAGGAGAGGAGGAGGAGAAGTTGGAGGAGGAGGAAGATGAGAGAAGTGACAGGAGAGAAGGAAGAGGACATCTTGACCATTGCTGACAAGCTGAGGGCGCAGGAGGATGACAGTTAAGGAGGAGAGAGGGGAGCACAGGGAGGAGGGCAGAGGGGAGGTGGACAGCTTGACAGTAAGGCTTCGATGGTATTTAAAATATGCAGGACTGACTGATGATTATTTGTACTTGAGAGAATGTGTCTGGATTATATTATAGACTGTTATGTGTTCTCACACTTTGTTAATCCTAACTGGAGGAAGGTGGAATATACTGACAAACTGTGATAAAACTGAAGGGAGGAGGATGGCTAAGAGGAGGAGAGGGAGACTAACCAATGACTGCGTACCCTCCAGGGATGATGCGGTAAAGGATGCCATCAAACACGATCCCATGAGGAAACAGCGTGGCCATGATCTCCCCAACGAGCCTGCCAAAGGCAGCTCCTACAAGAGGAAACAAGAGTTACCTTTCAAACTGCTAAAAGGAAACACACTTTCAAAATAAAAGATGTGAACACAAGAAAGTGCCACAGAGGACAGTCACAGTGTGATGCTCTCTGGTTCTTTTTCACGATTCTGTCCAAAATCCTCATCTTGATTATTTTGGTCAATACTGAGATAATGATTACTTAAGATGAATATTCATTTCAGAGTTCATGCAGTTGCCCTTGTGCTACAGGCGACTTATATCATCACAGTCTGAGTCTCGTCTCAACCAGGCACATACGTCCCCGCGGTGCAGCGGCTTCCCCCTGGTTGCCCTCTGCACGCCTCTGGGTACCAAACTCTCCTACTGGGGGAGGCGGGGGGCTCAATGGCTTGAACAGCATGGCTGAAAGTGAGTTTGGGCTTTTAGGGAGGGGCGAAAAAGAAGCACTGTACAGGAAAGTGTTGTGCTGGATTCAAATCATGAGATAAAACTTGTAATAATGCAGCATATTATTCGTTTTTTATCTTGATTTTCTTGTTTTTCTAATTGCTGGAAGCCAAAATCGGAATTAAAAATAAAATTTGATAAATCACCCACCCTACACTGAGAGTAACTTAACTGGAGTCAAATTCTGTGATCTGTGGACCAATTCTGATTAACCTGAACGGCATTTTACTATAATGAAATATTCACATTAATTATGAGACATCTGTAAGAACAACGTAGACAAAAAAATATCAGTGTAGCCTCGATTTGTCTCTTAACTGCGTTTTTCTGTGTTTATCATCAGAGCAAACAGAAGTAAAGTCATCAGTGTTTCTGGTGGCAGCAGATGGTGGACAGGCTGATGAAAGAAAATCACTTCCAACAGGACGATGTCCAAAACATCACGTCAGCGAGACACAGAAAAACAACTATTCTGCTGCTGCTATTTGTTTTTCATGAAGTTTGTGTCTCATTTAAAAAGATTCTGATGCTCGGTGAAACTGTACTGTGTGCTAAAGGCCACATTTAAAACCAGAGAAACACACACACACACACACACACACACACACACATTCCTAGAGTTTATTCATTAAAGGTTGTTGTGACGCCCTTCCCACTGTCTCAGAGACTGTCCTAGCCAACCTCAGCAGGCATTTGGCTGACATAGGAGGGTCATCAGCTGTTTAAGCTCACCTGGCCTAAAAGCTGAACTCTGTGTTCACTCACTCTGTCCTTTACAGCTTTACAGTGTACTTTTAGAAAATAACTCTTATTTTAAATCCAGTGTGGACTTACTTGTCACATTTCCTGAGCCGGTTTGTGACATTGTTTACAGCTGGTAATGATGCATTTAAAGTCGAGCACTGGTAAAGGATACACATTACAATACATACAAATATTATAAAAATACAAATATTTCATGCTGCAAAAACAACAGATGAACTGCAAACTGCTGCAAATAAACACTGATTTTCTAAAATGTTGATCTGAATAATAAGAAACTGATATCAAATATAAACAGTTAATTAAACAAGAGCAATTGGAACATAACTTTGTCTGTTCAGATATAACAAACAACATTAAAAACAATGTTTTCTAACTGAAGTTTAGGCAGCACAATTAATAGCACAACTCTACAGTAGTACAAGATTTCATTTGGAAAGGTGCAAAGGTGTTATTCATTTACACTAATTACATACTTCTCACCAAAATAATCAAGGATCTCATTTCAGTCATCCTCATGCAGCCTCAAAGGTTACAGGTGTTTTTGCTCACCCAGTATGAAGACAGGCATGAAGGCTCCAGATGGAATGGGCATCGTGGTGGCGACTGCAGACATCCAGAACTGCAAGACAAGAAACATGAGACGCCATTCAGACAAGGGAACTATTGATGAACTGAAATAAGAACAAAGTGTGCTTTAACTTGGCAGAAGTGTGGCCTCGATCAATGTCAGGTTTAAGAACTAGTTGTTCGCAGCAGGAAACTCTGGAAATGTTGTGTCAGTGTGGCTGAAGTTTGTGTCTGAATCAGTGTCAATATTCTCCGTTTGACAAGCTTACTGCTTCAGTCGAGAGGAAAACAAGTCTCAATCCCTTCATCTCTTTCAAGAGCAAACAGGTCAACAGCTATTTTTCTCTCCTCTCCTTTCATCTTCAATAATATCTCCTTTGTTGCTTCAAGTTATCCACCTAACGCTAATTAGATTGCTTCCAAGATGTTGTGTTGCATAGCAATGGCTGTGATGTGAAGTCCTTGCACCCTTTTGAGCTCTCGCAGTCTCTGATTTTTTATTTGATTGAGAGAAAAAAAAAAATCCTATTTGGTCACAGCTTGATGAGTTAGAGAAGTGGAGAATCTGAAAAATCTGTCTGTGTGTGCATGTGTACGTGGTGGGGGAGGGGATCCAATCACCCTTGGGTGTCCTTGAGCAAGGCACTTAATCAACAGCTGCTCCAGTGTAGCTGCAGAGTGCTGTCGCTGTACTGGGCGGCACCCAGACAAATGTGTGACTGTGCAGGACTGAGTGGGTGAAAAGATCAAACGTGCACGCTCGTCTGCGGGCTAAATGAAAGCTAAACTCAGCCGTCAAACGTCGCTTACAATGTTTGTCTCCAAACAATTTCTGTGTTCATCAGAATGTAACTTCAAAATAGCTCGCCTAATAACAGACTTTGTTCTTGGCTGCCGAGAGCTCATCAGAGATAATGATTACCTTTACACAAGCGCTGGGTTTTTGGTGTGTGTGTGTGGGAGTGTGTGTAGGAGAGAGAGTTTCCCCAGCACCCCTCCACAGGCACCACATACTGGGCTTTCTCATTTTGATTTGAAGGGAATGGCGAGAAACACTGCATTAGCATTTTTAACAGTCTGGATTACTATTCTACACATCATTTGTCATCATCGTTTGAGAACTTAATTACTGTGGTACAAGATAAAAACTCATTAGCACGTCTCTCACAGGGTGGCTGCTACCCTGATGACAAGAGAGGACTGCTCTCGATGTCTCCTTCTCTCTTTTAATCCTGACAGTCAAACACAATCATGCAGAAACACACAACATACTAAAACAGGCACGCGCAGCCATTCAGCACTCTTTCATCAGTGTCACAAATGCTGAGATAGATGGGAGCAGCAACACTGACACAGTGTAAGCACAGCTGTTTGATAGAGAACAACGTGGATATGGAGTGGAAATAAAGAGAGGGAATGTGGTGTTTGTTTACGTGTGATAGAGAGAGAGAGACAGATGGATGTAAAGTAAAAATGGACATAGTTGTTTGGGATGAGAATTGATAAACTAAGTCCAATGTCAACGACAAGGATGTTAGATGTTGTAGATTTTCACGCTGGGTTTGAGCCCCACTGAAGGTAAACAAATCACACAGCGTGGCTATCGTTGCATGTCAATGCTCATAAGATAGCAAGTAGCTTGCTTGTTAGCAAACACTGTAAGCAACCTATGACCTTTTCCTCTAATTCACATGATCTTGTGCCAGGTGGCACTTCATAATTGTATCTGTTACCTTGGTGGTGACGGACAATGAACAGAGAAATCCCAGAAGAAATTAAATGCAGTCCAGGATAATAATCTTCTCCTTCAGACATTTAATCACAGCTGCTAAAGACTAGAGTTCCTGTTCCACCACTACACCTGATGCCTTCAGTCGTCCTTTCAAGCTTCAAAGCAAATTTCACCTTCAATTACATAACATTAAATGTTTCAGCGTATTGTTTTGACCTGTGGTAGGTTTGCATTAGAATACTGATGTTTACCACCACTAAAGAAATTATTTTGCTTGTTTTGCCACATGCAGGAAAATGGAAGTCGTTGTATCGGCAGGTGGAGCCACTTAAAAAAACGTAAATAAGCAAAATGTCCGTCTAGAAAATCAAATATCATTTATGTTATTATCTACTGATACACCAATGTGGACTTGGACCTCTCACATTGTCTGCAAGATGCAATGTGAAATATGCATTTCCTCCAGTTGAACTACATATTACACACTGGGTGTCAAATTTTTAGCCAAACTGGTCTTACTGTAGATTTGACCTGAACTTCCCTTACACTCAGCATATCAATTTTTTGCTAGCACTTAATTTGACTTTCCTGAGGTTTGTTTTTCAGGCGGATAGAAATACAGACAAAGAGAGACTCATCGTGTAGGAGAAAGGGAGATAGAGAAACGGGGATAGAAGCATAAACACATGTGGGAGAGAGTGTGTGTGTTTGAGTATCTATTAGAGAAAGGCTGACAGCAGCAGAAGGCAACAGAAAAAGCAGAGCGACAGTCTGTGTGTGTGTGTGTGTGTGTGTGTGTGTGTGTGTGTGTGTGTGTTGAGAGTAGTTTTACCAGCCAGCTGCTCTCAGTTTTGGTTGAATTAAGTTTTCACTACAGGGAGTCGCTCTGCTCAACCGAGAAACACCATGACTAAACTAATGCAGTGTATGATGCTGAGTGACAGGCTTTAATATCCTGTTGATAGGATTTTTTTTATACATATGTGGCATTTTCTGCCTAATTTGACTTTAGAAAGCACAGAATAACAAAGGTACTGTCCAAGGGGAAATGACGGTAATAACTTTTTAAAATTATTTTGGAAATGCATTAGTGCTGAACTGTACAGAGAGGAAATCTAGGAAATCTAGGATGTTTTAGAGTTAACTGACAGCAGTTTCTGGTGCTGGAAGACGTAATCTCGAGACTGGTTTGCCTGCAGTTGTAATGAGGGAACAGCCAGGTTGAGTTGGAAGAAGAACAGTTATATCCTCACTTCTTCGTGGTTGAACAGGGCAGAACCTGAACACGACTGTTCTGCAAACTGCAAAACAAACACTGGCATGAACACAATGTAGAAAGTTTTATTTTGTAATCTGCTTTCTGCCAGTTTTTTCCACTCTTCTCTGCTTGAGCTCTTGAGAAGCTGCAGATTTTCAGCAGACAGGAGGCAGCAACAGCTTGGTGCTGTTTTCTGCAGCAGCCAGCAGACTGTAGGCGGGTCGGGACTCGGAGTATTCAGAGATCAGACTTTGTCTGTCTGGGTTTTTCATACATGAAACACTTGAGCTTGGAACAATACTGGGGGTGGACAGATTGACAAAAACAGCATCATGAATATAGAAAGGCTATAGGAGTTTGGCTACCCTTTTGCCCTCAAAACAGCTTTCGTCTGGTCATCAGGAGGATAAAAACTAGATGACGACTTCACTGCTTCACTGTCAGAACGAGCGCTTAGTTGTAATCTTTTTAGAAGAATGTTCTATAGTACTCAAGTATAAAAATAGGTTACCTATTGATTTTGAACAGCCTCAGTCTTCATTGTCCTGTTATTCTGCACAGTGAACTGTTTGCAGTAGAATATTAGACGTGGAAACATTCAGTTATAGTTAGATCTACTGAACAGGGCCGAACCTTCACAGGTTTACTTTACTCATGTGAGTCTTGCGTCTGTTTGTCAATATGTCTGAACACCTGAGAGGACCCAACAAACTCGTACATCAAAATCATCACAGGAGGAACATTTTTGAGGCATGCAGAGATGAGTGAAGATGATATGCATTTTGTGGCTGCTCATTAATTGATGGTGAATCATGCTGCTGCGAGTGTTTGTACTCTCTCTCTCTGTATCTGATCAGATTTTGGATCAGGTGTAATTATTCTCAGCTCTGCTCTGAATGTCATCAAGTTTTCAGATGAAGTCCTCTACTCTGACATTGTCTGGATGTTAATGAAACCACTCATTAATTTGTATGAGCCGGAGCAGTTACTGCACTTAAAAAGGTGTTAAAAAAAAGGGCTTGGACATTACATGACCATGCAGCGCCTGCACGAGACCTTATGACTCCCACCGGACAGCCGTCAGCATCTTTCTATCATCTGAGCTTTAACCTGCAGTGATTCGTCGCCTTTGGAGGAGGTAATTGTCTGTATTTTTAGACTGTTCCTTGGCAGTTTTTATACCTGATGCAGGTATTATCATGCTGCCTCGTCTCTTTGAACCTCTGTTACCAGCCTGATGCTGCTTTGAACAATCACATTTACACCTACGATGATACTCCTTATTATAGTTCTTCTTATAAACAACAAGTAAACAGCAGCACTCGGATGTTTAACTACATGTGTCACTCCACTCTACAGCTGTTCTAATATTAAAGTTACATTAACGGTCGTCGTCTTTCTTAGAGTGTAACAAATTTCAAGTAGTTTAAAAACACACACATAAAGCTACCATCTACTGCATACTGCTGTTATAAATTGTATACAATTAGCTGCTAATTAGCCTGATCAGTCACTGTCAGTAATCAATACACACATCATTAAACCATTAATCAAAGCAATAACTAACAGCAGTCAAGGTCAGACAACCTTATCATACTTAACAGTTACCTGGTGTTTCTGTAGTGTTATCCTCGTGCCTATGACTGCACAATCTTTATTAGCATTCATCTTGAGCTGCCTTGTTACTGTGATTTAGTTATCAAAGTTTATTTAGATTATGTAATTAGTGATCGTGTGTCCACCTATGGGCACGCTGTGGGATTTCTTACAGACAGTTTCATCAACTTTCTGCTGATTCACAGTCAAGTCGACTCAGCACCAGACCACATGTGTGCATCTTGATGCTAATAACAACTGAAACAGCAGAACTCTCCAGTGTGTGTGTGTGTGTGTGTGTGTGTGTGTGTGTGTGTGTGTGTGCGTAGGTGTGTGTGTGTTGCTGTTTTCAAGAAAACATAAGAATACTAAAAGTGCTGGCAACCTGCTGTTGACCTTGGACAGGAGGAGGAAAGGACACACACACACACACACACACACACACACACACACACAGATGTCCCAGTCACCAACACACAACATGAGTGACCTGCAACAAATGTCCCTAATGAAGACGAGGATGATGATGACGAAAATGCTGACGTCAGAGGGAGCCAAGCACACACACACACACACACACACACACACAGTCTGACACTTGCACTCACACACACACACTCATGTATAATCCAAACACACACAGAAACAATGACACACACACACTTCCCTTTAACCACAGACCTTCATGATGAAGAAGAGCAGCAGGATGAGGAAGACGCTGACATCGGGGTGCAGCCAGGCAGCAGAGCGACCCAGACCGACCGGAAAAGGAGATCCTGAAATCTTCGTCCACGTAAAGTTGTCAAACAGAGAATTGATGCACTCTCTGGGCATCAGCTGGAGAGGGAAGGAGGGAGGAGAGGGGAGGAGAGGTAGAGAGAAGGAGGGATGGGGACAAAGAGGGAACAAGGGTGGAGGAGAGTGGAAGAAAGAGGAGAGGAATGTGAGAGGGAGGAAGTGAAGAGGAGAAAAAAGGAAGTGTGTAAAGGAAACTGGAGATAAAAGAGGGTAAGAAGGGAAAGAGAAAGACGGATTAAAGGTTGTGAAAAAGGAGAAAGTGACTGAGTGGAAGGCAGAGAAGAAGAGGCAAAGGGAAGGATGTGAGAGGAAGAGTAGAAAAGAAGCCAAAGAGACAAGGATGAATTTTAGCAAAGGGAGGAAAAGGGACAAGGAGGAAGTGGATGAAAAAGGAGAAAGGAAAGGAAAAGGAAAAAGAGACAAAGAAAGGGGAGACAAAAAAGTGAAGGGAGGAAGAAAGTCAAGTGGGATAAACAGGCAGGAAGTCATCCAGAAAGCTGGAAGCAGACGGGTACGGGTGGCCGTGTCCAATGACTCATTCTCTTTAGATGACTCATGAATGACTAATTCACTTCAACCATTTTGCTCCACATTTGCATAGATGCCTCTGAATTTGCTTAGAGGCACAAATCGCAGCGCCTCCCGCATCTGCATAACGCCACTGCTGGGGAAAAAAAAACAACACCAACGCTCATTTTCAATTTTTCTACTTTTACTTCCTACTTGAGCTTTTATGGTTCAGTGTGTGAGTGGAAATGTCGAGGAGCCGCTCTGTGAAAGGCTTCTGCTGCCGTTGGCCTCGACGGAGCTCGATGTAATAATAGGCTTTCCTGTGCCTTCTTGAAATCGAGGGTTCACGTCTGGTTCACAAGTCATGTAGGATTTAATCTCCTCTCGATGTGCTGCTTCTTCTGTCACTCACCACTGTGCTTTCATGTTGGACTGGAAAGATTTAATTTAATCCACAAAAGCTAAATGAACACTTTTAAGGAGGGAAAGTGTGTGTCAAATACAGATTCATTTATTTAAAGTGAGATGATTTAAAGGTAGATATCACTTCACTCTCCAGCTGTGACATTTCTACAATGAGGGTGTGAACGACATGCAAAAAAACATGTTAAGGTGATACCGACATATGCACACGGATAAATACGCCTTCATTAACGACAACATTTAAAACACACACACCTGGTTCACACTAAGTGTTCTATTCTGAGCGTCTGTGAAACACATGATTAGCTCTTAGCTCTGAGTGTGTGAGCTGTTGATTTGCGACCGTCACCTTAAAAGTCCCTTTGTACTGCACATGCAGCACAGAGCGCTACAGACATGTAGCTTCCATTCATGTATAAACATGAGCACTGACAGCACAGTAAGGCCACAGATGCACATTAATACACTGATGGTGTTCAGAATATTCAAGTCTAGATTGTTGTTTGTTAAATAACGGAGCTTACAGCTCATATTTTAAATGTTAATCCGAGTGTCGCTGACAAAAATGTTGCTTTGTGCAGAAATGCATTTGTAGATTTGAATACTTCTTTTTGAGCCATTTCCAGATCAAAGTTCGCCGTCTCTCCCTCAAAGGTGCATGAGAAACATCTTCATGTCGGTGGCTCCGGTGGCAGCGAGAGGTCACAGTTTGAAAAATGAACTTCAATCCGCCCAAAAATCCTGTGATGTCGCATCAGCAAAGAGGACACAGCAGGATCATATTTATCAAATCTACTGGCCTGCGATGACGCTTTACACCAAAGGAATCCAAAGAGATAAAACATCTAACGGATTGTTGCTGAGTGCTCTTTCTTTCTGCTTGTGATACGTTGTGGCCTGTAGATCGATATCGGACACCACATCTTTGCTCTGTGTTGGTTTGAAGCAGGTGTACTTTAACATAGATATCTGTGTCTAGTTCTGTTTTAAAACATGTAAATGAGTTTCCACTGTTTGCTTCTGTGTGGTGGAATTTACTGCTGGTTTTTGTTCATCACCTCTCTGTAGCTGTCAGCATTGCATGCTCCTACAAGCAGAATTACAAGCCCTGGGTTCTCCTTTGTTTACATGAGAGAAACGAAGGATAACAAGGTGTGAACTCTGACCTCTCCTGCCATGAACTGTCCAAACCCAGGTGGGAAGGTCAAGGTGGCGATGACCAGCGTTACTACGGCAGGAAAGATCAGCCGGCTGGGAGGGAAAACAGAAAAAAATCTTATTAATGAAACAAAGATGTGCAATTATATCTAATAATCAAACATAATGTAAATACAGTAAATCTAGAAGCTATGATTACTCACTAGTAACTACGCTTCAGAAATTGCAGCAAATATTCAAAATATCGACGTTATTGACACACACAGAGACTCACTATTTGGTCAGGAAGCGGGTCATGGCGTTAGGTCGCCTCATGAACAGCACCACCTGTCTGTTGAGATAGACGAAGAACGCTCCCAGGAACCCGCAGGAGATCCTGCACAAACAGATGAACGCCACATTAGCCAAGTTAAGTCATTTATTCATTTGAAACACTCTTGGAACAGACTGTTAGTCAGAAGGTGTGAGGAAGTACAGTTAGTGCCACTAAAAACAACAATTATGAGAGAGATCTGAAAATGTAATTCAATATTATATTGTATATTTAGGAAGCTGCATCCTCTAAAATAGCTTCTGACCTCATTGTGATGCGAGGAGTTTGTACAGAAAACATATGTAGCTACACAGCTACTGTATATGGCACATAGTTCTTTTTACACTGAAAACACACATCAACATATATGAACTCTGAGCCGATGATAAATTGCATCATCACATCGTGGTTTCCTCCCCTGAGGTAAAGAGGGATCTAATAATTGGATTCTCCGTGTTTCAAATGTTACATTTGCATACAGTTTCCCATCTTGTCCATTAGGAAGTTTGCACACACACACACACACACACACACACACGTGCACACTTGCACACACACACACACACACACACACACACACACATAAATGCTGCCATGTGTGTCTTTGTCTCCAGTCGCTCACCCGATGATGGCGAATGCTGGCAGCTCCTGCAGGTCAAAAGGGAAATCCATGCGAAAGTTTGTCCTGAACAGAGCAGTGATGGTGACTGTAGATGAAGAACAGATGAACAGATTTTAGTGATCTGAACACAGGACAGATTTAGTCTTATAATAAGACTTTCTTCTTTACTTCACAACAAGGTAAAAAGTTTGTACATCATCTCAGTATTTCCTTGTATCACAAGGTCACAGGAGGGCATTGGCAAAGAAATAAGGAAATATGGTTGTCTTACTTTGTCTGGAACTCAATTTAATATTCTTATAGGACACTTTAGTAACCTGAATCAGGTTATTAAAATACCTGCTACATGGTGGAGGAGGACACCATCTACTGGAAAATGCCTGATGAGCCTATAGTACATACATTAAGTGACAGTTTGCTCGGTGATGGTTATTAAAGTAAGGGCGCCCTCTAGTGCATGTAAGATAAAGAGAAACTGCATCTCACGACACAAATACAATATTTGTGATATGAAGGTGAATATCTTGACAAAAACGTTTTCTCCAGCTCGTACCTGCGTCTTTGTTGAACACAGAGAACACTCTGAATATGAAGGCACTAAATGTAGCAGCAAAGTATCCTCTCCAGTAGTTCCTCACGGCAAAGTATGTGGATGTTACCTCTATACTAAAGAGCACACCTGGTGGAGACAGACAAGAAAAGTAGAAATCAAACAGGCAGGAAATGAACAATACAATATCCAAAAAAAAAGCATGCAAACAACCTAAAACATTGTAGATATTATTTTGGTGAAATATACAAATATCTACTGCAGAGACGTGGCTATCTTACATGCAGTTTGGGGGAAAGGAGACAAGGTAAAAGTTTGTGTACCTCCAAGTGGAGTACCGAAGCAGCAGCCCACCCCAACCGCACAGCCGACTGTCAGGATGTCTGTATAACAGTATGGATTCTACTGATCCAGAGAGGAGGAAGAGGAGACAGCATTGATACAAGAGAAAAACAACATATAGATGAGGACTATCTCCTGCAGTATACTGTACATCTTTTATAATCACACTTGAAAGTTGTAAATGAAAATGAATCCTGACATCAGCTTACCTGATAAACTCCTGAAAAGAAGGACATGAACCTGCTGAGAACGGCAGCACAGATACTGGCAATGTGAACAAACGGGCCCTGATGGAGGAGAATAAGAGAACAACAGGAACATTTAATAAATTTATAAAAGTTATAAAGCAGTACATACAGCACAAGACCAGAGGCCACAGTAAGCCAGTGAAAGTAGAAAAGACAACATTTCATCTGTGATAGATGGCACAGTTTATCTGAGTGCACTCACCTCTTTGCCTACAGGCATCCCGCTGCCCAGGGCAGCAGTCAGACCAATGACTTTAGCAACAAAGGCCTTCAGAGTTAAATATTCCTTTAGCACCACTCCTCTCAGGATGGTCTTCAACTCTGGGATACCAGAACCTGAAACATAAGGTGGAGGAGCGGGAAGGAGGAACAAAGAGGTTCAAATGATAGAACGAGGAAGTGTGTTCCACAGTATTATTATGGAAAGCTGTACAGTAACAGTCATGTAAAACACTAGACGGTGATTGTACAATTCAATCTGAAGCACTTCCATAACCTGAAGTCTCTAAGCTACATCTCTGTTTTTTCTGTTCAAAACAGTGTCACGGTTTCTTGCTTTGGAGAAAAATATCATATAAGTAATGACCTGATGTGAAAAACATTATTTGGTATTCTTGTGAAGGTGAGGTGCTGCAGGTAATCAAGCACCCTGCAGAGTTTCACTCTAGTCGAATGCTACAGCATCTGATTTCACTGATTAGGCGAGATGAGGTGAAAACCTGCCCCCCTGTGACACACTGATGCCAAACCAATGTGAGAATATCTCTCTTTAAAGTTCCCCAGAAAATTCCTTGACCAATTCAAACCCAGATATGTGTACCACTGGACTCTGGATTACACAAAGCAAATATTCATTCTACCAGAGACTTCAGGCAGATGAGCACAGAGAAGCAGAACATAGACATGAAGAGGACAGGAGTACAGACCGATAGCTTGAGGAGAAACCAGGTGACAGAAGAGGGAGGAGAACAGGATGAACATCAGGGGATATGAAACCCAGGCCAGGAACTGCAGGGGGATGTTCCCCCTCAGCTCCCCATAAATCCATTTATAGGCTGAAGGAGGGATGGAGGGAGAAAAAGACAGGAGAGGAGGTGGAAGAAACAAAATGATGGGTTGAAAAGAAAGAAGGATGAGGAGAAATATGTTGATGGAGGAAAACAAGAAGAAATGTAAGTAATGAAAGTAATGCAAATATCTTGCATCCTTCTGCAGTGCATTGTGGGTTCTGCAGTCTTACCTTGCAGGCTCTTTGCGCTGGCGTAGTCCATTGTCCAGCTGACCAGCGCCATTGTGATGCCCAACAGAACAAGAAAGATCCAGTCTTCTCCCAGCCTGGTCACAAGGAACCTCTGGACCCGTGCTATACAGTCTGATAAAACCAAACATCACACACACTCACAAAAAAGGAGTAATAAAACTTCTATCTATTGACTTTCTGCTTCATCTTCCTAAGGATGTATCACCTCTGCACTTGGAGTAGGAGCGTTCCTTTTTTAAAGATGACGTGAGGTCGGGTTCAGCTGTTTGCTCGTCAGCAGCCTCCGTCTCCATGTTGGACTGACGCCTGTTCCTTTGCCTGCTGAGATAGCTCTGCTGATGTCCGTGTCGACTGTGGTATCCATTTTGACCGTGGCTACGGCGGCCATGTCGTGTCCTCCCATGGCTGCTGCGTGGATGGCCATGTTTCTTGATCTGTCTCTCTGTCAGCAGGCGTGTGGCCTCCCGTCTGCCCGAGCCTCCTTGGTTCTCTTGGTACTCCCCATAGAGCTGTCAATCAATCAGTTAACCAATGTATTAATCAATTAGTACGGAAGAGGACAAATCATTTGAATATCCAGCATTCATTCATCAGACATAAACATGCACAGGTGGTTCCTGAGCAAGTGAGAATGTGGAGTGTGATAGTACTCTCCCTTTGGCACCCAAGCAGAGAAGAGTCCAGTTTAAAAATAGACAGGACCACGTGTTGACCCAAACAGCTCCAATGGAAGCGGAAACATGGGCTCTGCCTCTAGATTTATCACCTCTGGACAGACTCCATGAAAATTACATGGGACATCTGGGGAAGAGATTCATTCTCACCCCTGACTCTCCGTCTCTCACTAGCACAAATATCTCTTTCAGCAGGAGATGCCCTCTTGCATTTGCTTCCTCCTTTGCGTCAAACACAAGATATCGCCTCCTACAAGAGCCTGCTTTCTTTTTCCTGCTCTACACTTTGAATAAACACCTTACATAAAACTCCTTTCTGTTTACTATCATAACAAACTTCACTTATCTTTTTCAAACACATTACTGGCGTAGTTTGGAAAAACAAAGACATTTAAAGAAACAGCTTTTTACAACTTTGAGGATGAAAAAAAGACAATATTTGTATCTGTATATAGTCGTATGTATAGTAGTGAAGGCTGTCTTCGTATTAAATGGAATAATTACCTTTTTTTTCCCCCTAATAAAATAGTACAGTATCCTGCTTTTAAAGCTATGTGTGAGAAATGGTGCAATCTTTTTCTGGTGAAATTATATGAAGTGTAAACAACCACAGTAACATGAAACAATACTATGTACGGACACTAGAGGTCACCAAAGGCATAAAGGTTAAAATCTGAAAATAAAAGGTTATGACTTTCAAACTTGTCAATGATTTTTTACCCATAAATACAAATAAAAATATATATAAATAAATATATATATGTTCTAATTATATCCCAGCTATCCTTTAGTCAGCGCAGAACCTTTTCATTTTCCTCATTCCCACTACTCAGAATCACAATAAATCAGAAAGCATTTATTGATCTACACGACTGAAAACTTGTCTAATATTCCAGCACTGCACCACAAGCATTCGACCAGAGCTTACATGGATATATATTCCTGGTCCATCAACAAGCGGACAATAGAACTCCAGGAATACAACCGGTAAGTTGTGTCTGGTGCTGACACTTTGAACGTCCACACAGTAACCTTTCAACAGCTTCTAATTTAGCGGGTTCATGGACAGACAGATTGATGGATGGATTTAGACACACACACTCAGACACACACACACACACTCAGACACACACACACATACAGTATATGCTCTTCATAAGGTGGTGGCGATGCCACAGTGAAACTTGAGCAGCATAAGACACAATGTGCTGTAACTGAATGCCAACACACAACACAGTCTCAAACAATAGACGCACCACGGATGCCCTAATTTAGTAGGTGGTGCTCATGTGTTCAATGTTATATGTAACAAACAACACACTGTCCTGCCGATCTAACAAACAGCATAAACAGCAGACTTAGATGAGACAAGATTTGGAAGAAGTGCTTATTTTTTAGAAGACACAAGACGAGCAACGCACCCTGACTCACTCGCATTTTCACAAGATACTGATATTGTTCCTGACTTGACCTGAAAGCTCATGTCTGCGAGGGCATGAAAATTCACTGGAAAAGGGGACAACTATCACCTTACGATAATGTAACACCACAAAGACGCATGACACACTAACTGTGCTTGTTTGCCAATCACCAATAAATCTCAAACAGAAGGAGAGACAACACCGGTGGCCATCCACAAGAGACTGCACTGCACTGCACTGCACTGCACTGATTGCAGAGTGGTTACTCAAAGTGTAATTTGGTACTTGTTCTTTAGATTCAAGAAAATGTTTCATTCACACAAAAATGTATTCTTTCTTTCTTTGCAGCCCCCGTGTAACAAACATACAGACAGAAAGGTATACAGAGCCTTCATGTTGATACAAATAAACCTTTTCACAGCAGCCATTTTGACCTGAAATAGTAGAGTAAACACAGGTGTTATCAGTGATACCAATTCAGGTTCAGTTAGAAGCTTTTAGGGCTGTTGCTGTTTACCTGAAAGTAAAAAATCTATGTAAAAAAAGTCTCCATTAATTATCCTTTTGGAATATTACCGCATCTGTTGGTCAAGAATGAACTTGATCAAAATTCAGTGCACCTGGCTGTGCCTTGTGCTCCAGCAGGGGGCGTCCTAGTTTAGGTTTAGGCTACACAAGTTGTGTTCAAATTACTTCACTAATTACTGATCTGATCGCTTTGAAGCCAAGACACCCAAGTTATGCTCGGAAATGTAAACAGCTGCTCACGACTATGCAGCCCAGGACAAGAAGCGCTCCAACATGGCCACAGAGTATGTTATGTTGTCAGAAATCCATCCTTCCCACACTCTGCCTCCATTGCATCTTTCCACTTCTCCTTCCTGTTTTCGCTCTTGACCAGTGAAACTCTACTCTGCACTAATCACTCGTACTCCTTTGCCTCCTTCCTTCGTCGCCCCCTTCTCTCCTTCCTTTCTTTCCCCCTCTCTCTCTCTCTCTCTGCCGATGAAACACTACTCTGGGTTAAATTTAGCACCGGTGTGATTCAATATTCCTCATTACACTTCCCACACCTCTCTCCCTCTCTCTCATCACCAGTGTACCTTTCAGTGTCTCATCATATTCCTGAGTTTCTATGCCTCTCTGTCCTTCCAGTTGTCCCTCAAGGACCTGTGGAGAGGAAGTATAAACGGATAAAACTGCTTCAAACAACCGAGTTCCCCCAATATTCCTGCAGAGTATTAACACCAAATTACAGTTACAGTTACTGATTTACATACCACACGACTCAGACATTAGATTATAGAGGAGGATCAGGTACTGTGCAATACCCCATGGAGGGATTCAGTTCTGTGCCAACAGATACTCATCCTTGAGGAATAGAAACCAAATGTATAAAGTCAGTTGTAGGAAACAATTAAAAGCAGTAAACGAGTTTCCATCCACCTGTTGTCATGCACATTTTTAATATGTGCATAAATAATTGAAGGGAAATACAGAAAATACAAAAAGAGGGAAGTAAAGATGTTTTTAAACTTGGCTGAGGTGGAACAGTTGATGCAAACAAACAGATCCTTTAATAACAGCATCCTTTCCTCTGTAATGGTTTAGCGGCACCGTATAGAATTATCTCTGGAAATTTGTTTAAAATTTGTGTTACATTTGGATGGAAGCCTGGCAACCGTTTTGTTGTTACGTTGTCAAAATGTCAACAGTTTTATAGCTGGCTCGTATCGCATTGCCCGAATGAACTTGATTGAAAGTCATTTGTCGGCTCTTTGATGTCCACGTACGTCCATAAAGAGATGCATGTGTACGTCTGAATGTGAGTGCATGCATGCCGTCACAAGCTGTCAAACCGAAGTCAAACCTAATGCATATGAAGGTCTTCTAAAATAGAGAAGGTTTAACTACATGCATTCTCTACACGGCTGCCAACTCTGCAGCAACGTGCAGAGTGTCTTTATAGCAGGTCGCAGTATAGGGAGCAATTATTAGATTAGAACACACACACACACACACACACACACACACACACACACACACACACACACTCATGTTCATGGACCTGCTCCCATGAGTGACAGCGTAAACATGAGTGGTTACCATGGCTCACATAGCCTTCAACAGCACGCTCGCATACAGGTTAGATGACTTTGCACTTCCTGGACTACCCATGGGCGTAGGGTTACACCAACCATTCAGTTCTATACCGTAAGGTCACCATGATCACCGACACTCACATACCAGCAAATCAACGCCGCAGGGGCTCTGCAGCAGTATAGATTAGTCTTCGAGGATTTCAGAGTGGAATCCACCTTTAATATTTAAAATAAAAAAACTTTTCCAGATTGTGAAATGCAACCATATAACAGCAATTAAAAAACTGAGAGTCCAACTATAACTCTGATGTTTATGATTACACTTCACGTCCTCGGCTTCCCTCCTCCCCGACACGTATGATCTAATTTAGCTCTATTATTTTTTTAAAGATGTTTTTGGGGCATTTTGAGCTTTTTTTTCCGACAGATTCAGCTAAAAAAGGACAGAAAGGCGAGGAGACGACATGAAGCAAAGGGCCACGTGTCAGAGTCGAACCCTGGGCCGCACGTGGGGCGCACACGCTACCTACTGAGCTAACCCGTGCCCCAATTTAGCTCTACTATTGTATGTCTTTTAGCAAGATATTATAATTGTGTGAACAAATAAACACTACAGCAAACTATCTGTGAAAAATGAACATAAAGAATGCCAGAGCAAGCAGGAGGAATCTGTGTTTGTTACCATTTTGTTTCTGGCTGATCTGTAGCGTGCTGCTGTTTTACACTGTCTCTCACTTTTTCTCAATGTACATCCCAAAAAAACTCTGAGAACATTCAAAGTTCTGTAACAGAACATCCCAAAGCCATGACGGAAAATCCTCCAGATGTTCTGAGACACCCTTCACGCCGCCTTGTCCGAAAACATACATGTCACAACATGAATGGTGAAGATTAGCACCACTGCCAATGCATGATCGGGTTTCCCCACTTTGAAACACACATGAACAACCTCCCCAACACACACACACAATCCCACACACACACTTGCAAAAATATGAATGCACACACAGATGAACACAGATGTTCATGAAGGGACGCACTTTCCCACACACAGACATGCAAACATATTATGTTACATATCACAGAAGTCCTTCCTACATATGTTAAGACCAATCAGGGCTTAAGAAACAAGATGCAGAACGGGTAACGAACAGGTGGCCTACAGGGAAAGCAGCAACTGCTTGTGTGTGCGGTGTGCACGTGGACATGTGCATGCCAAGATCACTGCCAATACAGGTGCGTCATGCAAGAATGACTTGACTGATCAGGCAAAGAAACTGCTGACACACAACAGAGGAATAAATGTGAGGTCTGACGCAGAGACAGACAGATGGATCTAGAAAGACAGCGGGAGCAACAGAGAGAGAAAGAATAAGAGCAACGAGAGCGGGACACTGACCAGGGTTTGCTTGTATCTCAGAGCCTTCCTTTCCGACGCATCTGCGGCCATTGACACACTGTCACTGACCCAAAAATAAACCCACCCGCTCACCGTCTGTCTCAGCATTACCAGGACCGCGCTGGACGCCAGGACGCTCGCACACACACACACACACACACACACACACACACACACACACACACACACACACACACACACACACACACACACACACACACTCTCACTCTCTCACACAGATATTCAGACATGGTGTAAACTAGCTCCGGCTGGGGTTACCCCCTCCATGGCCCAAGCTAACTGTCCACCCTGTGAAGTTAAGTCAGCAGTGGACTAGAGAGATGAAATGCCAGAAACTGGTTGAAAAAGATTCAGTGGACTGGACACCAAATACTTATTGCTCAACATCAAAGAGACATGGGGCACCAAGGAGGTGGAGGGGAAGAGGCAATCAGCAAACACTTCAGAAACCTGAATCAGTTCATTGCAGCACGGCTTCTGGCTTGTCCAGGAGCTCCATCAAACACAACTTCACAGTTTGCATGTGTGAAGCCAGTGATACAATTTCATTGTTGTTGCACTAGCAACTCCTACTGGCTGTTCTGGGCACCTGTGTGAGAATGGATGGGATTTGAGCGACAGTGTAAACATCTGTGTCAGTCTGCCAGCAGGTGAAAAGACAGGTCACGTAACAGATATCAGGAAACACTTCCCTGTCGGAAAGTGCCAAGTTTACTCTTGCAGTATGCAGAACAGGTATTTCTGCTTAAATGTTCAAGGTTGACTGTTAGGAATCCAGACAGAGCGGCTTTAGTCCCCATCATGGAAAAAGTTGGTACTCCTGGGCGTGCTTGATTCAAGGTTTATAGTTTAAACATGAGGTTGCAGTAGCAGATTCAGTAGTGTGCTAAGTGTGTTGATTTGTTTTCAGCCCAGAAATGATTCCAGCTGTGAGAAAAGCTGTTACTAGATTCCTGGATGTGCTAAGGCCCATGCCTTAACTCATCGTGAGTAGTTGTTTTCTTACAGGCACTGAACATAATCAACTTCACATGAGTTGTCAAGGCAACACATGCATTAATATTGCCTTTGAGATGGCTTAATATTACCGTGATAGTGAAGTAAATCTGTCTTTGCGGCACTTTGAGGATTATTTAAAAACACAAAATCACAACTAAACATTGTGCACCAAATGCTTCATAAAAAGGAAAGATACATTTGGTACGTCATAGAAAAGCATGTAGTATTTGTCACGTGCGTGTTTCTGTTTTGCCGTGGCAAAACCAGTTTACACAACAATACAATGAAAGGGTTTCAAAGTAGAGAAACTATCACAGTTTCAGTGACCTTTGTGGGGCGGATTACACATGTCACTACCATGATGTTTGACACAAAAGCTGTAAATACATGCAGCAGGAAATGTTGAAGTCTGGTGAAAACATTTTAGATCTAGACAGATAAAAAAAAATATGGCGGCTGTGGTGAAACCTGACCAAAGTGCTATCAGTGTCTGTGGGTGTGTCAGCACAAGAGTGTGAATTTTTTAAAAGGGAAGAGGGTGGAGGTGACCCAGCAGGTGAAAGGTCATGATTATTTAACACCAGTACAGTACTCACATTCACACACAAGCACATAAGCACACCACAGCCAGCGTCACACCTTTCAGCTCAAATAAAATCAGATGTATCTCAGATATCTTGCCAGCATGAACACAGTAAATAACTGTCAACATTTGAACAACAGCAGCTCTCATTAATTTATACATTTCCCTCCACTTTGAGGCCAGAATATAATGTAATCATGTATCTGTGTCTAAAAATATCTTTACAATTGTCTTAATATCTTCTTCTTTGTTAGTTCAGGGAAATTCCTCTTTGCCCTTGGACACAGCAAACAAGAAAAAAGCTGTTTTAACGTACACGTTACAACGCAGTGCACTCAGTTGTTTGGACAGAAGCTCTTTGGTTTTCATTTCGCACCTTAACCATTACAGACTACAACATTAACACATCATGGGTGACAGAAAGATCTGTCATGTGCCCCTCTACTTAGTCTGTCAAGTTGACAAATACAGCCAGCTGTCCGGAAACTCGACACACACACACACACACACACACAAAAAAACACGCATAGACACAAACACATGCACAGAGCAAACAATACTGACTGCAAGGTGTGTGCAGGTGATAAGAGTGACAATGAAAAAGAGTTGGAGGGGTGGGTGTGGCCAACCTGAGAGAGAGCAAGCGAGCGAGAGAGAGAGAGAGACTGCAGGAAAGACACAAGTGAGAAACCTCACCGTGCTGGTGACAGCAAAATAACAAAATATTCTACAGACTGACAACGAAAACATGAAAACTGAGGAGGTGGACTTGAGTTTGAGTCCCAAAGTCTACACTTACATGGCTGACAGGGACAGGAAACTACATGTTTTGGATACGAGGAGGACAAAGATTTTGATGCCTGAACAGTTCCAGAGAGTTGGCCAGGTAAGATGAAACAAAGAAACGTTGAGGTCATTTAAATTAAATTAAATAATGTGGATGTCTGAGTGAAACTCAACTTAAATGTTGCCAAAACACACATTTGTGATGTTTATATCATGTGTGCTTGTTCAAATTTGGAGCTCCTACTCACATATCACACCAACAAGAGTCAGTCTATACACTGCAATATTATTATGTTACCCATGTAAGTGCTGTATGAACAATGTGCACAACCAACCACTGTATGTGTGTGTATGAGTAGATTGTATTGTCTAACTTTGTCGGGGTCATCATATGTGAAGCCTGACACGTGTAATGTGTTGACATTTTGTTTGTGTGCGCATTTACAGTTTGTACAGTGTGTCTGTGTGTTTTTAACCACATATTTAAGTTTCTGTTTTCCTGGTGTGTGTGTGTGTGTGTGTGTAGTGACATGGCCCAGCCTTTTGTTATGCATGCAGGTGTCTGTTGATGCAGGCGAGTATTAGTGCATGTGAATGTAAGATAACTATGCAGGCAAACAGGTTCACTGACAGACCTCCTCACTATAGGCTAATTGAGAGTGTCAGTGTCAGTGTGTGTTTCGTCCTATAAATGCTTACTACATACCAGTGTGACTTCATAAGGGTGTGTGCGCGCATGCATGTGTGTGTGTGTCACACACAAAGAGAGTACACTATAATAAGATTTTTCCATTCTCTGAGAGGTGAGGATGACGCTGCATTATTACCACATGACCAATAAAGTCACAAACATATTTAGTACCTGTACTGTACTGCTGATGTCTGGAGAGCGTTCACTGATGCCAATGCCGTTACATCACGACAACAACAACCTGTTGTATTTAACTTGACAGTTCTTTGGCTGACAGAAAAGCACAAGGTAGGTATGAGAACAATTTTTAAAGCATTGTTTAACTGACAGCACAGAGCTGCTCATGGATTAAGGGAACTTTTCTACAAGTCCTTTTCAAAGCTCTTAGTTGAGTAAGGGACTAATGTACATGACGCAGAATTTCAACAAGTCATGGCCAATTGAAACCATCAATAATCATCAATTTGTGATCACACAGTAATCATTAATGTTAGTGTTATTCCCAGCTTTAAAATGTGTGAATATCCAACAAAGCTGTGTTAGAGTTTAAAGTTGTCGGAAACTAATATTACAACCAAACGTGATTTGAATGAGGAAGTTGTCTCTCTGTCGCTGTCTGTGGTTGAACAATATTTATTTCTTTACTCAGTGTCACAGAGCGCCTCGATAATTTGCCTATGTGGATAACATTTAACACTGGTTCATTATCTGCTAGCATGACCTTATTTCTGTCTCTCCATGAGCTGTGTTTTAGGACTAACTAACTGAGTACTCGATGGATAATAGTGATTGGATTTTACTGGAAGCTGCCAAAGATTAGAGAGGAGGCTACCTGTGATGAACAAATACTGTAGTGAACATGTGAATCTCAGGCAAGCAGTGTTTTAAATCCAACCGGACCGAGAAGAGAAACATCACTCTTACATTTGTTAAAGAAATGAGATGGAAAGGAGGACAACAGTATTCGTGCCGGGTGCATTCCACAATGCTAAACAGGCGTCTTTCATCTTAACCTCGTGATTTGTGTGTGTTCTGTAAAATATGTTGTTGTTGAAAAGACCGGAGAAACACGCTCAAATGTAGAGGGTCAGATGTGCTCAGGGAATATTTGCATAGAAGCACGCCGATACAGAAACCTTCCAGCTCACTACACACACTCACTTCCCCTGCACAGTAAAGTTCTCCATCAGTGTATTTATGTTCTGCTTTACAGTTACTGTCTTTCTTTGATGTTGTCATTTGTTAGAAACAAAGTCTTTCCTGCAGAGAGAAGCCTTTTAGCTACAAACATCACTACCAAACAAGCTGCTCAATAAAGAACAACTCATTTAAATTAAACAGAAAAAAGCAGAACACAGAACAAGAGGACTTTCACCTGAATATGTGTGTAGTTGGCATTTAGCTGTCTAAATACCTTAAAGCTGCCTTTTTTATATTAATACAAACAATGAAGAGATGACAAAACTCTCTCTGAAGCTACTGAAATATTGTACTGACAAACAAAATTCCTCAGCCATTCGATCAGCTACTCAACCAAATAACAAATAACACTTGTGATGCGAGGATATATGTTATCCATCATAGACAATGAACAGCACCCTCTCCATCACACAGCGGTCAGACAGCGGAGCAGGAGCAGCCTGTGGGAGACAGGCTGCTCCTGCTCCGCTGTCGAAGGGACAGATACAAGAAATCCTTCCTGCCACATGCCATCACATTATACAATAAAAGCTAAAATCAGTCTCCACATGCACTTTACACACTTTGTCCATTGCACACTGTACATGCAGGTTGAATCCGATATTTTATTTTATTTATTTGTATGCTTGAATTTTATATTGTATTACTGCTTTTATTTTAATATGTCTCATCTTATATTTTATGTTTATACTACTACTTAATATGCCTAGGTTGTTTTTATTTATCTAGGTTGTTCTTTTCTATTTTATTTTTATTTTTACGTCATTGAGGTGTATATTGTAACTACGGGTGAAATGCTGTTGCTGCAATGCAATTTCCCAGTTTGGGATTAATAAAGTATTTCTAATCTAATCTAATCTAATCTATGACCTAAATAAATAAATGAGTTACAGTTCTTGGGAAATATTAAAGATGAAACATGTCTGGTATATCGTCTGTGTGATTTGAGAAGTTTAACTGGCTGCTGAATGCCGGGTTATCCTTTCATGGCTTTTATGGATTTTGGGTCAGCCCTGAGCGACGGTAACGCTGATCTCTGCTCCTCTATTATCTGTGTAACTGATAGCAGATTAGTTATACACATAGTAAACAAGCCAAGCCGAGCACTCCTTTTTATATTTGCTGTGTGGGTCGAGATAAAGAAAAGAAATCCATAGTAAATATTTACATTATTCTCTAAAAGTTGATTACTAATAATCCTCCTCTGCTGTTTACTGAACCTGAAGCAGTTAAACTCAGTACGAGCCACTCCATTCAGCTACTGGAGTTATCGATGCTCTGTCTAAGCTTAGGGGATTTAGCGTGGCTGCTGAGCAGAGGTAATGTTGATCTATCTGTGTTCCTCTCTTCCTCTCCAGCATGTCATCCAACTCCACGGATGACCCGTGCGCACCGGACGACAACCTCTGCAGTAAGAACAACTGCCACTCTTCATCTGCTCATCATCACCTCTTACACTTTCTAACTTCTTATCCTTCTCCTCTCATCTCCCTTGTTCTTTTACTCCTCTTCCCTTCTTCATGCTCCTCCTGAGCTTTGTCTACAAACCTAAAACATGCCCACAACCTCTACCTGTAGAGAAAATAAATAGAAAAATGGCTCATCTTAATACATCTGCACTCATATTCATCTCTTTCTTCCTACTTTCTCTTTCTCACATGACATGAGACCTACAGCCACATGATTCGTCCTGATAGCCAATCAGTAAACAAAGACTTTAATTCAAAGCCACTGCAGTCAAATAAACTGAAATTAACTCTTCAAATCCAAATTTAAATCTGACAGTGTCTACATATTTAACAACCAATGATTACATCATTATGATTTCTATTTTTTAACCATTTACTGTCAGGCTACAATGAGGTTGCAACATCCAGCCTCCAGATAATGTCAGATGACGTGTGATGACAGATTCAGATGGAGTAACAACTGCTGACTCACAGTTACTGCTGGGAAGTTTTTGTGATCACAAATGTTCTAGATAAGACTTTCAATAAGCATATCAGTATTTTGCATGTTTAAGCTACAGATAATATTTGTTGTACATTACTGGAACATAGCATAATGTTCCTCTAATATCAATCAAACTTTATCTGTATAGCAACTTTCATACAGGTCAGTGCAGTTCAGTGTGCTTCATAGATGACTGAGAAGACAGAACAAAACAGAACAAGTGTAGAGCGAATTAAAAACTACATTAAAACCTTAAATGGATTAAAATGTAATAAAATACGATAAGATAGTTAAATAGTTAAATATCAGCAAAAGAAACTTAATAGATTGAAAAGACAAAACAAGCCCAAAAAACTGTTTAGAGAGGGAAAAAATAAAATATTATTAATAAAAATAAAATCTAATAATTTCACAGCAGAATATGATAATGATAATGTAAAGTAAATATAAAGCCAGGCTGAAGAGGCCGGTTTTAAGTTGCGTATAACAATTTCAACACTTCCAGCTGCTCTCAGATCCTCCAGCAGATTATTCCAGCTGCTTGCAGCATAAAAACTAAAAGCTGCTTCAACAAAAGTTTTAGTGCTGCACTTTGGAACAATTAAAAACTGGCCCGTGCCAGAACGTTCTGAGGAGAAGCTCTGGTTCATACAAATGTAAGCATGTGAGACGTGTAAGACCATGAAGTGCTTTAAAAATACGTAAAATACAAAACTGACAGGCCACCAATGCAGCTGATTTATAACTCCTTAAAATGTAGATTAAATGTCCAACTTCACAGCAGAAATAAACATGTTCACAGCGTGGTTTGCCAATTTCCTTGTTCATGACAACTATAGGGTGAGTGGATTTTTATATAACTCACCTGTTTAAATTATATTAAGGCTTAAAGTTAGGTAGGTGCTGTCACAGGCGGTTGGTTTCAGTAACCGGTCTTCATTTAGCCCGCCTCAGCTCCACCCACGCGCCACGTCTTTGCCCATTTTTTGGATAAGCCAGGACTTACAGACTGAGTCAGGCAATGCCAAGATAGTGACAGTCAGAGCCGCCACACTGAGCTTCTCAGAAACCTGTGGGTGACTTCACGGAAGCTCTGTCCATGTTTTATACAGTTTGTCCTTACCCCACACGCACAAACTCCTCTGACTTATCATTTTGTCACTTCAATACATGAAAAATGACACCACTCAGAGGGTTAGCGTAGTTTAAGTTTCCTTAAACTAAGATTAGCTTAAACTCACCCTCACGGGTTAGGTTAAATATTTGTTCAACATCAAAAGATGTCTTAACTCTACAAACATGAAATTGAGTGTAAGCAGCCTAAAATGTTGAACTTGTTGTTGAGTGTTTGTGGAGCAGAATGACAGCAAATGATTTATGATATTCTGCAACCCCTACATATTCCTCACCACACCTAAGAATGCGCCAAAACCAGACCATGATGTTTACCCAGACCAGCGGCTTCACATTCCAGTTTCTTCTCTCTAACGAGACTGGATTCACATCAGACAGAGGCGTGTGAAATGATTGATCTGAACGGCTAACATGCATTGTAGTAATGTTGTATGAAGGTTAGGTGTGTTGGACTACACCCAGAGTTAGTGAAGGGTTAACGTGGAGGATATAGATAATTATAAATGATAAAATCAAAGATATAAATAAATGAAAGAATTCAGTGAACATGACCAGGAAATCATTTTTTACAGTATTCCTTGCTCTATTACAACACAAGTGGTTTAGTGGCTCAACAGGAAAATTGTTGCTGCTGATATTGTCAAACAATCAGAAGCATGTGAATCACTTATCCTCTAAATGTCAGTGTGTGACTCATCCTGGCATGTCCGGGCCGGTCTTACTGTCCACTTACGTCCTAATTGTGTAACGCTGACAATGCAGCAGAACAAAAGCTGAGCACCTGTGATGCTGCAGACTCATTATCATACTGACATGACATAATATATAAGTGAGGACAAAAATATAGAAATAAAATCACAGGATTTATGTGCTAGGAGTGTGTCCAAATATATGATTATGTTATAGTTAAGTTAATTTCTGATTCTTTGTTACCAAAAAACAAACAGGTTCTCACCATTCGAAACAAGAGGGTGAACCAATACCAATAGATATAGAATAAAAATAATTAGATTACAGAACAGACATTCAACAGCCTGAGTGAGCTGCACTGTGATAAACAAACTAGCTATCTTCTGCCGTCTACTGATCGAAATCTGAAGCTCAGAGAACAAATCGCTCTCCCTGCAGCTGAGCTCGGTTGTGAACTCTCTGCCGTCACGGTTGTTCGTGCTGGTTTCAGCTTGACCTGCACGTCATTTTCAATCAATGAATGTGACGGTCCCTGTGACTTTGCTTTCAATGCAAAGGACCGCTCCCAGCTGACTGAGCCGCTGTAGTGCTGCTTTCTATTCCAAAAATCAAATATATAAACAAATTAAGAATATTCATCGACAGCCCTATCTTGTATCAGTGCAGTAAACAGATCTTAAAATATACAGAGTGAGGATACTGATAGTTGCACTCAAATACTGACATGCTTGCCTGAATTACAATATCATCTAGCTATATATCAACTTATCAACACTGGTGTAAATGGAGGATGATGTAATGTTACGGTAGAACATCCTGTCAACACTCGAGGTGCAACCTTTTTAACAGCCAACAGATTCATCCTATCAAAGCGTCCCAAGCAGAGTCCTGAAAACAATCCTGCAAACCTTCACGCTGAGTGTACATTTTTGTTCTTCAACCTCCCTCAGAGACACAAATGCATGCAAACGGTTCACAAGAGGGTTTAGCGCTGGAGTGGCGGTCTTTCTAATCAGAGCAACTTGTCACTTTGCACACAAATAACCTCGTGCTAGGCATTCATGAAACCTATCCTGGACCCTATATTTACACATTAACTCCTGTCTTTCTCTTTCAGTTGTTAGGGAGCATGAGCAGGCGGTGATCATTGTCCCTACACTGCTCCTCCTGGCCACCGTGGTCACCTTACTGGGCCTGTTCATAAAGAAGTACTGTCCTCAGCGGAAGCGGACACGGGTCACGGTCCCTCAGCACTACAACAGCTCATCGCACAGACATACACAAAGGCACAGCCACAGACATCACCTACAGGGCATTGATGGTGAGCAAGCACGAATAAGTCTTTGCGCTCGTTATTCTACATATATTTTTCATTGTGACTCAATTTTCCAAAGAACTACACATGAAGATTATTCTGCTCTGGTCTCTCTGGCTCTCTCTCTCAATAGCTCCCCCAGGGATAAACCCACTGGAACATGAAGAGCTGCCAATGTCAGTTCAACAAGTGCGGCAGAATGTCAAGCCAAGTCTGGCTGCAGTATCACAGATGTCCACAGAGAGGCAGCATGAAACCTTCAGCCAGGTCACTGTCCTGCCACTATCCTTCTCCATCAAGCCTAATGACACAGTCAGCCTCTACAGAGCCCGCATGGACAACAAGGATGTCATCCTGAGGGTGCTGAAAGGTAAACGAGCTGTACAAAACACAGAGCCAACCAGTGTTGTTGTCAAGACTCATGAGCAAGACCAGAGTGTGCCGAGACCGTGACAAGACCAAGACTTTGAGCATGTGTTTAATCTCTTTGGTTGAGGGGTGAAGATAACGTTAAACTTACACGTCCTTACAAAGAGCAGAGAAAGTTTGATGCAGTCTCAGACACCTTAGTTGCATTGCAGGACCCAGTTTGGACCCAAACCCAGTAACGGTTTGTCATCTCCTCCCAGACAGCCACAGCTTCTTCTCAATTACTTGGAGTGCAAATGAATTTTAAATTAGAGATCATTCAAGTTATTGGCTGCATTTGAAGCAGAACATTTTATATACAACCACAGGAATGATGTTAACAAATAAGTTAGACAACACAAAGGTAATTTAGTGACATCCCTTCAGCTGTGGTCTTGTCTCTCTAAGACCGAGACAAGGCAGAGTAAAAAAAAGTGCTAATTTCCAGGACGAGACCTTCAAAAAGTCGTCGATCTGTTTTACTTTCCTCTATTCTCAGCAACTGGGAGCTATGAGGATTTGTCTGATAGCTGGTTTACAGACTCTAGAGGCTTTTCAGTGACTTTCCAAGTTCAAAAACTAGAGATGATTGTTTTGTGACTTGTCTAATCAATATAAAATAAATTTATATGGTTAAATCCTTAACTCAAGTGAAATTTGATTAAATCAAAGTAACAAAGATATCGTGTTGTCTAACCTCTTCTTCAGACACGGCAAACAGCACGGAGAAGCAGCACTTTTTGGGTTTCGCCTCCTTCGTGTCAGGGCTGGGACCGCACCCTTTCCTCCCTGCGCTGCTGGGTGTGGTTTCAGTGCAGCTGCCTGTAATGATGGCTGTGGAGGAGCTGCAGCACAGGGACCTGTTGGGGTTCCTGTGGAGATGTCGAGAGGTACGTTTTTAAAACATTTTAATGCCATCTACAAACAAATAATCTTATTTCATGCTGGATACTGGCACTGTTCAACAGATATTAACTAGGAGGATACTGGTCGACTTTAAACCCTGGCCATGACTGTTAAGACTGTGACTTGTAGAGTTAAAGTAATTACTGTCCATTTCCTTTGTGGAGGAGTACAGGGCAATATAATATCTTAATACTTTAAGTGAGATACAGCAGCATTCATAGTTATGTTATTGACATGTCCACCTACTTCTCAGACCCGGGCATAAGTAGTCTAACACTTATATTGTGTAGCTGATTATGAACACAGACAGACAGACAGAGAAGTGTATGACATACATACTCTCCTTCTCCCTCTCTCACTGAAGGATAACGCTGGTTTAGAGGCTTCATGCGACATGACAGAGAAGAGGATCTTCATCATGGCAGGACAAGTGGCCTCTGCTCTGGTGGGTTTACCTGCTGCTAATCTCACAGTCTGTCTATATTCTAATTTGTTATCATTTGGTGGAAAGTAAAAGTCTCTCTCTTTTTATGTCTGCCCTTCTCCCATACAGCATTTCTCTGATAACTCTGTCTTTATCTGAAAATCTTCCAGGAGTACCTGCACACTCAGCGCTGCATCCATGGCAACGTGGGAGCTCGCAGCGTTCTGGTCGGTGGAGATCTGACAGCGAAGCTGTGGGGATTGGGCTCAGCGTACCGCAGGAGAACACAGCCCGGTTCGCCGGGAGAAGCAGAGGACATGGAGCTGAGGAAGTGGCAGGCACCTGAAGTGCTGAGCAGGAGAGGCATCAGCAAGAGCAGCGATGTGTGAGTGTCCCAAACAGAGTTATCAAAGAGATGCTGATGTTGCAGCTTGATCATTATCCCAGTGAATCTCGGGTTTAATTACTGATATCTGACTCTAAATATTAGGGCTGTGAGATATGACAAAAAATCTTTTTGAATATTTTATTTTGCGTCCAATCAAGTTTCATTTTATGCTTTGTGGCATAATATAAGTACAGTTGGTCTGATGCATGTCACTTTCACACCCAAACCACATCAATGCAACAGAGCCACCCTTGTTGTAGATTCCTTGTTCCTTGTTTTGTCTTGTCTGGTTGCTTTGCGTGCTTTTCCTGTTTGGAATTACTCCGTTCTGACTCACGTTCACCTTCATGTTTGTTTGAGTTTCCTTCATGCAAATTTCTTGCCTGTGATGCAGTAGAACGCAAAGCTTCATCCAAATCTTGGAAAATAGTCATAAAGTGTGTTATCTGTTACACAACAATGATAAACAACATTTTTATCAGTACACAACATATAAACATCATATTGCACAGTCGCTTTGCATATAGTTTAATCTGAGACAACAATCCTTTACCTTCAGTTGACATAATGTCCTTCTCTAACCTGTTTTTTGTTCTTACAGGTGGTCCTTTGGTATCCTGCTCTTTGAAATGGTCACACTGGGTGAGTGTTTTTGAAATTAGACATACCTCCAAGAGGAGCCGTTTATTGAATGAATACATAATGTTTAAGCAAAATGTTAGAATTTTACTCACCATTAGCAGCACAGAATAAATATGCACACTACAACACACTAAGAGCCACTGTGGTGAATACTTCATAAAACAGGAGTGGGTTCATTATAAAGTTAAATATATAAAAAATTAGTATGTGACTTTGGCATTATAGTTGTGTAGGAGCTTAATTTGTTTAAAAAAAGAAAAAGAGGCTTTGATCTAATATAAAATGTTCCCATGTATGCAGGTGACCCACCATTTGCTCAGCTCATGGCGACTGAACTTCTTCAGTATCTACAGAGAGGAAAGCATCTCAAACGGCCGGCCACCTGCTCCAACTCACTGTAAGACGAACTACAGAGAACTGTTTTTATAACGTGGAGTGTGCAACCTCAGAATATGTTTGTCTGTTTGTTATCATGTTCAACCATGACTCATAAATCTTACAATGCTGTCGAGAGACAACTTTGATTTCCCATCATTGACACATCAGAAGTATCAAAAACTGTCAAGTAACACTGGCATGAATGCCTCCAATAGACCTTTTTCACAGCAGCCATTTTGACATCAAATAGTACGTAAACACAGGTGTTACCAGTCGTACTAATTAAAGGTCCCATTCAGGTCAAACAGAGTCAGGGTGCTGCTGTGGTGCATGTAGACTCCTTGGAAAGTCTCTGCTGCAATAAATGGAACTGAACCTTAATCAGTATCATTGGAAACACCTGTGTTGACCCTCCCTACAGGTCTATTCAGCTGACGTTAATATCAGGGAAATAATACAAATATTACGTCACAAATAATGATAAATAATAGCTGAAATGTAACTCTCCTTTTAACGAACACTTAAAACTATAATTTACATAAACTAAGGGTAACATTATCAACGGCTGGCTAATGTTACCTGGACAACTAGCCAATTTTAGGTAGTAAATTTAGATAATATCCATGTTATTGACATTGTTATGTCTAATAATTGGCTGGAAATAGTGTCCTCTAATGTCCTAATGTCCTCTAACTATAAACTAAGAGTAAAATATTGTAATGACCTGCTGACTATATTTCTAGACCTGGCAGAGGTAATAAGTTTTTTTTTTTGTTTTTTTGTTACCCTGGTCTGTAGATACTCCATCATCAAGTCCTGCTGCAGCTGGAACCCACAGCAACGTCTGTCAATGTCGGAGCTAATTAGAAAACTTGAGGCGGGAGAGAAATCAGCCAATGGGAGGACAGTTCTCAGAGTGCCTGAGCCACTAGACATCGAGAAGTACCTGAGGGAGGCGGGATATGGAGAGGCATACAACTATGCTGTGTTCTGATTGGCTGAGAGTGCCATCAGTCAGGACTACGTTGACACTGCCCCTACCTCAGAATTCACTTTTACAATGAAGGACCATTGACTTTTTGCTGAGGAGTGCTGCAGGAATGAAGAATTAATGCACTATAGAGACTGTAATACTATAATGCATTATTGTTTTTATATACGCTTGTTGGGCGTTGTAAAGCACATTCACTTTAAATGTTTGAAGACACAGAGATTAATATAATGAAAGAAAACTGCATGTTTCCTGCACTTTTTCGCTGTATCAGAAGAGCAGTATGAAGGGATAAAACTGCACGATAAAACCAGGGCTTCTTCATTTCAACGTCTTCTATACGGACCATCAAATGCTGACTTTTTGTTTGGCACCTGAAAGCTATAACTGCATCTTTACGACACAGTTAGCATGATAGTTATGCATTCAAATCACCGACCATATAAAGAATGGACAGCGAATGCGTGACGTCACCTGCAAAACATTCAAAACGTGGCGGCTCTAGCCGCTGCCATCTTGGCAGCCTGGCTCCTCTGCCTCCCGGCAAAGATGTGGATCATCGATGGAGCTGACAGCACCCACCTGTCATTTAAAGTGGCCACGCTGTTAGTTATGCATAACTTTAAAGATTGCAAAGCTGAAAGTGGAGCCTGCTAAAAGAAACCTTGCCCTAACCTCCCATTATTTTACACCACTTACATCCCAACTGCTAACTGAGTCCAAGAGCTTTGTGCCCAACAGAAATAAAAAGGCACTCTGACTCCGCGTTTCTTTGCTGATTTATTTGCTCATTTAACAGAGACTTGTCTTCTGCTGACGTCACCTCTGCTGCTCTGAAACCTTCCTTATCTTCTTTCAAGCCTCCATCACAATTCAATACCACAGAGCCTTCAGTTCCTCAGCTCTGCAGCTCCGTCTCAGTCTGAGACACTTTTAGCAGACGCTAATTCAGCTTCTCTTATTATTACGCTTCCCTCTCCTGGTAGAGAACACTTTAAGCACCTCATCTGCAGGGAAATTAAGTAATTTCATCTTAAGCAGTTTTTTCCTTGGCTCATTGCCACCCCATGCTTTACTGGATAAAAGACTGAATGTTGCTGAGATGCTCTGCAGGTTGAAAAATTCAAAGTAACAGTCAGAAAAGCTCAGACATCCCGCAGTTTGAGATGCAATTTTTAAGTCAGAATATGACTACTGAATTGACTTTGCAGCAGTGGCCACTGCAGTAAAGATGGAAAGCATGTGGAGCACAGAGAAGAGAAGAGACTTCATCATGATGGATGCTGTTGTACTAAATGACAGTCCTGTCCAACAGCCTACGATGAACACACTTCTATTACATTAAAGATTGTTTAAACTTGAATATTTGGCTTTAAATGTGCTGTACGCATCACAATGAAAATGCAAATGATCAAAATATGACTTAACTTATGTTTGACAGTGAGAATATGCAGCTTCATAAAAACATAGAAGAGTTAGTCATCCGTTATTCGGTTGTGTGACCCTTGCGGGTCGGCTCATTAGCTCCACTTCTAAAATAAACACACAGGCGTCACAGTTTTAAAACAGTTCCTTGATTATTTATTTGCATGATAGTATTATTAGCCTCTCCACGTCAAACTCCAAGTCCCTCCAAGATTTTGCAGTTTTTCTGATTATTGCAAGCAAACACATTTTGATTCTGAAGTAGCTTATTTATAAAAAAACAAAAAACAAAAAATAAAAAAACTAAAGTAAAGAAATCCACTTACTTTGTGAGAAAAGTGCTACTTTTTTTGGGAGTACGATGATTGACTGAACAAAAACAGTCTGCTTGTTAACAAACGTTACACAGATTTGACTAAGAAATTGTGGCACACATCACTTGTAATGTAACTTTTTTTTTTTCTTCACAATATGCCGAGGGATCTGCTGATTTAAAACACTCCAAAATCCTGGGGGCGACTATGACATATAAACACACAGCTATCAAAGATTATTATCCTTCTCGAAAGAAAATACTGTAATAGCCACAGTCACTAACAATAAAGCCAAAGATAGCTAGCTAGAAAGGTAAATACTGTTGGTAGTTAACACGCTATGTGACAAAGCTATGAGGAAGACAGCAAGTTTCCTTGATCAAGGTAGCTACTATTCAGTCACGCTTTTTGGGAAAGGCAACAGATGTCATTGCTTGAAATAACAATTGTAAAAAAGTAAGCACTAATATAAAACAAGGAATGATATGAAAAGCAGTTAAAAAACAGACAATCCTCATCTAAACCTATCGTAGAGACTAGTGAGAAAGGCCACAAGGTTCACAGAGATAACATGAGAAAACTCCTACGGTAAAAAGCTCAAACAAGGCAGTCCAGCAAACAAATGTGCATTTAAATATAAAGGCATTTTTTACATTTATTACAGTATAGTTTAAGGTTTTCTCATCCGCACACTAAATCATTCATACAGCTATGATTTGTTTTTTTCCTCCATCCATCCTAAACGTAGGTCCACATGTGGCTGCCGGCCTATTTTTCTTCACGGACTTCCTGGTTTTTGTTTGCGAATGTAGCTTAAAAGACACTTCAAACTAACAGCTTATCATCACCCGCGTCGCTTATTTTTTCATTCTTCATTCTGTTTTCATTTTCGACTTCACAAAATCAAGCCCATGACGTTACCCTTCACTCACACACGTAACTTCTGTAAAGATCAGGAGCAGCTGGTTGTACCATTTGAAAAAAGAAAAAAGACAGGACGAATAGTCACAGATTTTGCAGGTTACGGTCGTTTTTTTTTTTTTTTTAAGAGCAAGTCCTCCGTTAAAAAACTTAAAAAAGGCTGGATCTCCTCGAGATCCTGAGTGAACGTGAACATAACGTGAAAAGAGTTTCGGAAAAGCGTTTTGCAGTCGTGTCTCATCGACTGCTGTATGTAAAAAAATAAGGTAAAGACGTGAGAAACAGACGCAACATCAGGATTTTTGCAATATTGCCTCACTTAAAATGTGAAATGCTCTCTGAACCTTTTTGGGATTTAGGTTTAATTTTCGGCATCCAGTACCCTGTACTTCAACTGTACCCTGTAAACTGTTAGAATAGGACACTTTCACAATAAAAGTGCCACCATTCAATAACAGATCATGACAATTTTCTAAGTTTTACATCATCTGCGCACTTTCCTTACAAAATACGTCTTGAAAATAATAATCGGGTTGATTTTAATCAAAATTCTGCTTGTTTCTTTGCTGCATTCCTGCCCTAATTCTATTGGTTTGCTGACTGTGTCTTAAATCAGGTGAAGAGAAATCTATATGAGAACCAACGCTGTTCTTAAACACGAGAAAAAAGTCATAGAAGTGGGCAAATCTTTCAAAAATAAAAATTTTCCTGTACAATATGATACAATGAATGAAAAGCAATGTGTTCGTCTTCAGTGTGTTCTTTCCTTTTGAATGTTTTGTCGAACTTCAGCAGAAAAATGTAACAAAAACGACCTGTGAAAGCCCGTTTGTACAGAAAAATGCACTAAAAATACATTCAAAACCTCAAATTTCTGCATTTTGCAAGACTAAAATTGTGCATCTAAAAAGTAAAAAGAAATCCCTTGATAAAAACGTCTGACTACAAGAGCAGATTCTGCGCAGAAATAGCATTTTAGAGAAAACGTGTCTGCTGTGTTTGTAACTCACAGACATCACAGATTTGAGAGGAACTGTAACAAAACTCCTGTGCAAGAACTACATTTGAAAATGTGGCCAAGAGTGAACAAACAGATTCAAGTGCTGCAGCCCTTGTTAGAGCTTCAGAGCCTTGGCTTTGTTTTTAAAAATGAACTGTACCTCATACATTCACCTGCTCTGGAACCAGTTCCATATCTCAACTGGGTTTGGACCAGGAGTTTTTCCGGGTAAATGCCCGGGGCTTGACTTTGAACACGGTGGATTTTTATGGAAACACGTCAGTCTCTCAGATTGTTAATGTGGGCGCAGATCTTGAGGGCAGGACCGAGCTTGATGTTCATGGTGGACATGAGATGCTCCTCCTTGAGCAGCAGCAGGGCCTGTCCGTCAATCTCCTGCGACAGGAACTGGGAGGCGAGATCCTCGCAGCCTGCAAAGAGGAGGAAGGGGGATATAAATAGAGAAACACAGAAAGAAATATGGGGAAGGAGGACAAAACAGGAAGTAAAAGTGGAAAAAGAGAAGAAATTACGCTGAAACTAATCATTATTTCCATTATCTGCTGATTATTTTCTCCATTTGTTGATTAATTTAGTCTATAATACATCAGAAAACAGTAAAATTGTGCTTGTCTTGACCCAAAAATCCAAAGATATTCAATTTCCTGACATCAACAAAGAAACACAGCAAGTATCTACGTCTAAGAAGGTGAAACCAGTAAGTTTTAGGCATTTCTGCTTTGAAAAAATAACATGAATGATTCATCGATTAGAAAAACTGAAGATTAATTGTCTGTCTATCTACTAATTGATTAAACCAGGTGCAATCATTTTGAATAGTTTACTGCGTCTTCCAACCTTGCAGTGAGGAAATAAACTGTGACACTTCCTCCACGCTCCACTGGCCGGGGCTAGCGGGCAGGCAGCTGGGCGCGGAGCTCTCCGTCGGGAGCGGAGGAGGCGGCTGGTGGCAGGAGGCTGAGGAGGCGGGCGAGAGGGACATGGGGTCGTCTTCATCCTCCTCTCCACTGGACTCCTCCTCTGAATGGCTGGACTCTGAACGGCACTGTGGGAGGGAGGAGAAGCGGAGGAGCCATTAAAAATGGCACAGTGGTTGACAGTGGAAGCCTGTGGTTGCACTGTCTGGTTTCACAGTTAAATGAAGTGTGTATATATATATATTGAAATAAAAAAACCCAAAATAGTTTGGAAGCATCACCAAGAGAAGAAGAGATTCTAGTTATGAGCTTTGGTTTTGGAGCCTGCAGTGCTGAGATACAGCCACAAGGGGGCAGACAGGATTAACATGAATGGCTGTTGATGGATCCTCAAAATATGCCCAGCCCAGTGCCTCAGTGGCTGTTTTTACATGATAATGTGCTCATATCTGTTGTGGTTTTATTGCATTTGTACTTCACACTATGTGGCCAAAAGTATCTGGACACCTTCTCCCACACACTGTCTTTTATGGTTCGGGGCCTTCAGCTACAATTAAGAATGAAGAATGAGATTTTACACAAGTGTCCTTCCAACCTCGCTGCAACATTTTGAGGAACACTCTCGAATGATTGGTTGATTAATGGCTAACTATTTTAATAAGCGATTCATTGTTTTGAGTCATTTTTTGACAAAAAAAATGTCCAAAATTGACAAATAAAGGATAGCTCCTCACATTTTTCACCATTCTTTGGCCCAAACAACTCACTCACTCCCGATAACAATAAAAAATTGTTAGTTGCAGCCCTAACTTCCTGTTTCAACATGCCTGTGCCCCCCTGAACACACCCAGGCCCTCAGTTTTCCCAGTTTAGTGTGGATGAAGGTAACTGGCCTGCACATAGCCCTGAAGTCAACCTACATCCAAAACACCTTAGGGATGAACTGGAACACCAAAAATCGCCAAGACTGGAGGTAGATTAATGCCCATGATTAAAATCATATGGGTGTCCACATACTTTTGGCCATGTAATACATCTTGTTGCAAGTTGAATTCATCCCTTATGCAACAAAAAAGTGAGTAGGATAATTGTGAAGTATTTCCTCACTTGCAGATCTTTCAAAACTTAAAAACAACACAGAAATGATCCATCTGTTTCGATCCACGCGTGACGTGTGCACTCCCCTCTCACCTTGACAGGTATGGGTCTCCCTGCTATCTTGGCACTGGCTATTTCTGAGCTAGTCCTGCGGGGAACCCTGCGCCTGGTAATCCCTCCCTCCTCGTCCGAGTTGGAGAGGTGTCCTTGACCTCGATCCTGATCCGGAGCGTGACCTTGACCTTGACCCTGCCGCATGCAGAAGTGCTGCCTGAAGCTGACGTTGTACCTGGGGAACCAATACATACTGTATCGTAGACAAAGAGTGACATATACGGTACTGAAGCCAAGACGAGCAACACATACAGTTTTTATCTCTTTTGCGCCATACGCGGTATATAATCCATACGCATGTAGTGGGCAAAGGGACAAATGCAAAGCAGAAGCAGAAAATGTCAAAAAAATCATATGCTGACAGCATACTGGTCCAAACAATGCAGACAGGGCATTGTTTATATCGTGAAACACAATAAATACAACGTACATTTTAATATGGAGCAAATTCAAAAGAGAAAAACTGAATAACCGGACTGAAATCTGACATGAAAACAGACGTTTACGTGCCGTTTGTGTGGAGAAAAGTGGATGTAGTGTCGAAACATACGAATAAAACGTGACAACAGAAAACATACATGCTGTGAAATATGCAGCTGTAGCCACGTGAGAATAGAGAACGCTGCGCCGCGTCGATCGGTTCACGTGAAAAGTTACAATCATTTGTTGTTTTCTTTTTTTTTCAAACGCGCGAGAGAGAGAGAGAGACGAGGCCACAGCGGCTGCAGCTCTCAGCAGCACAGTGAGGTTTATTTCTAACGTGGCTTCTGCTGCATATATTATATTTCATGCATGTTGAAGTACCTCTTGGCACAAGACATGGAGCAGAACCTTTTGGTGCCTCTGAACTGGCTGGCAGGAGCAAAGTTTTTACAGTACTCACACTTCAGCACTGAGGGGAGAAAAAAAAACAACAGAGCAGACGATAAATATATAAGAGTTTGTACATGATTACACCTGAACTGCAAACACACTCAAACAGATTCTCGTTGCTCATTCTGCATCTTCATTCCGCACTGTGTTGTTATGCTGCCTTCAAGTCAAAAGTCAGAGGTGGGAAATTCCCCGCTCGCAGGCTGTAATTAAAACCTCAGCGCGTTCCTGTGGCCCGGCTCGGACAAAAACAAGGGTCAAACGTGGGTCGCTTTGTTTCATAACGTGAAATCCTGTCCACGTTATGTTAATTATATTTGGCAAGGTTAACTAGCAAATTAGCACAATGATATTATTTCAGGCATATGCTGCTAAAAATCCAATTTCAGTTTATTGTGAGAATTGTAAATGTTTTATCTCGATAACCACAACTCATATGAGAAATTCCAACCATGTTTCATACTTTATTCTGACTTTAAAGGTTACATGTACGATATTTTGACCATTAACAAAGCAGCAAACAATTATTTCCCATGTAAAAACATAGTGGAGTGAAGGCATCCTTAGCGGCCTACTACAATCTCGTTTTGATCCCTGAACATTATTTGGCTGTGACTCAAAAAGCTGCTTTTTTCTCATCTACTTCAGTGAATTAGTGAATTATTTTGACCAAACCAGAGTTGGTGATTGTTGGAAAGATTAACAAAGACGGTTTTGGTGACTTTTAGTTAAATTCTGTTCTTTGAATGAAGTTACGACGTAACAACGATGTGCAAGGTTTAAATTCATGTCTTAATGTCTCATTAGCATGTCTTTGGAGGCTGCGAGTGATCTCAATATGTCTGACAACATTATGCTACAGAGACAAACACTTAAAATAACACTTTTTAAGGCACTTTTAGTTGACGAACTTCGACCGGATCGAGGCTTATGTTGTGAATGCTGCAGCCCATTTTCACATCTGACTCTGTGAATTAAAGATTTATTTGGACCAAACCGGCACTGATGATTGTTAGAAAAGTGTAAAGACTGAGTTTATTTTGTGTTTTATGATAATCTGCAAAGTAAAATCTAGTGTGACATCTAGTGTAAATTTCGGATATATAACTTTTAAGTCAAAATGGCAATTTTCCACCCTCAAACTTGTGGAAGGCAGCAACACTTTCAGAGCGGTTTGGCTGTTACCTGTCGCTGTCGTAACAGTCTCTGATTGGTTAGTGTCCGGACTGTCGTTAGTTAAATCCTCACCAGTCGAGTCCTTTACTGAACCACATACCTGTGGATCAAACACAAAAACCAGTAAAAGAAAATGTTGGTGACCAGTAAACCACTGTAGGTGTACACGAGTCTTGTGCTTGATAAAAGAAACTACAAATCCCATGAACTCACGGGGAAAGGCTCTGCCCCTTCCTGGATGACGAAGCCCTCTATGAGGTGTGTAAGGACGTTCGGTTTAACCACAGCTTGAGGGGGTGGAGCTCTCTCCCCTTGGCCGCAGACCCCACGGGACACTGCCAGCACTGGGGAGGGAGAGGAGGAGGCTGGGGGAGGAGCAACAGAGCCTGGTGGAGAAGTGAGGAGGAGAAATTAAGTTAAAAAGCAGCAGCAGTGAGTCTGCTTACACAGACACCTTCAAGAACTCTGAGGATCGATGGTGTTACCTGCTTCGTTGGGAATGGTCGGGAGTGTCGAGGGGTGATCTCTGACTGGCTGGAGCCGCGGAGGGGAGGGACCATCTTCATCATTGGCTGAATTAGAGTCTGATTTTCTTTTAAGTGAGCCAGTCAGCTGTTTTCCCTAAAAGAAAAAGTCAAAGTCAAAACAGCTGAACAGATGAGAAGACAACGGGACAGGTGCATGAAGAGCTGTTTTAATCAGCTGACCTGTGGCGTCTGACTTCCCGTTGAGTCTCCATTGGTGGTCAGACCAGCTGATGCTCCCCTCTGCTCTTCAGTCGCCAAGGGGAGAGAGAGCGAGGAGCGAGGAATCGAGGCTGGAGGAGAGGAAACAGTGGGGGACTGGGAGGAGGAAGAGTTCGAAGCCAGCGGTCCGTTCTGACTCTGTCCGGAGCTTTGATTGGCCTGCGGATGCACCTGAGAGACCTGAGCCAACGGAGGAGCCTCCTGGGGCGACTGAAGTGTCTTTAGCCCCACCCCTCGGCCCACGACTCCGCCCTCCCTGGAAGCGATGGACGCCACCATGGTGAGCAGGCTGGACGAGCTGCTCAGGACGGCGGCTCCGTCCTGGCAGCAGCTGCCCCGGGCCAGAGCCAGCGCCTGGGTGTTTCCCAGCGTGCTCTGCCTCGCCCCCACGATCTGGACCGGGATGTGCGGCGGCTGAGGGGGCTGGGTGGAGCCGCTGGCAGGTGGCGGGGCGGGCAGGATGGGAGGAGGGTTCCTAGAAGGCAGCTGAAGGGGCAGGCGGAGCCCCTGCAGAGTTTTGGGTTGGATGGGGATGGGTCCATTGCCGTGGCCTGATTTCTCCGCACTAAGTGAGGTCTTCTGCAGGGGCTGCACCACCAGAGTCTGAGCGTTGACCGCTGGTTTGATGGTCGCCGTGCCAACGGGGTATCCGTGGGGCTGGGACGCCGCACTGGACGTTAGGACCAGAGTGTGTGCTGCTGTGGGAGCTGTGGTTCCCGTGGTGAGAGTCCGAGTTCCGTGAAGTAAGAGCTGGGAGAGAGGGATGGAGGAGGTGGAGGAGGAGGAGGAGGCACCAGAAGAGGAGGAAGGGTGGGCTTTGAGGTTGGTGGGCTGAGGGTACGTGGGGATTTTGATGTGGGGCGGCTGTGGCTGAGGCTGGTTTGGCTTAGTGGGGGACTGGGAGTTTGATTGGTGGGATGGCTGGACCAGTGAGTAGGCAGCTGAAAAAAAGACAGAAAAAATAAATGACACACCGACATTTACGACATTTTAAGAAAGATTATGCAACTTCTCTACCATAAAATCACAGACTGTAAATCATTGTGATACTAAACTGTGAATGGCCTCTGCCAATCCTACTCTGCACCCTGCACGCCTGCTCTTGCACTATGTAACTTTGGGGTTTGTTAGTTGTGCTGCTTGGACTGTGAGCTCAGTGCACCAGGGGAGTGTTAGTGTTTACACTAGAGGTGTTTTGGACCTCCATGAAGAGGAGGTTTTCAGGCCTGGGGCAGGGGTGGGAGAGCGATGCTGGTATGGATACCAGAACCTGGAGCTGGGCAACATAGCCGGGCCCAGCAGAGGCAGAGCATGGCAGAGGTGAGGAGACTAAAGAGGACAACAGAGTGAGTGGCCACTGGACAAGAGTAAATCTGGGACTAACTTTTAACCAAAACAATGAGCTGAAAGACGCTAAAAGGCTCAGTGGAGCTGAGCGGGCAGAGAGATGACAATTCTCTGTGGGTTCATCGATACAAGCGACACCTTTCAAGCACACGTTTTTATTTAATTCACTGTTAATATAACTTTTTATTACGCCTTAATAAAATTAATAAATTCAGATCACGTTTAAGCCTATTGCCTATTTACAACAAGTAAAAGTACATTTAAACATGTACCTGAGTCACTCCTCTCTGGGGCTTCAGTCTTAACACCAACACCTTTGGTACCGGACACACCTCGCATGGCCAGATTCTGCACCTGACGACAAGGATGGAGAGAAAGAACAAATACATAAACGTGGCAAAGAATCGGCGTGCAGCGTGACGTGAACTGTAAAGACGCAAAGTTAGCACGCTCCTCAATCCGTCATCTCACACACCTGGTCATTATCTGATTGGCTGCTAGAAGAGGAAGTCGGTGTCACTTCCTGTTGCTGTTGCTGAGCCTGTGGCTGCTGGGTGACGGTTGCCACGGCAGCGGTCGCTGTGCTGCCAGGCATAAAGATGAGTTGTGAGGAGATGGGGGCCCTCAGTGAGCGGTTGACCTGCACGACGACAGGACGGCCATCAAACACACAGAAAGTAAGCCTGATGTATTAAACATGATTCATGACAACGCAGTCTTTCTTAAAGTTACGGTGACGCTCACCCTCAGGTACATTTGTCCCTGCCCCCCTGCCGTCCCACTCAGCAGCACAGATTGGCTGATTGTGGATGTTGCCGAGGCGCCCATAGGACGGCTGCTGGTTGTCGACCCTGATCCAGATGTTACAATGGCCTATCGAATGATAATGAGACACTTGGGTTGTATTAATGCATTACTTGGGACAAAATTCATAGCTTGTACGTGACAGAGAGCAGCCAACAGTACGTACAGCGGTGGTGCTGGTGGTCTGAGAGGAGCTGCTGCTGGAAGGACTTGATTGACGGCTGGCAGCCAGAGTAGCCTGAGAGGAAGAGGAAGAGGAGAAGAGGATGTTTACAAAGGCTGTCAGACTGCTGAATAAATCACATTAATTTATGCACAACTCCAAACTGCTGGTTGGTAGCAATCAGTTTAACCAGGAATCAGGTCACGTGACACGTGAAGTGTACGTGACAATGTATGTAGCTTGTTTCTTTTTTGTGCATACTTGTTTTTCATTATTATTGTCATAAAAATGGACTTGATACAGTATTCGACATATAAGGAGGCAAAATTTTGAACAACATGACATACACACACCTTTACCTGTTGCACGGCTGCCAGGTTCTGCAGCTGTGCGTTGCTGATCTGCTGTTGCAGCATCAGCTGCTGGAAGTACTGAGCTGCATTTGGCTGCCTCTGTAACGCCTGCAGGGCCTGGAGGGAGGCGAAAAAAAAAAGGAGGAGAAGAGGAGATGAATAAAAAAAAATGAAGGGGCAACAGAGCAAATAGAAGAAGAGATAAGGGAGAGAAGTACACGAAGGAGGGACAAGACAAGAGCTGGAGGATGAAGAGGGGAGATGGAGATGATGACAGGAGACAACATGAAGGGAAGGAGGACAGAATGAAGAAGTACAGCGGCATGAAAAATGAGAGAAGGAGGAAGAGAAGTGAGAGGAACGAGGACAGGAGGAAGAGGGAGGGATGCAAAGTGGAGTAAAGCCTCCTGCCAGCTGCCTGATGTATGAGCAGAGGCTCGTACAGTAATAAGTTGAGGGATGAAAGCGAGCGCGGCGGGCTGGATTAGTGTGTGCAGGGTGACAAAGACAGATGGGCTGTGCAGGGTGACAGAAGCCTGAGAAAATCACACCATCACCACAGCACGACTCGATCTCTCTCTTCACCTCCCGGCATCACTTTTCTGCCCATCGGCTTCCACATAAATCAGAAATATAAAGACAAACAAGCGCATCCTCCTGATCTCGCTTATACACACTAACAAGCTCCGTTCACACTTCAGTGATAATCCAAACTCTGTTTTTTTTGTGTGTTTTTTTTACCTAAAACAGATTTCGGGACTAGAAATAATAAGAATGAATGAATCATTTAATTTTCTGAATAGTCTTTGGAAGTAGATTTAAGTCTCATTTTGTTCAATCGAGACTTTAATCACACGGTTACGTGCCATCTAATCCTCAGACAGGCAGCATGTTCGTGTTCTTGTTGAATGTTCCAGTAATAACAACACAGGCTGAATCTTTTTTTTTTTTTTTTAAACTGATAATCCTCATTTTTGCTACTGAACCACGATCCTCTGGGTGAAAGACGTGCACAGTTTGGTGCATGTTTGAAAACGAAAGACGAAACATGACGACGGCGTTTTTAAAGCACAAAGAAAAAAAGAAAATGTTGTACTTTACATGTTCAGGCCACGCTGTTAATCCTGCATAACTTTAAGCCTTAATATAATCTGAACAGGTGAGTTGTATATAAATTCACCCTCAGTACAGTTGTCATGAACGGGGAAATTAGCTATAGAGACCAAAACTGTTTTTTGTACCAGGCTGTAAACATGTTTATTTCTGCTGTGAAGTTGGACATTTTAACGTGGGGACTTATGGAGACTGACTCACTTCTGGAGCCAGCCTCAAGTGGACGTTTGAGGAACTGCAGTTTTTGACACTTCTGCATTGGCTTCACTTCACAGCCACAGAGGCTGCTGCTTGGTTAGAATAAGCACAGAAATAAATACAAAGAAATAACAGATTTTATTATTTTATGTGCTGCACACTCACCTTCTTGGATTAAATACATTTATTGCAACGATTGTTTTAATTTGTGACCTCAAGGGACAGAAACCTTTAGGGACAATTAAGTGTCTTCCTAATAAACAAACAGTAAAAATGATTATTGAGGTGTTTGATTTAGCCAAAACTCAAAGGATAATAAATATTTAATATTTTAGACACCTTTTGACATGTTGTCATGATAAAAACACACACACACACACGCCTACCTGCACGGCTTGTCTTTCATACAGAGACATTGAATTCATCGGAGAGGGGCGGGAGCTCGTCCCAGATGCAGCGCTCCCATTGGTCGAGGCCGCCTGCTGGTTCTGCTCTCCATCCGTCTCCATGGCTGCTGAGGAGACAGAGGAGGCGTCCATCAGTCAAACACACACACACACACACACACACACACACACACACACTTACTTCTATACTTTCCCTGAGAGGGAGCAGCTGATGAAAAACAGCCCGTCACAGCTCTTGACAAACACCGTCCTCCACTGAGCCGAGACGCTGCGCAGCACTGACTCTATACATCACTGGGTGGTGATTTTAACAATGACTGATACAGCGCTGGGACTGACGTTTTCTTCTGACACGTTCAACATCGTTAAATTTGACCATTTGTTTGACATCACATCACAATATTTTAGTGTCAAACTAAAGTTCTCCACTAGAAGACAGAGTAAGTCTGTAGAGACTGACTCCTTTTGGATTTTTGGGGCCAAAAAATTCACTTTCAGTACATTGGCCACTTGTAAAGATATGTAATGAAGCCAGGATATTTTTAACAATTAACTCAGAGCTCTGAGACAGTAATCTTCACTGGAAATGTAATAAATGTAATAAGTCGTTACCCATCGTACATGGGCAAAGAAGGGGTTTTAAATAAAAAAGATAAATTACAAATGAAAAGCAGAACTGAATGAATGAATAAAATATGCAAAGACAATTTAAACGTCTTTGCAGCATTTCTAAATAGTTTTTACAGAGTAGATTTACATCTGCTCATGACAATTGTTAGTAATAAAAACAGAAGCGCCTGATTTTTCCAGAAGTAGCAACATTAATTTAAGAAGATTTGTGACATTTCTGCGTGAGAATTCACCAAAAACATGAAAGAAATGTCAATAAATTCACATCGGATGAATGCAGAGTCTGCAACCTGTAAAAATTAGAGGATGCAGTTATTAATCTTGTCTCTGCACAAGTACCGGCACTGATTTCTCTCCATAATATCAAAGATGTTTTACAATAACTGCATAAACAAAACGGATAACAACATCATCTCCCATATATCAGTCAAACAGTAGCTGCAGGGATGATTGATGCTCAGCTGCTGTATTACACAACAGACAAACAAACAACTCGTACCGGAGCTAAAAATCTGTTTATAATTAAAATCAGGCCTAACAGCGGTTAACCACTGAGAATCTGAGGTAGTGATGGTGGGTAATGAGTGACAGAGCAGATGTGAAGTTCCAACATCTGACTCTGATGTAAAATCCACTCACAGGTCGACCTGACGGTTTGTGAAGCTCGACTGTTACAGGACTTTTCAGGATGAATACCAATATCTTAAGTTAAAAACAGTTTTTTTAAAATGGACACATACAGCAAAGAAACATTTTTAATAAAGATTTCCCTCATTTGATTACTAAAGAATTTCTGAGTGGAAGAACACACTGTGCACGCACGTAATCGCACATTTTCTAATGACCTCAAACTGATTTCTGCACTGTAATTTATTTATTTCTGGCGGACATACACAGACCGGCCTCTTCATCATGTGATCCAACAACAGCAGCTCTGCCAGAAATTCAACTTTTACAAAGTTCATAATGTTTCAGATTTTGTTGACACTGTCACAGAGGTAATAACTGTACTTAACGTGTATTATCTAGGTCTTAGTGCGTGCTGTTGTTTATATTGAAAGATGTTTCCAGTTTTATGTTTCAATCATGTATGCAAATAAGGTGGTCAAAATATTAGACACACCTCTCTATGTAATGCAGTCCAGTTTAACACACAATTAAAATGAATACCTCTGTGACAGTGTCAACAAAAACTGAAACACGTAAAGCTTCATAAAAGTTGAAGTAGTTCAAGCGTACCTGATAAAGTGGCTGATCGATTAACACCAATATTGAAATTTCTTGGATAAGCCAATATTGATTTTTAAATGCACATTTTTAAAAACTGCTCCTGAACACAGCATAAGAACAAACATCTGAAGTCTGGAGTTACAACCAAGCTTCTGAAAAGAACAAATATGAATACATAAGCAGAAAAAAAATTATTTATCTGGATTTTCTTTCCATTTTTTCCTCTTTAAAATCCGCACAGGCCTTAAATTGACATGCACAGTAAATGTCTGAGACACAGGGTTATTGAAACAAAGTAAATAAACAAAGTGAAAGGTGTTACATATGAAATAATCAGACAAATATATGACATTTATTCATATTTTAAAAAAGTGCAGGATTTAGTGCCATCTAACCTAATCTAGGTTGTTGCACATTGAAACCAACTGAATACCCTCGCCTCACTCCGTCCCTTTCCATGCATACACATGCAGCGACCACAAAAACAGTAAAGCAAAAGCGAGGTGCAACACGGTGAACTCTGCAGATATAAATATCTCAAAAATAAGGACTATAAACTAATAAGAACACACTGAATATTAAGTTTAATTTATGCTCCTAAATATTACACACTGGTCCTTTAAAAACACCAAATGTGGTCAGAGGTCCTCCTCATAATTAATATCATCAACTCTGTTTATCTGTTATAAACTGTTAGAACAAAAAAAAACATTTTTATTTATTTATTATTCAAGTTTAACATCAGCTGGACTCACATATTATATGCATTCATCCCTGCAGTATCATTAATACCTCCATCCCCTGCACACACACACACACACACACACACACCATCCTGTCCCAGCACGGACAGTGTGCAGTGTGTGTGCAGCCTCCACCAGCCTCCAACCATCCGAGGCACAAACACAGAGCTAAGCGTTAGCTAGCTCCCCTCCATGTTTCAGACCAGTTAACACTGGATCCACCGGAGGCTACTCCTCCTAGCATCCCGCTAACCGCCGCTGCTGCTGTCTGCAGGGCTCGTTTAACGGGATCTCTCGGTCCGTCCTTACCGTCACCGGGCCGGGTTTCTCAGCCTTCCTCCTTGCACCGGCTGCCCGCTGCAAAACGTCTCCGAGCGGCGGAGCGGCCTCCGGATCCTGCTGTTGTTGCTCTTTCTCTCTTTTCTTTTTTTTTGTGCAGCAGCAGCAGCAGCAGCTCAGGCAGCAGCAGCAGCGCTTTCACTGTTTTGCATAAATTTGCAGCTGATGTGTTGTTTGGAGGGCAACGCCTCCTTTTTCCTCCTGCTCTGCCTTTTCCGGCGCGACGGGATGACGGAGCAGGAGCACGCAGAGAGGGGGACACCTTCCCCCGGATCAGTCTGGTTCAGTCCACGGCCGAGCCGAGCCGATCCGAGCCGGGCGTTCCAAACTGGATCTTCATGACCTCTTCCATCTTAATGTGCACACCATGTTTTTATTTTTTCAAGACAATTCAAACCTTAAAACATGGTGACAAAATGTGATTTTATGAAAATTAAAAAAATATTTATTGTTGCAATATTGCATAGAAGAAATGAATATCTCTCCTTTTCTTTTCTTAGCTTCCTCTTTGGTCTTTTCGCCACTGTCATTATGTCTTTAGAGGCTGCAGAGCCCAATTTACATTGCCCCAGCTCCTGTTCTGGCACGACATTGACAGTTTCACCAAAAGCGTTGTAGGTGATCGTACCCGGAGCACAAAGCTAGTGCAGAAATAGAAGTATGTGGCGCAGAGTGGGAATGACAGAGACACCATTTACCTGACTAGAAGTCAATGGAGCTTCAAAATGATTTAAAATCTTTTATTTTATGATGCAAAACTTACGTAATGTTGCTTTAAATTTTGGGCAAATTTACCACTCAATGTTTCACCTTCAAAATAAAGGTTCTACCTCTTTGCCTTTAGACATTACAAGGTCAGCACAAATATACCTATACTGCAATACATAGGCGGACAAGGCAGCATTATGATCACAGACCATACTTGTATTGGCTTGATGATTATACTTGAATACTAATTTACTAACCCAGTCAGTATGCTGGCTTTAAATATCAGAATTATGGGCAGTTTGAGAGCAAAATTTCTAAAAATCCAAATTACATAGTCCTGCAATTTAAATAGTGAGAGATGGATTTAAAATGCTAAAGATTGGTGCCACAGAAGCTGAGATACTCGAACAATTCTGGATCGTACGCTGCGTTATCTTTTGTTGGACTGTGGTGTCTCTCCATGCCGCCTAGCTGACATGATCAGGGTTTGGGAAACTTTTCTTTAAAGACATTTGGAAAAAAAAACTTTGAGTCAACATTCGCACCATGTGTTGTTACATGATGAATATTTTATTTAACAACTTTATATCTGGTATGTACAATACAAACACAAACAAAAACAGTCGGGGTGCATCACTGGTGTGGCACAGAGAAATGTTGAAAAAGCAGACGGATATTCTTCACACTAAAGCTACAACGTCATCTGTTCACTTCATTTCCATCACCAGAAACTCATTAACAACGTCATCCGACTCCCTAAACATCTTAATTACCGGCTTCTCGTGCACTTTATATAACTTTCAGGTGTGCAAATAACAGTTATGTGACACATTAAGCCGATGAGTGCGTATCATTAAGTGAACGAGGGAGTGATTTCATCGTACAGACAGAAGCAGTGGGAAGCTTTCTCACAAACACATCGAATAACAGTCTGTAAATGCGTGAGGTGCAGAGAGGCACGAATAGCAGACTTACAGTACATGATACTCAAACATACGGTACAGTCAGTACATTTATTTACACAATTATAACACACATCAGGACCAACAAAGATCACAGCAGCCAAAGCGTGTTTCTCTTCCAGCCTGTGTGACATTTTGACCTGGTTTATTAGACGGTAGTTTGGTTATTCTGCAGAAAAGGAATGACAACATGGCAGCTAAATCCTGACAAAACTACTATGAACAGCTCTGAGTGTAATCTGATTAGGCACACAGATAAAAGCACATAGCTGCGACGGAGTGACGAGAAAGACACAATGAAAACGAAAGAGAGGAGACAATCGTGTCAGTCAGTGACTGACTCTTCACATACAGAAGGAGCAAATTAAAATCAACACATGCACCCCAAAGGAAAAATAATCCCAACACACACACACACATATATATGACCGTGCAAGTCAACATATAAATAGTACTCTTTTAAAAAATACATATTTACAAATGAATACTTATACTCTCCTATGTTTGTACAGTGAGTGGAGGGTTTTTAGGTTCGTACATGTGCATAATGTAGATGGCTATGGTGAGGAGCAGTGTGCACCTGGGTCCACGTGTTTGTTTCGAAACATTTCACGTACTTTCGTGATAATATGCTGAATCCAGCTCGTCTTTTAGGGTGCAGTCACACCAACAACAAGAACTCTGGAGCATTAGTTTAGTTTTATATGGCCAGATGGGGGTTTTCTTGACTCGCCCAAACTATAAAAACATCAAATCTCTACCGAACAGCAATATATCAATACTTGATTGACTTGTAAATGAGCAGTTTTACCTACAAATAAGTCATGTTAGCTTTTCCCCAATCGTTTGAAGCAGAGAAAACAAGTTGTAGGTGTGATTGGACCCTGGTGTCAGCACCTTAAAGTCAAGTTATTAACTTGGCTTTGGATGAAGTTAACCACAATTGAATGAATAGAGGTGTGACTTAGGAAGGGTCAATTTTCAATTTGTTTCTTTACTTTTACCTCTGAGACCTCTTCATTACACCGCTGTAGCGACGAGTACAAATCTCTGAGGTATTTGAAATTGTGATATCACAAAACGCAAACCCGACTGGGCAAGCTGGAGTACTAGAAAGTGTTTTGAATCCGTATTCGACGCAGGTTTGGTTACGTTCAGTGTTAGTAGTGTTAGTCCAGTGCCATACTGAAGGAGCAGTGAAAGCGTAGAAGCAAGACCCTGCAGGAGAGGCTGAATACAACACTGAACCATGACAGGAGTGTACCACACACCTACCCGAGTGCAAAACACAGTACGTCACTATCATCCACAAATACAGCACTACACAACAAAGTCATACCGTAATCTGTAAGAAATATTCATCTTAACAAGCCCTTTAACATCACATCAGGCTTATATCTCTCAAATGAAGTGATAAATGTCAGCGGAGCGACATATTTTAAATCAAGGTGGGTATCACTACAAATTAATGTAACACTTCAGTATAAATCACTTGAGTTACTTGTCAAGATCAATATTTTTCCAGTGAAGTCAAAAAAATAAATAATACATAAATAAATAAATATGTTCTTAAAGTGCAGCGTGAATTACTGTGGTTGAGAAAGTTATTTTCACAGCTTTTTCTACTGCAGTAATTCACACAGAATATAGAAAATATACTTTGTTTCACACACTTATACACCAAACGTACATTGTTTGTAATACATAAATCTTTAAAGGTTGACAATGCTACACGTGGCTGACTTTTCAGACAAAGCATAACAACGTAGACGGCGTCTGGACCCGACAAATAAAGCCAGAAACACACCGGAAGTGGTCCGATTTAGATTCATGGAGGACGCATTGTTAATTTTATCAGTATCTAAATAGGTATTTCCATGTTGGAATATAGTGTTTGTTAAAAGTTGTCATCCATGACCGCTCAATTTGAAATTTCATTAGGACTTGCTTGACTATTTTGTGAGTTTACGTAATAATAAAAACAAGTTACACAAAAACCATTCAGTGCATTTGGGCTTTAAATGTCACACAAAGTTTGAGCACATTCTTCATGTTGGATCACAACATGTTGATGAAACACACAGAAGTTAGCACATCGTAAAGTTTTACTCCAAAATTTCCATTTTCAAGAAGATTTGTTAATTTTTGACTTGAAGGCAGATTGTAGTTTTAGTTTTTAAACAAGAGTCCAAAGACCAAGAGGAGCACGAGCTAGCTAGTGTAGCCAACAGACAAAATTAAGTTTTGTTAAAGCAGCTACATTGATTGATTCTGGCAGCCCCTGCAAACAGAAGCGGTTTCCACCACCTCAGTAAATTCATTTCAGGAGGAATCTGACCAAAATCTGACTTGGCAGCAGCACTGACGGTATAAAGAATGGACGGCGTACCCGTGACACCATCCATAGGTTTTTGAAGAGCTGTTTGATTTGAAGCTCAAAATCTGTGCTTTTGGCCACAGCTATGTTGGTAGTCCTCTTCCACCCGGCTAATCTAAAAATCTGTAAAGACGTGGATCATCGGTGGACCTGGGGTGAAGCCTGGGTGCTCAAACAAGCCATCTGTAACGGGGAAATTAGCTATAGAGACCAAAACTGATTTTTGTACCAGGCTGTAAACATGTTTATTTCTGCTGTGAAGTTGGACATTTTAACATGGGGACTTATGGAGATTGACTTGTTCTGTAGCCAGCCTCAAGTGGACGTTTGAGGAACTGCAGTCTTGGCACTTTGGCACTGGCTTCACTTCACAGCCAGCGCGGTTGCCGCTTGGTTGTACTGTATATATATTTTCAAGCTAACTGGCTAATTTAGCATTCAGTTGGTAGCAAGAATGCCAAGCTTCATTATATCATCGGCTTCCTCTTAAAGTTAGTAGTTAAAGTGAAAAACTAAAACTTCAATCTGTCAACTTCAAGGTGCTTTCAATGCATCAATATTAACTTAATGTCATGCTGCCAGCATTTCATTTTGGAATAACACTCTTTGTTTTGATTGAACATGTAAAGTCACGGTACACATAATCCAAAGTATTTTCTCAGATTATCATTGTAGTCAACGTAAGTGAATAGTCATAGCAGTAATTTCTTTCAAAATAATCTTATGAAATAATAATAAAAATAAATGAACCAGATTAGATTTTCTAATCAAACAACAGGAACAATTCAAGTTGGTCTTCCACTAAAATGTCGTTTAGACGGTATTTGCACTTTCCCTTTAGTCGCCTCTATTCATGATCAGCTCCTACATTGTTTAGGTTGAAGTTTCTTCAATGATTGCACATTTTATACAACTTCTATCTATTCTAATAATAGCCTGGCCAGATATAGTATATGCAAATCGCTCAGGTAAATAGTTTTTAATTATTATTTAGTTAATTTGACATAAAGCGCTGTTGTGCTCAATGAATTCTATATCAGTGATTGTGGCTCTAATTCTTTCATTTGCTGCGTAACTGGTTAACAAAGTGCATCTAAATAGAGCAACAAATGAGATTTACATTGTTTGAAATCTCTGAGCTGCACTTCACGTGACGTACTCCACCACAGCAGGTAAAGCTAACTACAGACTCTTTCAGCTTCATTACCCGGGGCTAGTCTGGAAAGCAGTACGATTCTAAATTAGTCTATTATAATTCTATTCTTTGTACAAAAATGAATTTCTAAGGTAATAAATACTCTTTCTCTTTCAACAAAAAAATATACATTGCACGTTACCCTACTGTGATCTACATCTGTAAAACAATTCAGCCAACATGTTTTTTGTCTACAGTCATCAGCAAGTCAAATGAAAGTCATGATTTACCAGCTAGAGTTTTCCATGCAGTATAATTCAATAATCCACAAGATTAAACAACAAATGAATAAATTAAAGAGAGAAATTCATCCAATAACGAGTTCATAAATGCAACAAAATTCTCTGGTAAACAGGAAATTTTTGTTTGTTTGGAATGAATGTAGAACTAAGCACCAATTTCTCCACATAAAACCACACAGGGTAGCTCTACACTAAATAACGTTGACTAAACTTGTGGATTACCGCTTTAACCACTTGCTTTCAGTATCAATAAACTTAGCATGACCCGTGGCTGCCGCTAATTTCCCACTCTGAATTTAACAACCAGCAGAAACACGTTTGATATCGCGTGTTCGCAAGATGGTAATTAAAGTTCAGCACTTTGGCATTGCTTAAAAGCTCTTCGAAGGCAAGGCTTAAATTTTATTAAAAATCCCTTCTCAGACCTTCTTAGTGATTTGAGACCACTTCCGAAAACATGACAGGAATAAACACATACAACATAATTAGATATTACTAGATAGAACTACAGCTACAAAGTCATATTGCACTAAAATATCCACTAGAACAGGAATACGTGAACAAAATCATCACTATCCATGTCGCCTCTCCTCTCTCCTGACCTCTGGAAACGCCTGCACGAAGGCTGTGCCATTGTCAACGCACTCTGCTTGTAGTCTGCAGCGTTGGACATTTTACCTTTAGCTGTTAGTACATTAACATAACCTGCGTTTGCCGTGTTGGAAAAGTGTCGTCCTGACTAGACGCGCAGCTGCTGTCTTGAAAGAGACTCGCACTTTTAATGAGTGTAGCTTAATTCCTAGGAATGTACAGTAGATCGAACCTGTGGTATTGTACAGTGACCGCTTCCCTTTCACAGTTTAGGAAGGGAGGATTTAAAAGAAGGAATTGTAGGGAATGTTACCGTGAAAGCAGAAAGCATGACCTTTTAAAGGTCAAAGCCTATAAATTGATATTGTGTATTATAAAATTATGTAGTTTCTATTGTTCCAAGGTGTGATAATTTACTACAATTTACAGCATTTTTTCAAATCTCTGGGATTCTTCCTTCATTTATACCCCCTTCATCCATCAAAACTCTATGTACAGCGTGTCTACACACTCTCCTGCACTGTGGAGTTTGATTTATCTTCAAGCGGTGCGCTTTCAGCTGCAGAAGCAGGAGCTGCTGCTGCTGCTGCTGCTGCTGCTGCCGGCGGCGCCTGCACCAACGGGACCTTCTCCTTCACCGGCGATGCAGGAAGTGTTGTGACGACGCTGGCACTGGCAAGCGGGTCCTCAACGGTCGAGGCGGGAGGCTGGCCGCCACTGAAGCAGCGTGCGATCTCATCGAAGGTCTTGCCCCTCGTCTCTGGGACTTTAATGAAGGTGAAGATGAAAAAGAGAATGAGGAAGGCCATGAAAATGAGGAAGACCCACGGCCCGCACACCTCCTACAGAGACAAGAGAGTCAGAAAACATAAAGTCAAACCAAAAAGACAAAGCAAGAGAAAAATCCAAACTAAACCAGGTCAAACCACGACGACCGCTCACCACTAGTTTGGGGAAGCTCATTCCAACCAGGAAGTTTGCCGTCCAGTTGCAGCAGCCAGCCACAGCCATGGCTGCCGGGCGGGGCCCTTGGGAGAACAGCTCAGCCACAATGAACCATGGGATTGGACCGGGGCCCAGCTCAAACATAGCCACAAATAGCATGACAGCAGTGATGGCCAGGTAGCTCATTGCAGTAATGTGTTTCTGCTCAGACAGAGAGAGAAAAATTGAGTTTGTGTTTTAGTTTAAGCTTTTGACATTCAATAAAAGCAAAGTTAAACCACTAGAGGTCACTAAAAATAAGCATTTCATCAGATGTTATAATGTTCGAAATCAAGCTCTTTCTTTTCTGGGTCATCCTGTTATAGTTATAGTCTGAAATTATATGTTTATGAAGTTTAGTTTGGATGCCTTGTTCAAGTAAATATGCTTTGGTTGTCAAGGGTGGAGAGAAAAGTCAAGACTGGCACCGCCGGAATGGGTGAGCCACGATAGTGCTGAACTCACCAGCAGGAGGGAGATGGTCATGATCAGAGCGCTGATTGCCATTCCACCCAGTCCCAGGAGGTGCAGAGTCCTTCGTCCTGCCTTCTCCACCAGGAAGAGCTGGAGGACAGACACATGAGGCAGTGATGTGCTGCTGGATGCACACAAACACATGCAGCAACAGAAAGAAACACACTGATGTCACTCACGGAAACAACTGTGAAGATGACGTTGACGATGCCGGCTCCAATGGTGGCATAGATGGGCTTTTTCACTCCAGCTGACTCAAAAATTCCTGTTGAGTAGTAGAACACCTGAAGGACACAGAGAGGACAGGAAAGATTAACACACACATACAGATAGGTGACGGTTTAAGGGGTCGTTTGGGAAGTTCTAGGAATCTTTTTTTGTCACTGACGAGGTTCAACAGATCTTTATGAGGTTCTAGTAGTTTGTAGTGGTCACTGAGAAGTTTCTAAAGGTTCTTCAGGAGGTTGTAGTGGTCATTAAGGAGATTCTAGTGGTCAGTAAAGAGGTCCTGGGGTTCATTTAGGAAGTTCTAGGGGTTGCTTAGTAGGTGTCAATGGTTAATTTATGAGGTTCTAGGGTACTCTATGAGGTTTTAGTAGCAATTGGTAATGTTCTGTCCTTTAAGGAGGTTCTAGTAGTCATTGGGGAGGTTGTAGTGGTCACTGATAAGTTTCTAAAGGTTCTTCAGGAGGTTTAAGGAGTCATTAAAGAGATTCTAGTGGTCAGTAAGGAGGTCCTGGGGTTCATTTAGGAAGTTCTCGGGGTTGTTTAGTAGGTGTCAGTGGTTATTTATGAGGTTCTATGGTACTATATGAGGTTTTAGTAGCACCGGATAATGTTCCATCTGTTATCGAGGGTCTAATGGTCATTAAGAAAGTTCTAGTGGTTCTTTATGAGGTTCTGTTGGTCATGGGTCAAGGTTCTATGGGCCCAGTTGAAGCTGTTAGTCACCATTGATAATGATCAATGTTCTTTAGAAAGTTCTGTTTTAGTGCTTCTTTAAGACATTTCAGTGGCCACTAAAAAGGGTAATACAAATCCTTAAAGAGAGCCTTTCAGGAGATTTCTTCTTCTTCTTCTCCTTCAGGAGGTTCTAGGGGAGCTTTAGGGGAGTCCTGTTGGTGGTTGAACACCTATTGGAGATTTTGGAACAACGTTCACCATCATCATCAAAACACCAATATCACTCTAAAGACAATTTTCAGCCAAATAGCATTGTTTTTAAATATTTTCCAGCTTTTGCAGAGCCAACTTAAAAAAAGGTCCAATCATATAATCACATTCACCTACAATGTACCAAAAATGCTCTTTATCCTTGACTCTTCCTCATACTGGGAGGATGAAGCTGACATTTGCTTCCTCGGTGACCCAGTTGTTCAAAGTATTGCAAAGTGACCTTTTGCAGTCCCTGAATAGAGTGTGTGTTTGGTTTGAGTTATTACAGAAGCTCAGTCTTTCTCTCCACTCTGACTTATCTGTGTTATCCAGTTATGTATAGAGCCACGCCTCACTGGGATAGTCTCACACTTTACATGTCATGAATCTAGGAAAACACGTTTTAGGAAGCAACAAAGGGGTTACTCTAGATGACAGACCTGTATGATAAACAAACAAAATTATGATTAGGATATCTTAACAGGTGAGATTATTGCTTTAACTGTAATATTTAGTCATATATTGTTGCATAAATCAGTATATAATACTTCTTTTATTTTCCTAATTTGGATTCTGATGTACTGTGTTGTAGCGAACACGTTGATTATATTGTGTGTATTTTTTTAATACAGACCGGAGAACGAGTGGATGTTGCCAGGGTAACAACCATTAGGGAACCAAGTGAAGAATAAATAAATCTTTGTGTGTAAAAGTGTGTATTTGTGTGTGTGTGTGTGTGTGTGTGTGTGTGTGGAGATGCTGCCTGTTGCTGACTCACAGCGTTGATCCCCGACAGCTGCTGGGAGAGCTGCAGCATGACGGCGATGAGGAGGGGCTGTCGATATGCCGCAGAGCGGAAAAGCTCGGGGATGGTCACCTTCTTCTCCATGGCCATCTTGGCGCTCTCCTCCTTCATCTCCTGCATGTCTTTACTCACATCCTCACTGCCGCGCAGACGCACCAGTGCTGTCGATGGAACAGAAACACAGTGTGTCTTTGTCGTCGCTTTGGCACATTGGTTGTGCTAACAGGTTGCTGATGATCAGTCAGTGTGTGAATACACTGGTGTAAAGAACAAGCAGCGACAGTAAACAATAAAGTTCAATGCATAATCTTTTAAAGTGGATTGGATTGTAATTCTTTATCTTGGACGAGGTCCACTAACCCCAGGCAGCCATCTCCATGACTACTGAGCAAACCCCTCAGATAATGGAAATAATGTGAGTGAGTCAAAAGTAATCTTAATGGAACTAAATAAGTAATAATAATAATAGTAATCACAATAATAGTAAGGAGTAAAGTAAGTAAGAAAAGTATTCTTAAGGCTTTGACTTGCTTGACCCCATGTTAATATTAATTTGTGGTAATCTTACTCTCTTATTGCTACTTTAAAGCCAAAGTAGCAATAAGAGAGTAAGAAGATGTTGAGCTGAAATTAGTCTGTCGACAGTATTTTGTTTTCACAAGCAGTTCTGGCTGTAAACAAACCTTTCAATATGCAGCAGTTGGCAATCCTTGTGTCTACATTTCGATCTCCCCAAAGCACTACACTAAATACTTCCCATTAAAGGTATAGAAATGGCCCCATAAAGAGTCTGAAAGTAGTATTTGAAAAAACCCAAACTGTGGCACCCTCCAGTGGTAGTATCAGAGATATTTCATCAGTCGTGTTGTGCATGGTTTGGGAACCTTCCTGTATCATCAATATCAAAGTTATCGCATTTCATTCAGAGTGCGATGAAAATAATTGGTCAGAAATCTAATCATAATCTTCAGTTTCTCTATGACTAGTGTGCATTTAAACAGTTAAAGAAGATCCTCTGTGATCCGTCCCACAGTTTGGCCTATTTTTGTATTTTTATGTATGTTTGTTGTATTATTTGTGTATTCTTTAATGTCTTGTTTGATAGTATTGAGTGTGCACATACAGTATGTTGATGAATCTAAGTAAGAGTGCAAGTCAAATTTCCCCACTGGGACAATAAATATTCTGTATATCGATCATATTTTGAAGCCAGTGCGGTAGACAGGCGCTGCATCAGTTTTCAGTTTTCGTCTCATTTCTTTGCAAACAAACACTCATGCCGTTAGAGTCATTTTAAAGATGCCATCATTGGATAAAAACGGAAACATAGCGACTTTAAAGCTGAAGGTTAGCAGTAGTTTTATACTTATCGGCTGCTAACTATTAAAGTATCATCTAAAAACACGGCACAGTCACAGATACTCTGATGCGACTAACTGTGGAGCCTGAGCCTTGTGTTTGTTTTTGTTTGTGTCCGATGAGAGGTGTGAAGGAGACCCTGACTGGCTACAAGTTGAACGGATGCCAAAACCTTCTGCCTGTTCAAGGACTCTCCAGGATAAAACATCATCCTGACTCACCTGATCTCACCCCGTGTACTAATAATTACTGCCTCCTCTCATTCTCTGTCTTTCTCCTTGATCTCTCCCTCCCTCTTCTCTTTTCCTCTTTGCACATCTCTATTCCACATTTCTGGGATCTGATATTTATAACTTGTACTTAACATGTATTTGTTTCATGTTACTTCTCTATAACTTGTAGCTGTACAACTGAAGTAGCACCAGTAATGGTAGCAGTTGTAGTAATACTGACAGAAGCAGCAGTAGCAATGGTCATTATAGTAGTTACATCAGTAGTATTCCAAATAACAGAAACAGCAATAGATGTAGTATCAGTATAAGTAGTCGTAGTATTAGAACTGGCTGTGATATTATTATCTGTAGTACTAAAACAAGTAGTAGTTGCAATATACTGGCAGCAATAGTAGAGACTGCAGTATTGATAGAGGCAGTAGTTACAATATAAGTAACACCATAAAAGTAGCGGTAGTACTATGGTACTGATACTAGATAGTAGCAGCAACTTGTAATAGTTTGTAAGGTATCAGTAGTAGTAGTAGCAGAAGCAGTAGTGTCGTAGTAAAATTAGTATTAGTGGTCACAGTAAAAGTCTGTAACAGTGCAGACAACGTAGTAATGACAGTAGTTTGTGTAGTAGTTACAGCAGTAGCAGTCGTACAGTGAATGATAGTAACAACCTCCCCTCAGGCCACTAAAATACTAAATGAGAACACTGCACCTTCATAATAAAAACAGTATTATTACTATTACCTTATTACTCTTACTGCTATTGCACCTGTATAATTATATGTGACAATTAAACTGAATTAATTAACTGAACTGCAGTCACAGTGATCGTAGAAACAGTGGAAGCAGCAGTAGTGCTAGATGTAGTTGTAGCAGTACAGGTAGTAGCAGTTGTACGGCAGCAGTACCTGCAGAAGCAGTAGTTGCAGCAGTAGTGGCAGTGGTGTAGCAGTAACAGAAGTACTATTGTAAGTAGAAGCAGTATCAGTGTGTACCTTTGCGGGCCTGCTCCTCTTGTTTAAGGTTGATGAGCAGGAAGCGAGGGCTTTCTGGACAGAAGGGCAGCAGGATGCACTGCAGCACAGCAGGGATCACCGTGAGGGCCAACAACAGGGGCCACAGCTTGGCTGAGCCCAGCAGAACCTCCAGACCAAAGATCTAAACACAGGGACGACAACAGCTGATTTACAGCAAAGCTAATATCCAGTCAGAACTGATCTCAAGATTTCTGTCTTCAGGATCTTTTAGGAAGCTTCATGCTGACCTGAGCGATCAGGATGCCAACCACCACACCGAGCTGGTGAAGAGTACCGAAGGCTCCTCGTAGGGGAGTGGGTGACACCTCGCCCACATACATGGGAGTCAGGCCGGTAAACAGACCGCAGAACAGGCCGATGACCAGGCGGCCGGCGATCACCATCTCATAGGAGGAGCAGAGGGTAGAGAAGCCCATGAGGAGGCCGCCGATGACTGCCAGAGAGTTCACCAGGAACATGGAGCGACGCCTGAGGAGGAGGAGGGTAAGGAAAGAGAGCGTGACGGCAATTTTAATTTTAAACATAGTTTAGTAGGTTAATTATTTGCTTCAGGAAAGGAGGTTGGTGGTGGGGGGACGGCTGAAAGGTTCGTGGTTAAAGAAGATAAAAACTGACAAGTTCATCGATTAACTGTGAAGTTAGCATCAGTGTGTCACGACTGATTGACCTGCCTGAGCGTATGTAAAGGTCAGGAGCTTTCCTGTCTAATTAGTTCATTGACACATGGGTGTTAGTCCAGTTTCACTCTGCAAACAGATGTGTGTTTAAGTTTTACTGAATCATTCAACTCCATTTATGACCTGAATTCTTTGACATTTGCATTTATGCATTTTATGTGTGAAAAGACAAATGAAAAAAAGTAAAACACAAGTTAAACATATTTATGGCTGTAGTCAAAACAATTTGTTGATGTGCAGGGTGGAACACAGAAGGAAATGGAGGACTGAAGGAACAACTCTGGGGAACATTAGAGCCGAGCAGTGAGCTCAAGACAGACACGCTTCATATCCTCCATTAGTAGTAATAGCTTGTGACTGTTTGGCTGAACCACTCAGGAAATACACAGAGCCATTAAAACCAGAAAAACTAAACACTCAAAGAAAAGAAAGAAAGAAAAAAATATCCAGAGATGTTTCTACCTGTGCATTACCTGTGCTGGTTGAACTCTCACCTGCCAAATCGGTTTGCCATGACTCCCACGCTGAAGGAGCCCACCATGCCGCCAACGCTAAAGATGGCGACGGCGATACTCCACACGATGGTGCAGACCCCCGGGCTGATTGGCTCGCCATAACGCTCAACCCAGGTATCGTTGAAGAAAGATCGTAGTTTCTGATGGCAGATTAATAAAAACATGAAAACAGCTAGCCTGGTTCTGTCCGGAGTTCAAAAATATGCATAGCAACACCTCTATAGCTAACTAACTAATTAAACAAAAAGTACAGCATGTAATTCTCCCAAAAAACAGACTTTTGTTGCACAGATTAAAGTAATCAGTGAGCTGATGAGGCGTTGGCCAGTATATTTCAGCCAGGCTAGCTGTTTCCCCCTGCTTCCAGTCTTAATGCACACTAATGACTGGTATATGGTTTCTTTATAGGGGTCACTTTGTGCAGCTGCCACATTAGAAACAAAATAAAAAAACATTTTATCTTGATATATGAGTAGCTCTGGAAAGTTCCACCATTACATCTGTATTCAAATAATCCAGTTTAAAGCTGCACAGGGTTAAATCCACTTATCGTGTCTGCCTGAATCTAAAAACAGAGACGACCCTCCTATCTAAAGTCACTGAGACACTCGCCCAGATCACAAACAGACATTTAGAGATCAACTGTACACTCTCTCTTGTATCTTGTATCTCTTTGGTTTGTTTTGGTGTCAATCACCAACACCAACTTGGATGTGTGGCTTAAGGATTTGCAGATATTAACTTTAATACCTGGTGTTAACATCTGGAGAAGCTAAGGTGGAACATGTGTGCAGCCTGCGGACACAGGGAGTCTTAGATCTTGATGTTACCGACTAATCACCAACCTGCTCTGGAGCATTGATGACTCCTGTGTTGTAACCAAACTGCAGAGAGCCGATGACAGCGGTGGCCAGAGAGAACAGGAGATAACCTGTCACCTGCTTTTCCTGCTGTGATGAAGAGAGGGGGGAAGGAGGAAATGTCAGGAGAGGAGAGGAAAATAAGAAGAATGGAGAAATCAAGCAGAAAATGGAGATAAATGTGGAAATGAAAGGACAGGTGGAGGAAGGAGACAAGGAGAGAGAGAGAGGGACAGAATGAATATGAAATATGAGCTTATAATCAGATTTTCAATAATTGCAGCCGGCGTACAGATGCAATAAAACCGCGATGCTGACGCCAGACAGGTCAGTGAGCAGTGACACATGAACTCATAAACAATCATATCAGGTATCAGACTGGACATACATACACCACACATGCAGCCACACACGATTACTCATCATATTTAAACTGGAATCACTGCGACATTGCAAAATTATGTAATTCTGGTAAACATAAAAACAAATAAAACTTTAAAACAACATAAATGCACAACATTTCTGATCTGGATGATATTGTTTGACAGTCTATCTCTGTGATCAATTGTTTCTATGACTGATTTTTCTGTCTTGAACATTATCAGCTAAATGCAGATGAAATTCAATACTGAAGCCGTCCACCTGCTCTGGACCGGCCCTCATCAAGCCATCGATTCATCTCTGTAATGAAATCAGGGTGAGTATCACAGGAGCAGTCGCTGTCATGATGATCAGATGTTATAACGTCTGACTCTCATCAAGCCTCCATTAGACGCATCATATCATTTATAAATCAGCTGATTACACACTGATGTGTCGAGTCAAAACCAGTTTTTATCTATTCTATACCGAGAAGCTGTAATAAAATCATCATCATCCGATTTTACATTATTTCTGTATTCATTTGTTTTCTGCTTTCTCACTCGTCGACAGAGAGAAAATGTGATTCACAAGCACTTATTTATTGTTTTTTTTATAGAACTCTGAGAGCATTAGTTTGCCATCACCATGTGAGCTTCCCTGTTGACAGATTTCAGTTCATATTATACTTAAAAAAAAAAGTTTTTTGTCCTTATTTCAGTTTTCAAAGGATCTGCAGCGTGTCTTTAAATACGAGATTTAGAACCTCAGAACAGTTTGCTATGTGAAGATGTAGTGGAGAATAGTAGAGTTTGTGCTGTGTTGTTATCCCAGCCTCTCCATTCATCCATCTCATGTGCATGTGAGTCCTTCTGTATCAAACTTTTGGCTTTGAGGAGAGCGACTGGAACAGTTTGAACGGTTTGTTTGTTCAGTGGATAGACGAACAAAGACGGTTTTAAGAGATGATCTGCGAGGGAGAATGACTAGTTTTGTCAATGAAGTCTGGTGGTGAGCGATAGCAATATAACAGCTGGTCCTGATTAAACAAAAAGGATCTTACTCTTGGATATAGTGTGCCAAAGACAGTTTTGAGTTGATATGATTGTACTGTTTCCATAGAGGTGCAGGATTTATATTTTGCAGTGAATAACGAGCTCACAATGAGTAAAAGGGTGACTGCTCGAGGTTCACAGCTGCAGCAGAGTGGTTTAGTTTCTCTGACATTAATCTCCAGGAGCGGTTATTCTATGTAAGATAGTACAGTTTTTTGTTTATTCCGTCTATCCGTCCTCCATTTTCTAAACTACTCATCCTGTTCGGAGTCACAGGGAGCTGGAGTCTGTCAGAAGGGTCAGTTTTCCAGGAGATTTCCGGCTTCATGTTTTCTCAAGCGCAGTTAGAGGTCGGTGAAGGTCAAAGTTTATTAAACACTCCTCGATTGATGCCACATATGAACTTCCCGGCAGGTCAGGCCGGGTCACAGCAGTAGGAATTAGGCCACTGTGTCTTTATTTCTGCTGATGCCTGAAATACAGCAGTCAGCCTGCTGACGGGGCAGAATCTGCTGCTGTTATATGAGACAGCAGAGAGACCTGGACGGGCCTCAGGTGATCCACTGCCCTTGGTTCAACAATAACATAGCAGGGTCAGACAATATTAGCATGGGCTGCACTTCTCAGGATTCATTTTAGCCTCGTGGGTGTTGGCTTCTAGGGACCAATCAGACGACGAGAGAGAAACAAGGATGGGAAGTGATGTGAAGGTCAAACTGGAATTATTCAAAAGAGGGATTTGAAAGTGGAGAGAAGAAGCTTTGGATGATTTTGTTTATATTTAGGAGTCTGTACTGACGTATAAGTAGAGTATGAGTAGAGTTCTGAGTTACTGACCACGACATCTGACTGTCCATCATCTGTCAGATGTGTGGTCACTGTGTGAAATAAAGAAACAAGGAAACAAAACTATGCAAGGACGTAGATATAGATGAATCCTTTAGTGACCCTTGTTGTGTAAATTTTACAAAACGTTTAAGTTTTCAACTGAACAAACGAGCCACGAGATGAATCATCGTGCCTTTTAAGTGATTAATGCACAGGGAGGTGTTCAGAAATATGAAAATAATGGATCAGATGGAGGAAGGAACATCATTTTTCATTTCTGCCAAATTAGTTTATGGCTGTAAAAGGTTCTTATGTTTGACAGGAATCCACTGAGAGTAAGAAGGTCAAATGTTGTGGTTATTATTAACCCTGAAGTTAATGATGCCAGGGTGGTGCAGTGGTTAGCACTGTCACCTCACTGCAAGAAGGTTCTGGGTTCAAACCCGCCCAGCTGGCTGAAGCCTTTCTGTGTGACGTCTCCACAGTCCAAAAACAATTAACAGGTTAATTGTATGTTTTTGGACACGCCTAAGCGGTTATGGATGACTGATGGACAAATTAATTTAACTGCAACTTGTAAGGACAAAACAGCAATAACGAAGGTATCATAACTTTTTATGTATGATCATAATGTGAAAAAGAAAAAGTTATGATAATGCAGTTTTACCTGTAATGGTTTCAATGTTTCTGGGAATAAACTACACTTTAGTTATCTCGTATGTACCTCGTATATATATATATATATATATATATATATATATATATATATATATATATATATATATAATATATATATATATATGTTTTATATGTTTTGTCTGATCCAGAAGCTCGGCTGAAAACTAAACAGGACAAAGCGTTTGAGCCCCGAGGCTCTGGAACAATCTGCCTGTAGAAATCAGGTCGGCTAAATCAGTGATCTCCTTCTTAAAACAGAGAGGCTATCCCGATATTACTCTAATTTTCTTTGAACTGTCTTTTATTCAAAACAGAATCTCTGTTTTTCATGACTTTTTTAATTGTCCACTCAAGGAAATATCAATCAGACTGGTGGTTTATTCATTTAAAATAATTTGTTTTTGCAGATGAACTCTTTATCTATGCTCATGATCAAATGCATGTACATTTAAAAAGATGTTGTAATTGTTCGCCGTGCTTCAGCCAAGCTAGTCCATCCTATAAAGCTCACCATATTATACGTTACCTCGGCTGACATCTTACAGTGAGTGTCTGTAGATGGAAGAACTCACTTTAACTTTAACATTGTTGTAATTTATCATAAATTCAGGTATTCAGACTGACTTTTGGTTTCTACATCGACATATTCTTGAAAAAGTTGTAAAGTTGAACTGTACTCAACAACATTATCCACTTCCTTATTCTTCTTTGTAGTCATTATATGAATCATCCACTTAGTGAAATCTGTTTAAACCAACATGTTTTCAATCCGTTCCATCTCTCAAAGTTAATGAAATCTGCTGTTTGTCCAAACAGCCCTCGTTTGCATACGTTCCCTGAGGATTTAGGTGACATTTACGAGCGATCAATAACCCACACAGACTGAAAGCCTCTGCATCTCTCTGGGCGTGTCTGCAAATGGACGTCTGGGATTTGTCTGCACTTGTTGTGTTTCGGTAACTAAAATGGATACCAGATATTTTGCCTCTAAAAGTTTTATATTTTCTCTCACGTCTTAATTAATTGGCAGCATTCAGTTTGAAACGATGACACTGCTGGATCCTGTTGAAATGTTAAACATATTGAATGATGAAGCTGCAGACGGTTTTTGTCTACCATATGATGACAGGTGCAGTTTTATAATATTCTATAGTCACTCTCAGTGAGTCTAAAGGTATAATATAACATTTCCATATTAAAATGTCAGTCCTATGCTATATATTTTGTTGTTATCATCCGAGCTTAAAAGGAAGTTAAAGGGAGTTTTTCCTTGTCACCTTGGTTTAGACCATAGGATACGCTAACTTCTGTTATGATTTGGGGCTATATAAATAAAGTTGAAGTGAAATGGAGGTTTGAAAATATAATTTATATATTTATAACTATGCTTCTATACTACTGCACTGATGTACTGTATCTTCGCTTCACTAACCATTATGTTATATAACGGTTACATAATTTACTAAAAGAAGAAGTTCATGTGAAATTTGTGGAATTGTGTATTAAAGAAAATGCACTTTGTGATGTATTTTACTTCAGGATAACGACATCTGACTGCAGTTTATTCCACTTTCACAAAGTTGGAGGCTTCCAAGTGACCCATTAAAGAAATTGATCCAGCAAGAGGCCAACTTACTCTAATATTTAATCCCTAGTGCAGGTCCAAAGAACAGCTGCAACAATGAGCTGTCAACTATTAAATGAATCAGCAACTTTTGATAATTTAGTGTTTTGAGTTGTTTTTTTAAAAAAGAAAATGTCAAAATTTTCTGGTTTCAGCTTCTGAAATGTGAATATTTTCTTTAATATTCTATGATAGTAAACTGAATTTCTTTGGACTGTGTACAAAACAAGACGTTACCTCAGACTGTGGGAGACAATGAGGGGAGAAAATCAATCGGCAGGTCATCAAAATAATCGTCAGTTTCAGTCGTAATCGAAAGACACTCGATTTTATATTTACGGTAACTCAACAGCATCTTTCTTTAGACTTCCCCAACAGTTTGTAATGAAGGCAATATCAAACAAAACTCTGGCGTCTCTCTTTGGGTAGGAAAGTGTTGAAAGAAAATGTTATGACATTTTTGAGCATGTAATGAATTTCTAAAGAGGAAGTCTGAGAATTTTTGACTGAACCACAAACAAACTTTAAACTGATCCTTCACTGTCTGTCTGATATCATCAACATCATCACGTAAGATAAAAGTTAATTATACGAGACGGGAAAAAAAGAGCCCTGAGCGCGTCATGCAAACAGCTTTTTCTTATCAACCCCATGACACACACACACACACACACACACACATCCTGCTATATTTGCCCTGAAGTTCACCTTCCTCTTTCGGCTCCCTCATCGACTGTGTGTGTCTTTTTTTTTTTTTTTTTTGTCAAGTCACAGTGACTCAGTAGAAATTATCGGTCACATGACGGCACCCAAAATGTCTCATATAAGCATCAATAACAAGAATGTGTAGGTCAAATATCAATACAGCTGCTCTTTAGAATTCATCCTCTGACTTATGATTAAAGAATCTTATTTAGCGCTTGTAAAGTGAAAGAACAGTCCTGCATGTTGGTGACAAATCTTTTGCAATATTCAGCTTGATCATTACACTTTTAATTCTATATTTAATTTCTGTTTAGCCTTCACATGACAAAGGCTGAATATCTCATATTATTTAACAAAGAGCATCAACATGCTAAAATAATCTATGAATACCAGCTGAGAGTGTTTCATGAGGCTTATAATGGCGCTCCAGACAAACTTCTGTATTAGCAGCCTGTTGCAGCACCCAGATTTGCTGAACAGATGCCGCGTTACTATGGTAACTGTTGTCATGGTCATTCTGTCCTCGCACACAGATCCAACCTGATGCCTTACATGTGGCCTTTAAGCTTGAACACTCTTCTTTTATGGCTGTTTGCACATGGAGAAAGTGGAAAACGGTCACATACGTTCAGGTGCCTCAATTGCAACTACTGTAATCATGACTCAGGCGACCGCCATGACTCGTCTAACTGTCCTTCTCAAACTACACACTCATATTTTATCTCTGAACAACAACGTCATCTTTCTTCCTGCCTCATTTAAGCTCCCAGCATCTCTCTCTTCTTCTTCGCCTCCATCCATCCAACCATCCAACCAAGAGTGTCCATTAACTCCCTCAACCCCTCCCTCCCTCCTTCCTTCGTCTCCATGACGACTGCCTGGAGGTGACAGTTTTATTGACACAGGCTGAAAGAGAACCGCTGTATACATGCGCACACACACGTACGCACACGGGGCAGGGTCTCATAAACTAAACAAACACTCCCACTAGTGTGCACATGCATCCAATGACTACATCTGACCTACATCCCGTCAACGCAGAGCCAATCAACTCAAGCTTTTGAGTGACACCGGGAGGTTAAATGTATCGAGCTGTTTTGGGTGACGCAAAACGTTACACTCTGGATTTTAGTGCACGAGTCCCACAGCGCTCAGGTCGGGTGTATTGACAAGCTGGTCAATATCTGGCACGAGCGATAAGAGCAGGATGCAAAGTCAAAACACGACAGGACGTCCTTTAGGGACACGGGAATGTATACACAAATACAGTGAAACGCTAAGGGGTCGCTTGGTAAATATTTGGGGCTGGAAGATGAAAAATTGGGTTCATTTTTCCAGAATTTCTTCTTTACTTTGCCAATGTAGGAAAGAAACAAACATGCAAACTGATGAGGGGTCACAAACTAATAAGGTTTGTACTCGACTATAGTCAGAGGAGTCATGTTTGTGATTTTGCTTCATACTAAATTTGACTGTTGTTGTCACTTAAGACCAGTTTTTACCACAAAACTTGCTTTGTTTCTGTGCACCCCAGCAACAGTTAGGTGATGTTCATCAACTCTTTTAAGTCAAATATTAAGACAAATGATGCTAAATTCTTCTCTAAACTTATAAAGATTGTTTTTCTTTGAACACAACCACAGATTTTACACGCTTCCAGAGATATTTGTATTTATTTCCATGTTTTAAGCAGAAATTCACCCATAGAAATAGGAGAATGACTCTTCTTTATGTTACACAATCAGTCTGTGATGCTGTTATTTTATAAAGACACGCTCCATCTCCATCTGTTTCCTTTATTCAGTTAGGTAATCTCATTAAGATCAATATCTCGTTCGCAGGAGAGACCTGAGTACAGCAGATAAAAAGAAATAAAACCAACAAACCTGACATAATGAAAGCACATACGGTGCTTAATGCATTAGTTTCTTCTGCTCTACTTCTAATTTGATTTCCTACAGTTCCCAGAATTCCTTTCAGCAAACCCCGAGAGGAAGGATGTACATGTTGCATTCATCTGTGGCTAATATGTGTACATGCAGAGTGACAGTAGACAATCTGAGAGTGAAGAGGCGTCTTGAAGCTGCATCTATTTTCTGCTAATGCGACTGTGGAAACTGGAGTCTGAGTCTTCGTTTATCATCCAGTTCAATGTTTACTATCATGTTCTCCCATTGTGGACATATTTTCTGGTATCAAACTCCATTTTAGCTGCTCAAAACATCTTAAAAAAACCATGCCACGTGACGCTTCTGTCTCTTGTTTTGATGCCATTTGTTCAAACCATGGCTCCATATTCATGACATCTCTTCCTCCTCACCACTGAACACACAATAAACACAACACCAGAGCTCAACATGCAGAACATCATCCCAAACATACAAAAGTACATGATGTTTCTCTCTCTTACACACACACACACACACACACACACTTAACACACATCTGCAGCGATCATGGGTGACTCACAGAGCTACTATGGCATACTTGCAGGCTCACGCCGCCCACACAGCTCTGCTTAGACACTTACTTTGTCCAGAAACACTCATCACACATGTTTTATTCACAAATCACAACTCCAGTGAACTCTTATAGTTGACTTATAGTTGACAGTCAGATCAATCAACTGTTGGTAAATTACTTAAAAGTCACAACAGAAACTAGAAAGAAAGGAAGACACTTGCCTGCCCTTCCATCTTCTGAAATCTAGCTGGATGATCACCAGAGAAATTTTACTCCAAACTGAAGGATGCAGAGAGAGAGGAGATCTTCAGGTGGTGGTGGTGGTGGTGGTTAAAAGATTTGCAGGACCCGCCCGCCGGCGCTGAAAGCTGCAGAAAAAGAAACAAACCTCATCAGGCGCTGTCCGTGGTACTAGCCGGCTCGAGCGAGGAAGGACACGACCGCTTTGCGCTGCTTCCCATCAGGAAACTAATCACTAATAATCTATTACATGCATTGTACAGAACACATGTGAAGCTTTAGAGAGCAGCAAAGCCATGAAGGTGATTCTATTTGTCGGTTAACCTCTTTCTATGTCTGTACTGGCGGTCAAACTGGAGTCACCTCGGCTCGTCCCCCCCCCTCCCAAAAAGAAATCATCCGCACAAAAAGCAGCACACTCCGGACATAAAGTGTCCACTCACCTGTCGTGACTACCGGGCCGGACAAAAGAAGAAACCCTCGGTGAAGCTGCAGCGGTGCCTCCCTCCCTTTTCATGCAGGAGCCTGCGAGGAGAACCGCACGTATAAGCACGCACTTGTTTTTATTTTTTTCATTTTTTCCTCATCCACTCCATCCACCTATAAAAACCCCGAATGCTGGGATGTCGTAACGTCGCTCCGCCCCTCTTTTTACGTGCAGAAATCCGTGACTCTTGTGCATCGTCACCGCATCCCGCAAAGCCGAGGCGGCGCCCGCGTCCTATTATGGCTTCGATTACTCGGTCCGGCAGCATGGGCGCATGCGCGGAGGCGTAGCTCCCGAGGGTCCGGAGGGGATGATTGTGACCCCACCTCCCCTCCCTACCTCCCTCCCTCCCTCTCTTGCTATGGTGTCCTCCTCCCTCGCCTGCGACCTTGACAGGAGCCGCTGTGTGACTGATGCTGCGGATGCTGATGCTGATGCTGATGCAACGCGGTGCCGTTACTCAGGCAACCGGTCATGCGGTTGATGATGCTCCAGTTGTAGAAATGAATACTTTTAAAAGGTTTTACTGTATTTGCAGACAGTGACAGAAATATCCACATCAATGTGAGATAAAACTGGACGGATCAGGTATCAAATAATGCACGCACTGCAGTTCCCCCTGCCAGTCTTATGATCTGCTCATGACTCAGACAATAACAAAAAGTCAGCTGACTGTGAGTCATGGAGGTTTGTGTAAAACGATGCAATGAGTTTAGTTTAATTGAAAAAATTTGTAGCTTTGTCATTTCTATTCAGTGATCAAAAGCTCCAGAAGAGCTGCTAAATGGACCTCACAGTGGGATTGTTTAAACAGTAGCTCAAGAATAAAACATTCAATTTCAGGTTTTTTGTTGAGTCAACATGGATGAAAAGTCCTTAAAGTTATCAAAAAAACAAAAAATTTGAACATCCATAATTAAATGACAACTGGGCAAGCCGATGAAGATCATGTAACATGATGAAAAGCTCCCAAACAACATCAAGGATCAAGATCAAGAGCTACTAAATGGAAAAAGATGAGACTTGTTTGTGGTTTTTTAACCCAAAAACGGTCAAAAGATTTTTTATTTCCTATTACAAACGCTCTTACTTGATATATTTATACTTCACTTTCAATACTGCCATTCAATTTGTACTTTTACTTGTGTTATTTCTTCCTACTCTGTATGTGCGATACTCAGTCGTGTAGCGTCGGGTATAAATCATTCAGTCGTGTTTTGTGAGCTGATTTTCTCAGATAAGGAAGGCACCACATACTCTAATTTTCATGAATGAATGGAGTAAGGAATGAGGAATACTTCACTCACAATGTATAATTATGTACTTATGTACTCGTCTGTGGGCCTCTTCTGTTACTGGTGTTGGTTTCTTTACTCCCTGAAGTGAAGCAGCAGAAGTTTAGTGACAATGTAAAAGTAGTCTTGCACGTCACTGTTTACGACACAGGGTGTTTAACCTTTGCTGGACAGTTTTGTTGGATTATGTTTCCACATGACGGAGCCACGTTATCGTAACGGAAATATGGAACGGTTTCTCCTTACGTGACCTGCTGATACTTTTATACGACCTGATCCCAGAAATCCACCACCTGGATGTTTTGCAGTTTGTAAATAAAAGTGATCTTGACTACTTGCTAATTAAAGACTACATACCCCAGAATGTCTGTGGAAACTCTGGAGTATATAGGCTTTTCAAAATAAAAGCTCCTATCTATATATTGCATCTATATTGCATCAGATTTATGCACATATCTAACACTCTAAATTTGTCCAAGATTAATGTCCAGAGTGAAACAAAAGCATCACAGTTCAAAGTAACATTATAGAATTTATTTAGTTGCTTCTGTACAGAAAGAGCAGATGCTTTACATTAACATACTAGGATGAATAAAGGTGTAGAAGGATGGAGAGGAATGTGTGTGTTCAGATCTTTCCGGGGAAATTTCCCGCCTCCAGCTGGTCATCCCATTTCTGAACCTGCAGGAGACACAAAGAGAAGAGAGACACTCAAAGAAGGACGAGGATATCGTGTTTAAAGTAAAGATTTGAAATGAATATCAAACAAATGGAACTAGGATTTCTATAAACAGATGATCAAATGTCATCTCAGGTGACATATGAAGAGAAAGAAGTTGTTCTGTCTTGAGAGAGACATTTGGACTGTGCGTTGATTCTTTCATTGACGTCTGGTATGAATGTGTATTTGGTGCATCTTACCCAGCTCATGGGGCAGAGGCTCTTGTAGACCCTCTGGTACCACTGGCATGGAGCTGTGTCCTGGTCTTTAGCAGACAGAGCTTTGTTACATCTGTGGAAATCTGCACACAGAGAAGACAGAAAGACAAAGACGTCAGAGCAGGAAAATAAAGAGCCAGCAGTGATCAATGACATGGTCACAAATCAGAGGGAGCCATTCATCTGCTGAAGAGGAGTGAATGATCGTTGATGATGATGAAAAGTGGGTTATGCCTCCTGGTGGATGACTGGCAAATTCTGACCCAAGCTGGAGATGACAGTTCCAGTTTTGACTGTAACCTACAGGAAGTTGTTCTTTCATAATTTGCACAGTTTTGGCTTATCATGGTTTAATGCAGATTGGGCTCACCACCAAAATAAAAGTTCTGCACAGAAATGGACGTGGCCTTTATCAGGTGACGCAGCTCAAATCAGGTTTTTGAACATGTGAGCGAGTTACAGACCAAAACGCACTTACCTAGACTAAAGACTATGTGTCATTTGTGATGACTGAGCTACTTGCACCAGTCTGTACCAGCCCTGTCAGTTTCATTTACATAACTCATATCTCCTGTCTTCATAGGGAAAATAACACTGGTTCCGGGAGCCATGCTGCATTAGGCTTTAGTTTGTAACCCTGTCCTTTTGGAGTTCAATTTACTGTCTGTATCAAATGTAGTTTAACAATAGCTTCAAAGTCTATAACTACTTTTACTTTGAATCAGCAGGGAAGCAGCAGTGATCTGACACAGTGTGGCCGACTGTCATGATTGAAATGAGGCAGGAAAATACCACAAGAACTACATATACAGGAAATACCAGATCTCCAAAACGGAACAGTAAAAAAAAGTCCTCCGGATAAAATAAAGACAAACAAACATTTAATGTGAAGGACGGCGGAGTGGTCAGTGGCTGCTACACTAACTGAAGGTTCAGTGGATCAAACATTATGCTGACCTTTGATACGGCAGAGATTGTGCAATGTGTTCAGTCTTATTCTTTGTTTTTGTTTGAGTTCAGCAGCAGGACTGCTTCATGTAGACCTCAACACAGCTTTAATTGCCACACTGTGGTCTGGGATCTTTTTATTTGGACAGATTAGAGATTTTCAGTAGGTGTTCAGCAGGATTTGAGCCTGTTGTTAAGTTTTTTTATGCTGCATTCAAATGCATTCAGGAAGACGGCAACGTTAGTGGGTGAGAGCAGGACAGCAAAATTGGATGAGGCCCCTCGATAGAGGGGATTGTTCTCCAAAGTCAAAATACTTGAGAATGTTTGTCTTGTTGTCTTGTCTCTCTCACCTCTTTGCGTCATCCTCATAAATACATAAATGAAATGAAGATGGGAAAACAAGCAAGCTGGTGAGAATGTAAACTGAAGGCCTTCAAACACCTTTTCAGTTTGACGTTACAGCTGCAGTTAACACAAAGATGCCAAACAATATGGAGATGTTAAGAGCGGAGCAGACGTAGATGTGACTTGCGTCCATCTTTACCTGCTTTGCTTGAAAGTTCAGGTTGGATTCAGCGTCAGAGAAAATGCCCTGTACCGGTCTGACACAAGGAAACATGCAGATATATTCTACGTCAGTGGCATGATAAGAAACCTGAAGAAAAGCCACCTGAGGGATCACATCAGTGTGTAACAGTCTTGATAGGATCTACGTGAAGGAAACTGTGTGTTTGTTTACCCAGATAGTTCTGGAAACAGTTGCGGGTCTGGTTGGTGTTGGGGAAGCGGGCGTCGAATGGAGCGGTCCTGTAGTTCTTGAGCTTCTCCTCGATTTGGTCAGACATCTTCAGCTGCTGGAGATCTGCAGAGGACCAACAGATGTGTGAGACACTCATGACAAGAGCCCCAAAACACACTGCAGAGACGAGCACCAGCCGGTAAACTTCATGCTACTACTGTGTTGAGTGCAGAGTTCACCAGCTGACTTTACTGACTAGTAAAAAACAGTTCATTGTTCTGTACGATGTATGCGTTCAGCAATAACACGAGAAATATTAAAAAAATACCGCCTTTTAGACATGGAGCCCGGTGTTTCGGATTAACGAGCGACGCTGTTAACTGGTGACCGTTAGCCGAATGCGTCTGTGGTTGTCGTAGTTACGAAAACAAGGAGATATGTGGCTGTCCTCAGCAATGCCTCTTTGTTTTTGTCTCATTAACGTAACAATATCACGAAAATACCGAGTTATTCGTGTCTTGTTTGACTGTCTCTTCCTATTTCAACAGTTGTCGTAACTACTGTTGAAACGCTAGCGGTCACCAGTTAACAGGGTCACTCTTTAAACCGAAACACCGGCACATCACGTCTAATGATGTAGTGGACGTTTTTTACGTTTAACCTGTTTACTAGAGTTGAATAAATAAAATACTAAGTTTAATATGTTTATAGGCAACTATAAACATCTTGCTAATGAAGCAGAAAGTGTGTTATTGTTAATAAAAAGGAGTTTACCGTCCACAGAGAGATTCCGCTGTAATCCCAACAAACGGCTTAATCCGAAGGGATGCTCGCTCGCAGTGCATGTCGGGAAAAGACGCTTCATATTTAAAGGCACAGCAGCGCCACCTGGTGGACAAACAGAGGAGGTGCAGCAGCAGCCCAGCATGACTGACAGGTGGAGGTGAATCATAAAACGTTTATACACCACGTCCAACTGATGTATTAAAGAATATAAAATAAAAATATGTTTTATATCACCATATCTGTTTAAATATTGAGAGTTAAAGTTCATTCTTGATATTGGACAATTGTAGTATGAGAGAAAATCTTAACTAAAAACTATTAAATGTGGTTAAAGCTCTGGAAAAAGCTATTAGGTGGAACTAGTGTTAACATATTGTACTTTCTTCTTCTTATTATTTATGTATTCACATTTTAAAAAAGTTTTGGTTGCACAGTTAATCTGTATCTTTACTAATATTTTTAATTTTTAAAATGCAACATATTAAATATACTTGAGTTAGAATGTCAAATTTCCTGAAGGTTTATTTAAATATTAACAATCCTTGAGATTAGAGATCAGTGATAAACCCATAAAGCAACGACAAAAGTAGAACAAACAAGAACATGAAAACATGTCAAATAAATTAAATAAGACTGATGTTTGTGAGTTAGTATTTTATTATTAATGTTATATTATAATACACATTACATTATTCATTAAATCAACAGCATATATAGACGTATATATGGTTATGTTTTATTTCAAAATAATCCTTCCTTGTCCCCTTTCCTCTTTTCCTCTCATCTCTTCTCCTGTAGGTCCTTTGCTTCCCTGTCTCCTTTCTCCTCTCCTCTCCTCTCCTCTCCTCTCCTCTCCTCTCCTCTCCTCTCCTCTCCTCTCCTCTCCTCTCCTCTCCTCTCCTCTCCTCTCCTCTCCTCTCCCCTCACTGTAGAGTAGCTTGTCTCCTCTCGCAGATCCTCCTCAGCTGGTTGGAGCATTTGGTGGAGAACCAGCTCATCTTGTAGTTGTCTCCCGGTGTCAGTCGACCACACAGCTCCCTGTTGTCTGTATAGTCGGGCACGTGCAGCCAAAACCTGCAAGAGATGCAGTCTTTTAATCTGTTACCATGGCAACCACTACTCCTCCATATGAAAATACATCATGAAATTAAAAACAGCCTCCCAGTGACTTTCAATCCCTGTCACATTACGGCCAATATAATCACAGTATATCCAGAGAGGATGATGAATTTGTATGATTAAAATGGAAAATGAAAAAGAAACTTTAGTGGCTCTCAAAACAAACATCTCATATCTGTGATAAATTGAAATATATTAAAAATAAATGACAAAAATCTAAAAATAAAATGAAAATCCTGCTTTTTTAATAGAAACCGTACCAACAGTGATACCCTTACAGCGTGATTTTGAAGTTTAGGAGACTACTGTCTGTATTTTTATTCATCAGAGAATTTATTTAATCTTATCAACTTTTCATGCTTTTCACACATAATCACATCAACTCAGACACTTTTTTTCAGATTTTCCAGACAAAAGAATGTTGCATTCTTTAGATATGTATTGTTTAAGTACATGATACCAAAACAAGTGTGTTTAATACTGCCTGCTTGTGAAGTTTTGTGTTGTTTTTCATGTTTTCTTCATTTTTCTAATGATTATACACATTTGTTTCTTATTGTCAGACATTTCCTTGCTGTTGCTTCTTATTTTGACCTCCTCATTTTGTGATTTATTGTGTTTTATTCATTTTTACATTAAAATCATGAGGAAAGTGTTTGTACCTGAACAGATTCAGTTAATTTTCTTAATTTGTTTTCTTCATAAAACAAATATTTCACTCATATTAATAACTTTCCATAGTTGAATCAACAACATGTGACTGTATTCTCAGCAAAAGAGATCAGCGTCTGGTGTCTCATCACCTCAGGAGCCATGTTTGTCCCTGTTTAAACCTCCTCTCCTCCTCCTCCTCCTCCTCCTCCTCCTCCTCCTCCTCCTCCTCCTCCTCCTCCTGCCTGTCATTACTCACCCTGGTCCCTTCTCCACCAGGGAGCCATCACTCCACTGCCAGCTCCCGTCAGCACCACTGCTCCTCATGCCGAGCCAGTACGAATCTCCTTGGCTCAGACTTTGGGCCTTTTTAAACAGAAACACCTGAGAAACATGTCAGAAAATGTCATCAGCTTCTCGAGAAACACACACACACACACACACACACACACACATCTTGACTGGGAAGTGTGTTGCACTTACAGTAAACCAGTGAAAGACAAAACCTGAGATGACCCAGAGCAGCGGCTGCTCCTGCAGACGTCTCCATATTTTACAGAGGTCTTAAATCTATTCTTAACTTCTCTCTCTGGTGGTGTGTTTGAAATGTGTGTGATCTCAGCTGACATTTCAGTGTAAGCATCTCAAATGTTTACAACTGGACAGATGCAGAATATATCATCAATGAAGTTCCATGTAAGACACATAAATACCAAGAAAAGAAGGTTTCCAGTTTCAGTGTGTTATGTGCGATATGATGGAATATAAACACACTTAATGGGTCATGAAACTGAATCAGAAAGTGGTTAATGAATACATAAAAGTTGAAAATGACAGTGTGTGTGTGTGTGTGTGTGTGTGTTCACCTGCTCCTCTTCTGTCCTGATTATGGCCACAGTGCCCCCCAGTGTCAAGCAGCGGTACTGGCTGCTGATCCAGTCGCCCCTGTCTTCACTGAACAAGTAACATTTCTCCTCCTGAGGCGTCCAGCCGGCTGGACATGGGCTGCACGCTCGCTCTGTGTGGAAAAAAAGAGAGGAGGAGGACAAGTGACCTTTTCACAACAGAAATGTCAAGACTGAGTCAATTTCCAGCTGTGAAAACATCCCGACTGTTTCATGGCCTTTCGTGCTCAAATTACAAAATCATAAAGTGTTTTTTTTTCTCAAATTCAAACGTGTAAAAACTGTAAAAATACATCAAAACTTTACTAAAATTATGTCCAAATGTTTCTTTGTTTTGAACAAGTGACTTCATTTGTGTGCCTGAAGCGTACAAATGTTGCAAATTACACCGTTATGTTACTTAAAACACTCACCACCGGTGGTGGAGTTGCTCACTGGGCAGTACTGGTTCAGAGCTGGATACTGGGAGAACAGGAGTTGATATGACTGGTTGAGCTTCTCCAGTGTGTTTGTCAGATCTCTCACTTTGGTTTCCTGCAGGGTCGACTGTGACTGGAACACGAAGGTGATCTGAACCACTGTGATATCAAACACGCAGCGGAAAGACAGAAAATTACATACAGTGATGTCCCATCAGCCGTTTCCATGGATACAGGATAATAAAGGATGTGTTGTGGGAGAAGCAGACTGACAGAGGTACAGAAACATTAAACAGATATGGCCATTCAGGAGAAACATTAAGAGTTAATCCTCCATGTAAGCCTTTAAATGAAGACATCAGTCTAAAATAAGACGTGTAAAGAATGACGTCTTCATCTCTGATAAAATTACAGCTGCCGGCACGACGGTAAAGAATATTCTGTATTTTCTAAAGCTAAGATTAAGACATTTCATTTCAGTTCATGGCTGCTGTGACGTTTGACCTTTTAAAAATATATCTCCACATGATTTTTGTCAACAGATCTCATGAAAATACCAAAATCAACAATGAATATCTCCTGCTAACAACAAAACTGTCCAGAGAAAACAAAACCAGTGACCCACACTGTAGTTCTGGGTGACATGTTCCTTCATTCCCATGAACACACTGTACAGTATTACTGTCAGATACTGTTCCCCCTCTGTTCCATAGGAAAGGAGGCTCACACATCTTTCAGATTCATACTGCTGACTTCTTTCCTCACAACAGATAAGTCCTGTGACTTTCAGGCTGATATCATTAAATTTGACCATTTAAGACAGGGGGAACGCACCCTGACAGCTTGGAATATCACGGTACTTATTTTGACTTAATCTCACATACACTGACCTACTGCCCCAAATACTCACTAGAGCACCAAATGTGGATTAATCCGCCTCTGGAAATAGTCCCCAACAAATGCATCCTGTCCTCCTTTTCGAGTGACTGAAACTAAAATCTCCAGTGAGCAGCTGTTTAGGAAATTACTGAAACTTTTTAATACATATTTGTGAGATTTATATACTTCAGTATTTGTCCCATTTTATAATCATATAGATTTGATTTCATAAACTATTACATAATGTCAGTGTTTCCTTTGACGGGTCAGTATTAAAAAGTCAAACTATCATGAGGTACTCACGGCAGAAAGTCTGGAGCAGAGTGATGATGACGAGCAGAAAGCAGAGCAGAGAGAAGTAATAAGCCAACTGTGTGTACTGACCGAGAACACCTGAGAGACACAACACAGCAACAAAGACAAAACTTTACACAGACTGTCATTTCATCAGGAGCCGGATCGGTCCAACAGCTCAGCAGTAAATCCTGATTTAAGAGACTTTAGGACGTGGTCTTGCACTATTGCACTATACATATATATATATATATATATATATATATATATATATATATATATAATATATATATATATATATATATATATATATATATATATAATCATATTAATAAACACATTGTACTGTATGATTGCACGACATTCTGCAAGAGTAGCTAACACCACTGGCAGATTGTATTTTCCACTTACCTCTAACAGAATCCAGACCTGCTGACAGTTTCACTTTTATTTGCTGAGATGTTGACAATGTTCCTGAAACTTCAGCCGCCCCCGCGCAGCGAGGTTTGCAGATTATCCTAAGTAACTGGGATATTGTTTCTGGAAAGGAACATTTATGTTCAGTTTCGCTTTAAACAGGAGAAATGGAACCTCTCAAAACCTCAGCAAATAAAGCAGAAACTATCTGCATAGGTAGATGATCATAAACTTGGAAGCAGCTAAAGTGTATATATATGAAAATAACTTTAGGAAAAAGGTATGTAAAAAAAAGATATCACTGTGGATAAGATCACTGCATCCTCAAAGCAGAAAGAGCAGCTGATGTAATAATGTGTAAAACATAACTGAGTCCATGCACATAGCTGATTTTAAAGCATAAAACATAACAGTAAAAACACAAGCAGCTCTGTGTGAAGCCTTTCCATGCTTTTATAAAGAAAATGAGCTCAAATGTATCTTAAAAAGTTGAAGTGCACACATGCAGCTGTAACAAAACACATTATGCAAGAAAGAAGAATAAAATACTTTTGTCTGTTGCTGTTTTCTGTTCTTCCAGCAGAGCCGATCCATTGTTCACTCCCATCGTTTCATCACTTCCAAACAGGCATGGAGGTTTTCTTTCAGTAATTACTGCATTCATGCAGAATGGCTCTGTGTGGTCTGTTTCTCTAAGTCCTCATATGTCGTTTTAACACCTCAAGGCAGGCACAAAAGAACAGCCAACGTTCCTCTGGTCAGTGTTTCATGTAGAATTAAATATCTCTTATGAAAATATTGGCTCCTCTGCAGCCGTATGCAAAGCAGAAGTGGGTCTGATAGCCAAACAAGCCAGAAGAGTTACATGTACAGTTAAAGCCACCATGAAATACCCCCTCACAGTTTGTCCTTCATTTTTAGAGTTTTAAGTTGTTGCTGACAAATTCTGTAAGTCATCAGTGTAATACAGAAACATTACAGCTGCACTTTATCTACACTTGAGCTGCTGGATCAGGGAAAGTATTGGTAGGTCAGATAGCTGCTTTATGGCTACTTTTTCAGCAATCAATTCACTTATTACCTCTCTATATAGTAGTTCCTACCATATCTGGTGGAGTTTGCCTTTCCCAAATGGGATTTATATTGTGTATCTGTGCATAACCGAGTCCCTGGTAACAATGTATGCTTATATTTAGATATTTAGATAACACTGTTGATTATGTCCATCAGTCTTCTATATTAAAACAGTGTGAGCTGATGTATCTCTTTGTTTGAGACTGTCCTCCAAATAAGTTTTATTTCAGAAAGTGCCCCAAAACAACACACAGTATGTTTATGTTCAGGTGACCACGCCCTCTAGTGGCTGTAGTAATTATAACAACAGAAAAGGAAGAAGTCTGGTGACATCATGAAGCGTCAAAGTCAGTGTAGGAAGCAGAAAGAGTTTAACACTTCTTTAAAGCATCATCAACATTACTCCCTAACTTTAACTACATGTTTTACTGTGCCTTTAAACCTCAAACTACAATGTACTACAATTACTGCTACAATTCTTGCTGTTGGACTAGTAACTGATATTAGCTGGCTGCTATGTCTTGTGATGCTGCGCTTGCTTGATGTTTGGTGGTTAGCCAAGTTGTCAACTCGCTAGTTTCTGATCAAAAGTAATCTAATCATAACAAATACACGTACACAGTTATCGGTATAAATTTGGAGGACTTGGTGATTTGATTGGATGCTCTGTAGAAAGATCACAAACCATGTTTGCATAATACATGTTGCACAGTGAAATATGGTCATAGGAAAAAAAAAGTTTGTAGTTTGGTTTGAATTCATAAAATATTTTAAATAGTTTTATTCAAAATCCTGACATATTTACAAATATTTGACAGCATGTGCATTTTTCTTCCTCTTTCAAGTTTTACAATTCAGTTTATAGTTTTGGCTTACACATGAGGGAGGGACTATTGACTGAACACAATGTAATACTTTATATATTTACACCCAAAGACACAAGGATAACAAAAAAAACACCAACCTAATGAACATTAAAATGTACACCAAAGGCGAGAATAAGCACATTTTTATGCATAGAGATGTATATAATATATATTTTTTAATATGTTTTATGTCAACATTCAGCTTACAAACTACAGTTTGGTAGTAGTAGGTGTATAAACTGAAGTCTATGTAACAAAGACAGAAGAAAGAACATGTCACGTACATTTGGCCCACTATCATGAGAGGAAAAACGGGATCATGGTTTTTTTCAAAGTGCTGCTCGTCTTGGCATTATCTGCAGATATTTACAAGCTGTAGTGCGACACTGTCGGGATGATGTGGTCCTGATGCTGAGAGAGATTCTATCACCATGGCAACAACAGATACCCCCCCCCCCCAAAAAAAAGAAAGTTAAACACAGGATGTAATCTGAGTTTAACTCAGAGGGGATAGGGTTGTAATAAACAAATGACAGTCTACACCCAGAGATGTGCTTTACAAACAAACACGGGGTTAAGAGTGGGTCAACAAAGTGCTATGTACTTATTAAATTATTTACAATATGAGAAATGCCATAATAAATGATTATAATAATTAAAAACAGACTATCGGATGTACAAAATCCTCTTTTTTTATAAAAACATGAAGGTGCATCTACAAACAGTTAGCATGAAATGTCTCTTTTCACCTCTTTATCTTTTCTGAGCGTGTGCGTGTGTGTGTTTGTGAGTGTGTGTTTGTGTGGTTTGAGCTGGTCGGAAATAGGCAGGATCAGATCAGTTGTCCACAGGTAAATCCCGCCGTAAGCCACCAGTTGCCGAGGAGACATCAGCATTACGGTGGCTGACATGCCGATAGAAGGTTAACGCTGTATTGATGCAGTCAGGTGGCTCGTGGCCGTATGTCTGACATTGAGCCACGGTGCTCTTACGTAACGGCTCCACGGAGACACAAATCCACTCAAGTTACAGTTATGAGGAACCCCAACACGTGGATTATACTTTTTTATGTCTACAAAAAGCCTGTTGTTGTAGAGTTTTCAATATGAAATACTAGTATAAAACAGCCCAAAAAATATCTCCGCTTTTAGAAAAACAGTCCTGCAGCAGCTTTGTGTCCACAAAACAACAAGTAGATATTCGATTGTCAGTACTTTATCACTGAGTATGAATCATCATGGTTCAGGTCTCCGTGTGACTTCATTTGTAAGAGATCCAGTGCCCTTTAGCCATCCCTCCACCTCCTGAAATGTGTATGTTACTCACACACCAAACAAAAACAAGCCCGAGGAGGTAAACTAATGGCAACAAGCAACCTTCAGACCTGTTCTGATGGAGTGAAATCCTATTATGTGTGTTGGATCTCTCAGAGCAGCCGTAGTCATGATCACACAGCCGGTAAATCCAAAGCCCTGCGCTCTTTGGAGCCTTCAAAGTTGTCCTGCTGACAGCGTCAGAGCGAAGAAGTGGGGGAGTAGATGGAGAAGGCAGAAAGATCGAACAGGAATGGCAAACACATAAAGAAAAAGCAAAATAACTCCTTGCTCTGCCTGTTGCCCATGGCTGAGCTTGTGTAATTAAACTTCTGCAGACCAAATATGATGAACAACCAGAGCAAGCAATGAAATAAATCATTCCATCTCTCTCTGATCCGTAACGTTTTGCCACTCTCCAACTATTTTTGAAATGATGTGGGGCTGACGGTGCTAAAGCTCTGGGTTTTGGTGGGGTTCCGGTGTCAGTCATTAGTGGCAGGGGTCAAAGGGGAACTCGCCGAGCCCTCCGTGGAGCTCCACTGATTCCTCAGACCAGGACATGACATCACCCTCAAGGTGGCCTGCGCAGGTCGCCTGGCTGTAGATCTCGCTGGGTGTCAGGACTCTGGACCAGAACTGGAGATCAGACAACTCTCCCATGAAGGACTGGTTAACGTCGAAGCGGCCTCCCATTGTGTCCTGTGAGGAACGGTGATGGCATTATTGACTTAAAACATATTTCTCTCACAGTTTGGCAATGATGTTCTCATCAAACCCAACATTTAAAAACTCTTGCCTTCTACGATATCTGTGCATGGCAACTACGATAGGGCCAAGGTTAAGAATGAAAGCCAATGGTTCTTGTTCCAGTAGTAAAAAGGCAAACACTGATTACATGTCTGAACTTTGGTGTCTTGCAAGTCAGATGTGGTAAATGCCATCCCACCTTCTCCAACTACACGCTTACTTTCCACCTGGTTACATACAACAGACATTACTTTGTAGATCGGCATGGGTGTTGGCATCGGACGTAAACTATAAGGTGCAGAATCGTCTATTTGGACATAATTCTTAGAGATACTTGGTAGTGGGAAGTGTCACATCTGAGGACATTTCACAAACCTCCAGGACATCTAACCTCTCACAGCATCAGGAAAATGTCCATGATAATGTTCGTGGTTGTAGAGCCCGATGTACGTGCCTATCTAGACATCCTGTATGTCTTACCTGCTCCTGGCCCAGGATGAAGATCCCTCCTGGTTTGATGGGGTGCCAGGATGAGAGGTTTTGCCCTGAACCTTTCTTCACCCCGTCCTGGTAGGCCTCCCAGGCACCATCGCGTGTCGACCACGTCACGCACACGTGATGCCATTTCCCATCTTTCATAGTTATGGGCAATGTCAGCGCCTAAACAAGAGACAGAAACAACATTAATGAGGAATGTCTCGACTCCGGTCAGGTTACCATTCATGGGTGCAAAACTTTACTGCAAATTTCATTAATCTGAATAAAACTGTACTTCATGTCTTTGTGTTTCCTGACAGTTTTGATCGTTTCCCCCTGATTCGTTTCACCTATGTCTTGGTATTCAGTTCTCACTAGTGTGTTTCGTCTTTGTTTTTCCTTGTCTCAGTGTCAGTTCACCTTCATACCATGTTCTAGAGTTTTATGTATTCCTAATGTTTCGTTCTCCTGGTGTTCTTTACGGTTTTGACCCTGTTTTCCTTTAACTCGTCTGCCTTATGGACTTCTGATTTTCTGCTTGCTCCCAGTTTGTTTTCTTGTTTGGACGTCGTCACCATCCTGTAAATCATCTGAGTTTTGAAAGTTTTGAATGAAATCACTGATCTGTATCAGCTCTGCCTCCTGCATTTGGGTCTAATCTCTCGTATTCCTTGTTGCCCTGCTTGACCAAGCGTAACAAAAACAGCGAGATACAGTCTGTGATGAGTTAATTGAATAATTGAGGCCTGACCTGAGCTTACGACTTAGGACATGTTGGAGAAGTAACAACAGAAGTGCAGACTTCCTGATCTCTAAATTCCCACCTTTAATCTGTGCAGAAAGAAGGCTTTTTCTTTATTTAATCAGAAACATCACTGTGAAAATACATTTCTATGACAAATCTCTATCAGATGATAGCTTTGAACAGCTTTACATGCGTGCTCACTGATGTAGAGAAAGTGGATTAGTGCAATATGAGAATCTCCACTCTGTTCATCCTCAAAAACTCTGGAAGATTAATTAACAACAGAGATTAATCTGCATTCTGAAAAACATTTAACTGTGTCAGTGATCGGTTTGAGGGCTGCCAAGTGAGTGACTAGAGGCAAAACAAACATGACAGTTTATCCCTCCTGGTAATGTCACTCCTACAGACAATTAGGCCAATCAATTACGATAATCAGATTAATTGCTTTGCTGATTTGTTTGTTGAGCTCACCTCTCACAGTACTGGGGCAAGGAAGGGAAAAAAGACAAACATCTGTCTTCCGTTTAGGGGAGAAAGCTATCAGCCTTTCAGAGAATGGAGGATTAGGACGCTAATATTGAATCATTTGTGTCAAGACTCTAAGTAGGCTAGAAGTCAACGTCTCATTGAATCATAAAGTGTCATTCAAAGTGAGATGTCCACAATTTTCATTTTCAAGGCTCAAAGTCAGGAGTTTGTCAACCTTTTAGAGAAATAGCAAATCTTGTGTTTGCAGAAAGCTCTGTTATTTCAGCACTGAAAGTGTTGTGACTGATATGCTGTCAACCTTTATTGTACCTTAAAAGACCACTGAGGCGGTATCCTCATTCACAGTGGTAATGAGATGTAAAACAGCGATCGCAAACAAGAGTTTAGTAGGTGAAACTTAAAATACAACCTATTAAACTGTAAGAGAATGACAACATTAGTTGTCCAATTATTGGAAAAAAACCCCAAGAAACCCAAGTTGGCCAATCACAATTCTTTTGGTCTCCACATGACATAACTGTAGGCTCCAACATGTAATCATATTTTTGAGGAGGTTTATGCCAGCTACGTCTTTTATATACAGCAGCATCATAAATCCAGAGAAGAAGTCATTTTGTCCTTAACCGACACAAAAGTTGCTTTTTTTCTCTTTTCCATCTTTTCATTTTCATCTGACTGAGTGCATTATGGCTTTGTGCTCCTGAGTCTAGTAGCTTTGACCTTCACTGGTGAGGTGTTGCTGTGTTGTGTGTCTAAGGTGGGACTATCACCTCAGACTAACACCTCACTGTGTGCAAGATGTGAAGCACTCTGGGACATGGATTTGTGAGAACTGCAGTGTTTCCTAAGGACACTGGTCTCTTAAAGCTCAGAGAAGCAGCTTTTTGACAAGGAAAGTCCTTCTTTAAGAACGTCATAGTGAGTCCTAAATCTTTAATTCTCTAATATACAGCAGTACCAGTGTTTTTTATGCCAGAATCAGCAGGGACCACACCACAAAAAGGAGTTATGTCAAGTTAGATAAAGAATTTTAATGTCTAAATCTGTGATTCTCAACATTTTCTGAGCCTTCACTCTTGCATTGCTTTTACCTTGTCATTGATGAGCAGCTCCATGGGGTTGCTGCCCCATTCGATGAGCACCAACTCATTGGCTTGTCCAGGTACGGCATAGGAGAACGGAGTACCAAGACCAGGGCCTGTTCCTCCCTTCAGCCGCAGGCAGATTGTCAGGGCAAAGATCTCGTTGACCACCGACCGCTTCATCCTGGCGTACATGTAGTTGGTCCTCATGGGGAAGTCGAGCAGGAAAGCGTTGGGACTCTTTAGCTTCTTGTGATTTCCTGGTGAGAAAGATTTTGATTCAGGTCATTCATTTATAAAGTACATGGACTGTTCTACCATCAGCAGTTGGCTTCAGTTGAACATTTTTATTCAAATGCAATGCCCTAGATATATATAACCCCCCCAATAAAAAAAGCAAAGAAATTTAAATGCAGCCCACAGGCAAAATGATAACAGCATTCAATCAGACTGTATTATTCCGTCTCAAATACTGCTCCTTCTGTTTTTAACAAGCACTGTTATATTTAGTCTGGATTTACCTCAGGGTTGTAATCTGGCTGCTGTTCTTCACCAAGAGTCATTTTGAATGTGCAAGTTAAATCCAGTTTGTGCCTGTTTGTTTTTTTTCATATGCGAATGTCCCATTTAGGATTATGAAGATGTTTCTTAAATATATAAAGACAAAACATATATTGCTTTTGGTCCACAGTAAAATAGATTGGAACTATTTTGCAAGGTGCCCTTATAAGAAAATTAGTTTGTAGCTATAGAAGCAAAATAATGTCAATATTTTCAAGTACCAATCTTTGTTTTGTCTTGGGAATAATAGCAGTCAGAGATAATCGAGGCATCACCAGACCAATTTGCTAAAATTCGAATTGGTCTGGAACCTCTCAGTTCATTTTTGACTTTCAAGTGTCCAAAAGGCCTTAATTGGACATAATTGGATAACCAATGAGAGCAAGACAACAATGATGTTTTACCAAATCCTGTTAACAAAAGCTTTGAGTGAAGTTCTTCTTTTAGAGAGAATATAAAACACATCCACATCCGTGGCAGCCATCTTGGTTGTGTACAAAAATGGTTCAATGGCGCGCCTCTTTGCCACATGTTATATAAATGGCTATCATTGGCAGGTTGGCTTGAGATCTGTCTAAACAGTGGAAGCATGACAGATTTCACTGTGGCCTTTTCTGTGAGCCAAACGCATGAAAATCATCACGTGTCTTCAAAATGTAAAAATGTACAGTAGTGTGTGTGTGTTTACCGTGGTCAGTGTTGCCATGGTGCAGCTGGGTGAGCACTGTTTCCAGCTTGCTGTGCCCTGTGCCCCGAAGGCTCGTCTCTTTGCCGCTGAAAGGCAGCCGCCGTGGGTGATGATCGTTACCGTGGTGGGTGTCATGATGATCGCTGCCATGGTGATTATCATGGTGGTCATCGTGGTGGTCATTGTAGTGTCCAGGTCCGTGATGATAGTCGTGGTGATCGTCGTGGTGATCGTCGTGGTGATCATTGTGGTGGTCACCGTGGTGATCATCGTGATGGTCATCGTGGTGGTCATCATGGTGATCATCATGGTGGTTGCTGCGGTGGTTGCCATAGTAACCATGATGCCGGCTGTGGTGCGTGTCGTAGTGGTAGTCGTGATGGCGATTGTGGTGGCCGCCGCGGTGGTTGTACCTGTGGCTACCGTGGTGGTTGTTATGGTGGCTGTCGTGGCGGTCGTCATGATGGCCGCTACCGCGGTGGTCATCGTGGTGGTCGTCGTGGTGGCCGTTTCCATGGTGGTCATCATGGTGGTCATCATGGTGGTCATCGTGGTGGTCGTCATGGTGATCATCATGGTGATCATCATGGTGGTCGTTATGGCTACCATAGTCACGGTGATCTCTGTAGTAGCTGTGAAGCTGCTCCTCAAGAGCGGTGATCTTCCGCTGGAGGAGTTCTCTCAGGGAGCTGGAGTAGGAGCTGGAGGAGTTCCTGGCCTATAGAAGAACATAGACATCGGTCAGGACTCCTGACATCTGAGGTCCTAACTCTGCACTGTAGGACTCAGTTAAAGCAACATTATGTAACTACTAATTATTATGAGTAGACACAGGTAGTTCTCACCTGTGAGAAGTACATAACGTTTTACACACCACCAACTACTTCACTGGTTTTGGTGAAACTGGATTATATTTTATGTCTTCCCCTTACGTTTTCCCTTTGATGTCCAGAGTTTCCTGATTGAAAGTAAAGTAAACTGCTACAAACTGCAGCTGCTGCTAGCTAATGTTAGCTCAGTTTGTTAGCTGGGCTGCCCATGGGAGTGTTAGTGTTTGTACCACAGGCATTTTAGACCACTGGGAAGAGGAGGTTTTCGGGTCTGGGGTGCAAGCGAATGCTAATGGGTAGGCTCCAGTGTCGTGCCAGAACTGGAGCTGGGCAAGCAGGCAATGTAATTGGGCTCAACAGCCTGTATGGACATAATGACAGAGGGAAAAAGACTGAAGGGGATGTTTACGGAGGAAGCTAAAAAGAGAAAAGGAGTGAAAGACCAAACAGGAAGCCGCCAGACAGTTTCATAATGTTTTGTATTCCATGTGTTAAAAATGCATCTCACACATACACCAAATGGTACATTGTGCATCTGTATGAGACACCCAAGGCGTGACAAAGCAGTGTTGATATGTGATGACCTGGGATAGATAGTGTTGTTTATATGCAGTGAATAAAGAAGAATTATGGTATGACATTTAAAGTTGCAGGGGAATTGTTACTGCCCCTCCTTCCTCCTCTCCCTTGCTCATCCTCCCCTTCCTCACCAGCAAATCCGGCTTTATTCCCTGCCAGCGCACGCCACGATTAATAGCCTCGTCAGGGAGGATGAAGCTAATTGAAGGTGAGGCTGGCTAGCGCCCTTTGGCGCATGGCCAGAGGCTGCTGGTGTAGACATCCTGTTAGTGGAGGGAGTGACGGAAGGTAAATCCTGGCTCCGCTCCTGCTTTGTCTCACACCTTTGAGGGAGATTGAGAGGGATTTCTGGTAACACTTTCCCTGAGCGTGGCCTGAGACCACCTGTGCTGATAATGAGGCTTTCACAGGCCAGCGGGCGGCAGGGTTTTAGTCTCACAATGTGACACCAGCATCATTAAATGTTGTAACACAAGTGAGACAGCAGAACCGCATGTATGGCCTGTTTTAGATGCTGGAACTGTGCAACATCTACAAACAAGAAGTGACCACGGGGAGAGCAAAAACAACAGCTACAAAAGTTCTTAGTGAGCACTGATTGGGTTCATTTAAGTTCAAATGTGTTTATTAGACATCTGGATTGGTGGTTTCCAACCTTTAAAGTTGCTTGGTTTCCCCAGTGGAAACAGATCAACCTCAGTGTGAATAACCAGGATGAATGAACATTAAATGAATGTACAATTAAGAATACTGTGATATGATGATCTGTAAATCTTTCTCAGAGAAGCTGTTACTCTCCTTCCTTCACGTCACCGTCCTCCTCTAAGCTTCTCCTGTCTCATGTGATAAGCACATGAACACTGGGGTTGTTTAGGGTCAGGGCTGATCAACTTAGAGCAGCTTCCTGTTGACACTGATATCCAGGAGGGAGATTGAGAGCCGGAACGACTCAGAGATAACCGACAAACAGCGTAATATCAGCGTTGTGGGTGGTTCTTGATGTGTGTGTGAGTATCTTCACCTAGCTTACTCAATATTGCTGTGTTTATTCCAGAACTACAGATATGCCACTAAAAGTAACATCACTCGAAATTAAAAATATGTAACATACATCAAAAAAATGGCCTTTTAATTAACTGTACATAAACAGTATCTTTGGGTCACCATGTCTTCATGAAACGTTTCCTTCTTACAGTGGACATCACTGTCGGCTAAGCTTGTGACCTTTCATGACGCAAGATACGACCCCAATTAAGTCAAACCTTTGATAGGCTTCTGCCTCCCTGCGCACCGTTCAGCCTTTCTTTGCAGACACATTAAATGTTTCAAAATGTTCATGGTGCAGCAGGAGCAGGTCATCCTTCAGGAGCTCTGAGTAAATGTTTATGCTTTTAACCTGAAACACCGGAGCTTTAATTACAGGCGTGTGAATATAGATACGACACAGTACTGGCCTCCCAGAGTCTTTTTTATAGTAAAGAGAAAAAACTCTTTAATTTAATTCTTTAAACAGCTTTTGTAGGAGTCAGTTTGCATCACTGAACTTAAATATCATTAAAATGTATTAATATTTCCTTTCTTTGGATAAATCAGTTTACAACAAACATTTCCAAGCTTCAGCTTTAGCCCTGTTTTCTCATTAAGAGCCTTTCTACATATATTAACACAGTTCAGCAGACTATTTTACCATCATAAAACTATACCCAGTTTAACAATTTCAACAGTTCTCATCAGTAAGATTTAACACAGCTTTAACTGGTTATTTGTAGCCTGCAAATACAGGCTCTACAGCCGCCTGTACATTGCTGTAGTGATGTAAATGTAGTGTTTATTTGAAACTGTCCACCTTTGTTGTGTTCCTTCTAAAATTAGACACTCCCATAGTGAGCTCTGTCTTTTTTTTTTAAACACTGGTGAAACTTTTGAAAGGACTACCTCACTGTCATCATCTTTAGGTTCTAATTTTCTCTCTACCAGTGTCCCCAGAGCTGATTTAAGTGATTCTAACTTTATATCCTTTGCATATTTTATTATATCCACCAGTACACGTTCTCTGTGCTTAAAACTACAGTGTTAATCCTCACTGTTGCCTTTTTTGCACCCACCTGCAAGCTCTCCAGCCTCTCCTTAAGTGTCTGCAGTGTTTTGCCCGTCTGTTCAGGGGAGAAGGAGCTGTGTTTTCCATATGACGAGCCCTTCCTGTGGTGGGGGTCTGACCTGTGGCCACCATGGGAGTAGTGGTGATCGTTGCTGTGATACGACGAAGGCCCGTGATGTGATGATGATGATGATGATGATGATGACGTATGATGGCTGCCATGCTGCCCGTGGTGGTCGTCATGGTGGTTGTCGTGATGGTTATCGTGGTGATTATCATGGTGGTTGTCATGGTGACCAATATTGTGGTGACCACCGAAGCCCTCGCACAAAGTGAGCTTGGCGGTCAGCTCTCTGATGGTCTCCCGCTGGTCCAGAATGGTCTCCTTTTGCCTCACGAGGCTCTCGCGCAGGTGCAAGATGGTGGCTTTGGCCTCGTCGGACATCATGTTTCGCCGGTTGCTGCCATTGTGGCCATTAGTGTGTCCATTACTGCTTGGTCCATGGGGCACACTGGGTGGAGAATAGCAGCTGGGGTCTGCTTCTGGGGGGATTGGAGTGCAAACAAATTTTGGGCTAATGCCATAGTCATGTTCTATGCCGGGTAAACTGCCTGCTGCTGCCGCTGCACATGACAGAAAGCAATAGAAAATTAGAGAACGTAGGGGGAAGAAAGGGAGGACGAACCCCAGAGAGGCTCCCACCCAATGCCTTGCAGACAAAGGCATGAGGCTCAGAGGACTGACGTCTCTGGCCATGTTTGGCCTGAGTCAAAGTTATTCCTTGACAAATGACAGTCCTCCCAGGTCTTAGCTTTGTTGTGACGAACACCATGAATGGAGGTCATATGCGTGAAAGGTGTTGGGGCAAAGCATGTCAACAATATAACTGCCGATGAACTCTCTTCCCAGACAGCATAAATCCCTTTTAGAGGACAAATAGCATAAACTCCAAGGCAGTATTCCAAAAGCACATAAAGCGTGCTGCCAAACTGTTTAGCTCTTTGCCTTCAAGACAGTCCTGATGTATCACACAAGGTTTCTTGGCTCCATGGCAAGCTAACAACCTGTGAGGGCTGGGCTGATGTATCCTGACAGGTCCTGCTGCTGTCCCAAGAAAGAGGTGTTGGGCCGCCGCCAGCCAGGTGATCCCTCTCGACTCCAAGGACCTCCTGTGTTCGACAGCCAAGAGTAATCCCTTTAACTTCGGATTCTAACCACCCATCAGATCAGAGTGCTTTACCTACAGGACAGAGAAAGGAAACGATATCAAGAAAGTATAAAATGATGACATAAAATGGAAAATAAGCAATCAACTGGAACTTTGATGAACTTTGTTTCAAGTATATTAAGATTATCTTTGAAGCATTAAAGGAAAGTGCACAGAATGAGATCTAGGGCAAGGAAATCTGGGTCATAGATACATGTATGTTTAGACACATAACAGGAAGAGAATACGCAAGTAAAAGCTGTTCTACATCATAAACCATTAATCTCCAATTATCAAATCACCCCCTCAGTCCGTCAGCATTTCCTGTCTGAGCCAGCAGACTACGGTGACGCCAGCAGACAGGTAGACAGCGCTAAGGGGGAGGCCGCCGGGGGGGGCGTCAAGCCTGCAGCAGGCCACAGTGTAATAAGATTACATCCAATTAATCTGCCCCCTAAACCACAGCCCGGCAATTCACATAATGAAAGCTGGTTTTCATTTGAAACATGGGCGGGCCTGTGGAGTCCAGCCGCTCACACCGGGGCGTCGTAAATCAGTGTCAGAGCTCGTCTGCCCTCGGATAAAGTCAGAGTGTAAGAGTGGACGCATCCCAGGAAATATTTTGACGTCCCTAGTCGTATGTAGCTGCGTTGTTTAATTATCTTTCTGAAAACAGCTTGTATACAATTTTCCTGTATATATATATATATATATATAAAATTTTATAATAGGACATTGTGCACATGTTGGGTTTTACTGTACTTGCACACCCCCATCTGTCACATTCATGCTGGGATATAGTTTTCCTCATCATCTCTGTATAGAGTCAAGATGTCAGCTAACATGATCACATCATTGTGCCTAATCTGTGAAGGTTCCCTGTATAAGCAGATATAAATGTGTCAGTCTAAACAGCATACATAGAAACTTTTGCTTGTTAGTGAGTCAAATCATGTTTTTTTGTGTGCAGGTCAGCTGTTTATACAATTCACATTTATGATGGGAACATATTCTGGAATATTTAAGGTCACGAACCAGAGTGAGCAACACATTTATTTCTAATTAAAGTCAGCTCTATTTAAATGTTTCCTGATGGAGGAAAACACATTTTGTGTTTTGAATGAAATGAGCTAAAAAAACCTTCCATCTGTGTCACAGTATAAGGCGAGTCATCTGCACGCTTGTTGTGTCAGCCAAGAGAGCAAAATGCAAAGCCAAGAAGAAGTTTGAGAACACACAGGATGCTGTTCCCTCTAAGCTTCTTATCTCCATCACTAGTTCAAACACCCACAGCACACACTAAGTACAAACCACAGAGTCTCAGGAACTTCACTCTCTGTGACAGCATTGGCATACAGTGTCAAACTAGGAATGTGTCCAGTGTTAAAGCAACAGTTTGAGAGTTAGATGAGAAGATTGATGTCTAATGTCTGTATGTTTAATACGAAGCTGCAGCCAAAACCTGGTTAGCTTAGCTTAGCGTAATGACTGTAAACAAAGGGAAAGGCTAGCCTGACTCTGTGCAAAGGTGACAAAATCCGCATATAAGCACCTCTGTGTTTCTGCAATCAAAGCGTTACGTCTTGTTTGTTTAATCTGTACAAAAAGACAAGTATCTAAACAAGAAGTTGGTGATTTTATGGGGGCTCATGTTCTGGATGATGGATTATGGGAACACTAATATGGGTTGCCTATTTTCTCATTCAGGTATGGCAACTTTGTTGAGATTTGTCTTCAAAGACTACACATCTAAAGGTTCTATAACAGTTATGAGCAAAGTACTGGGGTATATAAGACAAACACTATTAGAAATCCTCCTTTTTTTCTCCAAATGTGATCAATCATTGAGCTGAACAGTAGCTCTACCTGCTGCTACCTCTTTTGAAAGGCAGTTTGTGACGTTTTGTACTTTATTCAGATCATTACCATATAATCAAACAGACATTAAGGTCATCGTGGGATGGTAAACTTTTAAATAATAACAGCCTGATGTCAGCTGAATATGTATTTTATATCCAAACATCTTTTTTTTTTCAAAGTCACTGAGTTCAGTTTAATGAGGCGTTCCACGCAGCCAACAGACGAGGGCCGTAATCTGACAGTGAGCCCCGCTGTCTGATACCTAAAGACAACGTTAGAGGAGATTTAGGAGACATGATACTTGACGGAGGCACGAGGCATCACATGTGAGCGCAGCATCACCGAGGGCATTGACCCCGAGTGCTGCAGACAAGAGGAAGGTGGGCAGTAAACCTGAATGACAACAATGACATATGGCTACTGCAGCAGCTGTATATTTCTATCCAGTGTTTTTTAATATTTTAATTAACTACAGTGTTTTTTTAATATTTATAAATAAAACACAAAATATTGCAGTATTTTTTATATTTTTTAAATTGCTGCTGAGATGTAATTTAGCATAAGTGGGCTGCTTTTACACAAAATATTGAGCTAAAATATTGATTGTTTTAAGTATATTGCACTAAAATACTTTAATACCTTTAATAACTTATGGCTCTGAAGTATTTTATGCTATTTATTTTTTGCCTGGGTGGCAAAATACATTTTTGAGCTGATATACAAATACAATAACCCTAACCCTAACCCCCTAACCCCTACATATATATAATTTTAATATAATGTCTAATGTGAAAAACAGCCAGTGGCCAAAAGTAAAAGTAACTTTGGTTTGCAGAGCCTCGAGGTCTCAGTACATCAGGTCGATTTTTACATCTTGTCTGCTTCTGTTTCCCCCAGCGGAGGCAGAACAGACCACAAAAACCCGTCTCCCTACCTCTCCTCCTCCTCCTCCTCCTCCTCCACCTCCTCTCAGGGGTGACAGACTAATAGAATTGCTTGGATTTAATACTATTTAACGAGGGATTGGCCGCAAGGTCGTGGTCCCGCGAGAGAAACTTGCCCGCCCCTCACCCACAAAGTCAAGCCATTGTTGTCACATGTGTCAGTGCAGAGGAAGAACGTGTGCGGTGACATACAGCTGGTGATCATTGTGAGGCAATCAACAGAGAATATGATTCATTGGTAGGAAGTTTGCATTATGTTTCAATAATATATTCAGTGAGAAACATCTGAACGAAGCTCATACTTGTGATACTGTTAATATTGATGATTTTGATGCATTCGTATCATCGCGTACACGATAAAAGCTCTAAAAATGTCAATAAACTTTATGATTCATAGAAAAATCTCTGCTTTCCTCTGTGCAAGTTTATGCATTCATGCATGTGTATGTACAGTGTCTGTACATGTGCGTGTATAGCTTCTCAAGTCAATCCCAGCCCCTTAGGTCATTTATCCAGGTTCACTGGATATACGTTCAACCATGTGGCCTCCTTGCAGCTTAAAAATGCTCCTCCTCTGAGCTCATCTCCTTGTCAACCCGCCCTCCCTCCCTCCCTGCACGTCACAGGCTCCAGCTGGGTGGTAAACTTGATGTAGAGGTGAGTCATGTCTGTCTGAACGTGACTCGCCACAACACAGAACAGCCAAGTGACACTCCGAGGATTGATGCAGGTGCAGTAGGTGTTGTGACATCGTGTGTCAGAGCTAAGAGTCTTAATCTTTCTTTAAACACATTCAGGTGACAGGCTGGGGATCCATTCCAACACTTGGATGGACATACATCTCTAAAGGTTGATTAACCGTCACAGAAACAAGCAAGTGTGTTGAAAAAGACTGAGGGAAAGACAAAAGTGGACAAAGAACTTTGAGTCCAGAAGTTTTAGATCAATTCTGGATCAACTCAGCAAGTTTTATCCCTTAGAAAAACTCCTATATTTGATATTCTACACTGACATTTTGAATAATATGGCTAAACAAAAACTAAAACTCCATGAAGAAAAAATCCAAAAGAAAAGTTTCTGAGTGAACTCTTTGCACCAGTAATGAATAACCACAACACTGACTACTGCACACTACTGCAAACCAAGAGATGTATTAACTATTGCCTAAATTAAATTCAAATTCAACTTGAATTAATAAGAAACAGAACATCTGTCTTAAGACAGAGCCGCTATTAGCATAAAACCACTGCTGGAAGTGTGTTTTTAACTTGTATTTTCATTGTTAAAACTTTCTTTTTAATGTGTTATGTTAAAACAACTACATCAGAGTACATTCACAGGCAAGTCTGAAGCTTTAAAGTTATAAAAAAAACAACCTGTGTGAGTCTCTTTAATGTCCCCTCAGTCTTTACATCTGTCAGTACGTCCCTCACAGTCAATTAACACTTTTTGGAGAGGATAAATGGGTTCAGTGTTTTGTTTAGCTGTGAGGACTCTTAGCTGAAAAGACTATTTATTTTCAGAACTCATTGAACTATGACGATCTTCAATTCGGAAATGTTTTGCTAACGAGGAACTTCATGCAAGAATGTTTTAGGACGTTTAGTTGTAAAAATGTTTGGTTGTGTGGACTTTTCATAGTGGGAACCTTTAGTTGTGAGAACTTTTAGTTATAAGGATGTTGTGAGGACTTATAGTGGGAACTTTAAGTTGTAGTTATAAGGACATTGTAAGGACTTACAATGGGAACCGTTGGTTGCGAGGACATTTGGTCATGAGAACGTTTTGAGGACCTTTCATCGTGGGAATCTTGAGTCGCGAGGACTTTTAGTCATGAGGATGTTGTGATGCCTTTTCGTAGTATGAGGACTTTTCATAGTGGGAACTTTTAGTGTGTGGATATTACTCCTTTGGTACAAATACCACAGCTAAAATGTTTCAAGCACTTCTGAAGCAATCCTTGGATTATCCCATATCAGATAAATACATTACTTTTCCTTTTATTTGTTTCTTTCACAGTGTTTTGAATGTTAAACTTATTTCTTGACCCTGCAAACGATGACTGTAACATAATGTGCCTTATAGTCGGCTGACAAACACTATCAAGAATGACAACAAGAGCTTCTCATAAACAAAAAACTGCACATATGCTCCCTCAAACACAAACTGTGGCTATAAAACAAAGCTCTATCTGCAAACCTGTCACCAGCTCAATTAAAATCAACTGAAAAGGGCTAAAGACGAGTTACTGATTCCCTTTTTGAACCCAATCCCGCCTCTCATTCACACAGCTACATATAATTACAGTTCAGAGCTGCCTGGGTCGACAGCCTTCTACTTTGGAGCCACTAAGTGCCACATGCACTGAGTGGCTGCACTGCACCTTTGTACTTTTTTTTATTTTAGCACATTTCGATGTCAGTAATTTAGTCTTTTGTAATTTGCTCAAAAGTGTAGTACTTAGTAGTGTGTGTGTGTGTGTGTGTGTGTGTGTGTAGCACTGCATCCATTAACCAGAACAAACTGTGCCTCCAAAAGCAACAAAACGATGACGACTTGTTGTTTAACTGCAACAGTAAATGCTCACATATCTCCTCTTTTTTTTAGCATAGTAGCATTAGATAACCATTTTTCATCCACGACTTCCTGAAGTTACATAAATTGGGTGCTTTATTCCACATTTATTCCCAAAACATTTGATTTTATATTTAATATTCATGTGATGTTTTATTCAATCGCAAATAGCTGCAAAGAAAGTGAAATTTTAACAAACTTAACTTGGAACATAGCTACTTTTTACACCTTTATTATGAAGTATTATTGATCAACATAGCATTGTCTTATCTTTTCGCATGTGCACTGAACTTCCCCCAGCAGAGGAGAGTAGAGCACTTTCAAAAGTATCAAAAGGTTCATGTCAGGTTATGGGAGCACACGTTTTAGTTTTTTTTTTGCAGTCAAGCAATCATGAAGATTTATGTTTTCCATGACAACATTAAGAAAAAAAAAAAAACTCAGGCTAACCTCTGCTACTTGTTCGGGTGAGTCAGAGGTCAGCGCCCTGCCTTTAAAAAAACTCGGCCTGAGTTGACACAAGGACAGCTTCATCAGTGACTTCCCTGCCTGGGGTCGCCCTCGCCAGGCCGGCCGGGAATACTTGTGATGCCTTGGAAAGCTCTCAGGCTCAAGTGGAGAGAGTGGAAATGCTAACCAACTAATGTGACAATACGCTGGCTTAGTGCAAGAGCTCGCTGGAGGTGTTGTGTTGCACTGCGGGGAGCTCGGGTTTCTCACTGGACTGTCCGGTGCAACAGAGACGTTAATCAGATGTGCCAAAAGTCAAGTGGAACAAAGACACAGATTGTCTTTTGTGTCACTCTGTGAAGCACTCTGCACTTCACATGGAGTCGACTTCATTCTGTGCTGTTTTATTTTGATTTTGTTTTACCTGTGAAGTACGCTTGTGTTGCAGGAAAGCATGATAATTAAGAGCGCCCCAGAAATGAGAGTTAAGTTGTAAAAAAGCTGCTAAATGTGAGGACAACAACTCATCTTTTTAAAAGCTTTGCCAGGTGTAGAACTCTCCAAACTTTGCATCGTGAATTTTAGGTAATAATATTGCAATATAAGATAGCCCGTGTGACCCTATAACCCGGGGATTTCAGGTGATATCATCATTTATCAGAATTCTTGGCTGTCAGTGATTCGGTGCCAGCCAGCGTCATGCTTGTCAAGAGGTGGATTTGAGGGGGTGATTGATCTCCTCACATTTTGTTTGGCTCCTGTAAGCTGTTTCTGGCCTCGCTGCGACTAATGAGGAGTCAAACCAAGGTCTCAGTGCAGCACGTGGCCTCTCAGCCCATCAGTGCTGCACCGACCCGGGCCAAAGGCTGAGCAGAATACACAGGGCGGGAGGGGAACAGGAAAGAAGGATGCAAAGGGCATGACAACAAAAGACTAAAAGGCTAAAGACGAGGTGTCAAACACATCAAGATCTTAGTCACACGTGATTTAAAGCTCATCAAAACGGCACTTAATATTAAACGAGGCTGTGGCACGGGCTAAATGAGGACAGAGACATGTTTGCGTCAACAAATTTCCAAAATCTTCAAAGCCTGAAGTCAAAACAAAAAAACATTTTAATGCAATAACTTTCATTTTGTGTCAAAACATCAAACGTGTGAATGATCTAGGTGTCGTTTAGCTCAGTCGGTAGAGCAGCCGCCCCATGTACAAAGGCTCAGTCATTGCCGCGGCAGCCCAGGGTTCGAATCTGACCTGTGGCTCTTTCCCGCATGTCATTCCCCATCTCTCTCTCCCCACATTCCTGTCACTCTTCACTTCTCGTGTGAATGATCAGCACGTTTGAGTCTTTTCAACATTAACCGACATCCGTTAATCTCAGCACAACGCTCGTGCGAGCAACCTGATTCAGCTTCCAGTTCAGGACGCGTCTTTAGTTAAAGAGGCTGTTCGTGATCGACTTACACGTGATGCAATTATTGAGATGACGGACCTTTTAGTTTTATCACAAAAATGCACGCCAACTTTTACGAAGAGTGAGAATCATAAAGCTACAAATGCAAATAAGCAAACCTACATTTTCCTAATTCTGATTATTGTGTCTCTATTGTGTGTTTAAAGGGTAGGTTTCTATTCCAGAGCAACTGTAGATATACTTTCATCAGAAATGAGCTTGTTCTGTTCACCTCTGTGCTGTACTATATGCGTAGTATATACATATAGCATGTAAGCTGGCAGCTTATGGTCGACTGTCAATTCTGGCCCCTTGAGAAAATCCTTATATACACATTACATAACCAGATGAATCACACCTTGTGTTTACAATATGAAAAATATAAACAGGTTTCTCTAAAAAGCTGCAGATGATTTGAACAAATCTAACATTAACATCTCATTCAGTCTGCAGGAGCGTTCTTTCCATCACCTGCGTCGATGTAAACAAACTACCTGAGATGTTCAGCTGTAACTTCCAGCAAGACTTGACGTGAAAAAAGCTAAACTGAAACTAAAAGGTTTCCCCTCCCAGAAGTTTTCCTTAAAGAAAATAACTAATATTCATTCGTCAGAAAGAAACAAAAGTTTTCTTACCTGCCTGCAAGTTTGAAGTCTCCGAGCTGGTTAGTCCATTCAGCGCACTGATCAGCTTGAGGAGGATTGGCTTCAGGTGGATAATTTTAACTCTCTCTATCTTCCTCTCCCTCTCTCTGTCTCTGTATCCCTCCCTCTCTCACTCATACACACACCTCTCTACTTTATGTTCCATCAGACTGGCTGATTACTGTCATTTAGTTTCAGGTTTTTGAATATGTTATAATGAAAACCTGCAGATGTGAACTCCAGCAACAAATTGTTCCTGTCTCTGTGCTCTGTGCAGAAAAGTTATGAGTGAGCAAGGAAGCCCAAACCAAATACCTTTAGATTAATAGATGGTCATCAGTTTTCTTCAGAAAACAAGCTGCTATACATTATGCAACTAAACTGACATATGTTACCTTTTCTAAAATAGTAATTTTATATATTTTTCTGCAATTTTCCTCAATCACGTTACTCTGTAAACACATTTCAATGTCTTAAACTGACTGTAAGTACTTGCTGTGAAATCCCGGGAGCTGGGTCAAACTGTATTTGAATTCACTCCAATGACTTGGGCATCTAAAGTCCTTTTAATTGCAGATTAAGTTGAGCCTTTAGCCTTGAACCAGCCCCCACGGATCTCAACCACACCCACTCATTTGAAATTTTAAAGCGCCTCACAGGAAATGGAGCCGTCGTCACTCATGGCAGAAAACTCAGACAGGAAAAGTCCCACATTCTTGATTGGCTGGTACACAGACCTACTAATGATGCAATCAGAGAACAGAACAACTGATTTCGGAGAAATAACGTAGAAGAATATTTATTAGGATGACAAACAAAGGTTCTGGTGATTAGACTCAGATGATCAGCACAACTTATCTGTAATTAGACTAAATGTCGTCTGTGGTACTGCCGAGATTTAAAACAGAAAATTCGCTCACATATTTGGACAGTTTTAGACACAATCAGGCAACAGACCATCAGCACCTCGACAGTGCCCAGGAAGTGAACAGGCACCTCTCCAGCTAACAGTCCACGCTCCATACTGTGATCTGTGCCAAGTCCCTGCAGACTGAACTACTGCAGCCCAAAATAAAACAAAAAAAGTTAAACATGTTGCACAACCAACAAGACCTCCAAATTAAGTGACAAAATGCATCGTTTGTCCTCGCCCTCTAGAACAACACACTCATTACTTGATGACTTTTTTTGCATAATGTGCAGTGCAGTGGTTAAGGTTTGGTTAGGTTGAGGCACACAAAAAAAACAAAAAACAAAAAAAAACATCATAATTTGGTTAACAAGCGATGCGACCTCTGCACAACTCATACTAAAGGTTTGGGGAATAATGGTGGAACTCCATTCTCCACGCGACTTCAAACCCCACCAGGAGTGTTTCAGGAGCGTTTTGCCCACCAGACTTTGTCAACTTGCTCAGATTTCGTCATTTTTCCTCGGTTTATGTGCTTCTACACTTGATAAATAGGCTACAAAGTTAAATTGTTTCTCTTTTGGCTGTTTTTATAATCGGAAGTTTGCACAAGGTGTTTTATTTTGAAAATCCACCGGCTTCTCTGTGCCGTTTCTGTGTCTGACTTCCAGCCAGCTTGAGGAGCTCTGTGCAGATTGATGCAGCCGTGTGTTGTTTGTGGTGCCGAGCAGAACGCCGCTAATGAAACATGCCGCAGCGCTTCTGGTGGGATTTGAAACACTGACTAGCTCATCCGTGATCAGCTACAGCGGCCGGAACGCGTCACATCTGTGTAAGGTGGACTTAGGAAGTCATGTTCAGGTAGAAACGGACTGAGAAGTGGTCAAGCTCTGACAAAGAACATGTTAACACGTCAGTGTTAGCTCCTATTGTCACAATGTGAACTCCCTGTCTTAGCTGCCTTGTGCACTTCTGCAGCAGAACTGATTTCCTACAATCCTCTTGTAACAGCCTCGACAGAACAGAGGGAGGACAGAGAGGCCTCAAATGTGTTGCATTCAGTTGTGGGTTTTACGCGTGGGAGGAGAGTGGTAGTGATAGTAAGAACAAAAGTGTGAAAGTTAAGCAAAACAAAAACAGGTCTTGTGTCTGCGTTGTCTATTTTCTGCGACTGCCTGTGGGTGTAGAAAAAGCTTTTTGCGTTTCCTCCTCCCTGATGGATTTCTCCTCGTTTGTCTGTATTGGTTGTAAAAGACAGCTATTGTTCCCTCTTTGACATTTATTGTACTTCTGATCCAGAACGCTGAAATATTTGAGTTTATTACTGAAGTGAAAACTCTTTTGTAACGGCTGGAAACATCTTGATGCGTCATCATAACCGTCAGAACTCAAATATATTTAATAGATTTTATAGAAGTGATCCGCGCTTTCAGCTCGCATGTAAAAACCAAAAGAATTTGAAAAATTAATGAAGTCTTTATCTCTCTTGGACATAAAAGTAATTAAGTGTAATTCCACAAATTAGGTTTTAAGCTGGTGTCCGGAAAGAACATGAATAAAACTTTTAAATTAGGTTTGAAATTTTTTCATTTTGCATGCTTATTAATTTCTTCTCATCATCGAGAAAGCACACTCTCTGCCTCTATGAAGTCCACTGACTTCCCAGCATGCAACGAGGGCAATCTCCAGCTTGCATTTTTGTTCTTACATCTTTCATTTCATTGTTGATTAAATCTGTCCTCTTTCGCTTTGTGAACAAACCTTCAGGCAAAATCTGTGTGAGTCCGTTTTGGAAATATTTTGACCTAATTTGTGTTCAAGGCAGAACTCTTTGTTTGGGTATCTTGTGCTCCGTACATGCGTGCGATCATGATATATTCCATGAGTCACGTCGAGGTGACACAGAGGTCAGCAGTAAATTTTACAGCTTACACGCAGGTCTGGACCTTTCCTCAGCTTAAGCATGTTTCATAAGCCTGTTGGAGGCTGACCTCCTAACCCCGGGGCAGGCTAAATCCAGGTATTTTCTCCTGCTCTGACCCCTGTTATTCTGATTATGGCAGCACACTGACAGCCAGACACAAACTTAACTGTTATAATCGTAACCTTACGTTCAGGTCATCGTGGGAAAACACTTTCATATATAGAAACTATGCTAAAAATACAGTGTAGTGTAGTTAAAAACGAAGCGGATTATTGGCTGTCATGTGTTTACTGTTTACATTTAGTAACAACCTGCAGTTCCCTCTCCTTATGAATAAGAAATACAATAAGCATTTGTTTTGACAGACAGAAGTAAAGCTGCACTAAATATGCATCAATGAAACAGTCTGACAATAAATGTGGCCATTTTGTGAAGACATATTAATATGTTTGCTCTTGGCTTTGCTTCACTCCTTCAGTCCTTCCATAATCCTCCAATTAACCATCCTCACATTAAGGAAACAAACTGAAATGTCATATTTCGGCATCTTTTTGAGAACGTCACCCAAATTAAAAGTATCACTAATCTTTGAAGTCATTAACCCTAACCCCAAACAAACCCACGGCGAAGTGCCATCTTAACAGGCTTTATCTCCGGAAAACCTTTAAGGTGGGGTCTAAAGAGCTTCTTAGAAGTTATAAAGCGCTTAAAAGAAAAAGAAAAATGTAGTATCATTATATAACCTTCTCAAAGGATTTGATCAGGGTGAAAGATGCCCGGCTTGCTTGCTGCTCAGGGACTGCCGTTGCAGATGAACCTGAGACTTTGGGAAACGAATTAAAAAAAGTTGTTGTGTTTGGCAACTCTGAATGAATAACAATTTAACTTTTGGAAATATGAATTATGATCAGCGGCATTCTGATAAGCTCCAGCTGAAAATTGCTGGATACACGTATCCAAAACTCATAACTCCAAACAGCCGACAGACACAAGCCCTGACAGATTATCACCTTATAAAGCTGTTATGCTATCGTCCATGTCTACCAGGCCTGTCGCTGCCAAAACCTAACAGTCCTGGCTGCATCTATCATTTCAGTCGAATTGACACTTTAAAGATTAAGCTTTGGTTAAACATTTTTTATCACTTTCATTTTTTGCAATTACTTTTTGGTACCTTCACCCTGGAGGCTTTCTTTAAAAAGCAATTTTATGTTGTGAGTGATGAATGTAAGACAGGAAAAATTCACTTGGTAATTTATCACTCCATTTATTTTTTAATTTACATCATAAAAAGCTCCAGATAGAGCTGCAACCTCTGTGGCTGTGAAGTGAAGCAGAAGTGCCGAAAAACTGCAGTTCCTTGAAAGGCCACTTGAGGCTGGCTGCAGAAGTGAGTCAGTCTCCATAAGCCCCCATGTTAAAATGTCCAACTTCACAGCAGAAATAAACATGTTTACAGCCTGGTACAAAAAACAGTTTTGGTCTCTATAGATAATTTCCCCGTTTACGACAACTGTACTGAGGGTGAATTTCTATAGAACTCACCTGTAAGGCTTAACGTTATGCTAATTAACAGTGTGGCTGCTTTGATCGACAGGTGGGTGCCGTTACAGGTGGCTTGTTCGAGCAACCAGGCTTCATTCAGCCCCGCCTCAGCTCCACCCATGATCCACGTCTTTGCCCATTTTTAGATTAGCCGGGGAGCGGCAGAGGCAGGACTGGCCAAAGCCGTCACACTCTGAGCTCTTCGGAAACTCTGTGGGTGACGTCACAGATACAGCGTCCATGGTTTTATACAGTCTATGTCTGGTACACAATAGGGCACCGAGGTACAAGGCTTACTAATTGCCCAAGAGTCAACCTTTGTGGCTCAAAAAATAAAGCCAATGCAAAGTGCCACACACTGCAGTTCCTCAAACGTCCACTTGAGGCTGGCTGCAAAAGCAAGTCAGTCTCCATAAGCCCCCATTTTAAAAATGCCCAACATCACAACAGGAATAAACATGTTTACAGCCTGGTACAAAAAATGATTATGGTGTAATAATCTTTCTGTTGTAGTCGAGGTTCCAGCATTATAAACTGTATCCAGGGTAAAAATATAATGAAACCAGAAACCATCACGTACATTTTGTAGTTTTTAACCTTAATCTTCTTGCTTCTCTGTACCCATATGCAAATAAAATGACTATTGTGGATGATAGATTCTCCATGTCAACTCTGCAGGTCTTCAGGTACGTTGAGTCCCTGCTTCACAAACCGATGCTATTTTTAAAGAGCGGCTCCCTCTTCTTGTGCTGTTGAACGATAGCTGTCAGGAAATTATTTTATTCCCAAATGTATTCATGCCACAGTTAAACAAAGCTCTTCATGTGGTAAAAGCATTTCAGGCAGTGTAGGACTGACAGATACATAATAGTTTTCAGAATGAGATAAGCACATTTCTAACACATCCACACAGGAATGAGACTATGAATAAATTTGAATATTTCTGTTCAAACTGCGGATTAGAAAACTTTATTATCTGATAAAAACATTTGATTGACAGCTCAGGAGCTGCAATGCCATTACTACAGCCTGCTAAAAGTTCAGGCTTTTGTTAAGTGAAAGAGAAGATGAACAAGAGTGAGAGTATTTGAATGTGAATGTGTTAAAATAAGAAGAGATTACTGCTCTTAACATTTTGTTTCAGCCTCAGAAAACAACTCAAGTTAAGAAAGGTTTTGTTGAGCTTCTTAGGATCCATGTAATTCCCATACAAAGTCCACACTTATGTGCACGATATTTGATTAAACCAACCACTTTTGTTTGTTTTCCTGTTTGTTTCCTGTGTCTAAAGGTGTCAATTTCATGTGATGGGAAAACTTTTCCTTGTTTGGCAACAGCATGAGTGTGGCATTATTTGTCAAGTGACCCAACACACATCTAATTTTGTCAATTACATTATGAGACATCACCACAGACCTGGGTCACCACCACCAACAATGCAAATAAATAAATAAATAAATAAATAAATAAATAGGCGAGATGTGCTCATGTATAATGATCTAGGCGGCCTGTAAACAAATCAAATCAAATTATGATACTACCTCAAACACACTTGGATGCTGGAGGGTTTCATGTTGATGTCAATGTTGACTTATTTAGATAAATAAACGAATATGCAAAAGAAAAACCTGAATCTTGGAAATTATGTTTATATAATACTGAATTCCCAATTATGTCATGGGGATGTGGTCAAGGTGGATGGTGGAGCTCAGGACTTTGGCATCAGAGTTTGAGGCTTCTTGTTGAGTTGATTCTCATTTGTGGTGAGGCTGGGCAACAAAATCACTGTGGTTAAGATTAGGGAAAAGTTGGGGTTTGGTTACATTTTAATAAACATGTTGTTTCTTAAGTTTTGATGCCTGAATCAAACTTTTCATTGTTAATGGGTGAACAGGTTGTAACGTAACTTATTGTAAAGTTTTAAAGACTCTGGATACATTTTCCGGGAAAATACAAAGTCCCTACGGTGTCAACAGTGTGCAACACTAGCTAACGTTAGCTTAGAAATAGAGCCCACTAACATCAACAAATGGCCAACTCCAAGTCATGTGAAATATATTGTGATATTAGCTGGATAACATTAGCTTGAAAAATGCTGTTTGCAAGGTGACCAGATACATGCAGTGTTGCTGGGTTGCAGCTGGATGGTTACCATTATCTTGTTTGCTTGCTAATGTTATCACTAGCGAAACAGTATCTACATGAATATGACTCCATCACATAGTGTGATCCATGATATAACTAACTAAGACTTTCAGGACTTGGTATTCGTAATAGGAGGACCAATGAGACTTTTTGTTCTCCAAGTTCAGCAAGTAAATTGATGATTCACCACGCTATGTCTACTGTGTGTTTAGAGAGACTTCAGTTGGGAAAAGAACCTGAATGGCACTCAAACAACACGATGCTTCCTTTGTCTGCGAGTTCTGTTCTGCCGTAATTACCGTAACACATCATCAAGACACCGGAACACTTTTTACATATGATTATTTGGACCGCGACCTGCAGGTCATCGCTGACGCAGATGGATGATTACGCTTGATTGTCTTTTATACAATAACAAGTAAAGGTGGTGAAGGGAGTGAGCGATTGAATAACAAGGTCACGTAGAAAATCCGTGTGCATCTGCCTACATCTGTACATTGAGAGAAGAGGTGAGCTTAATTAGACACACCGGCAGGCTGCCATCATCTCCATTTGTTTCCTTAAAACCTCGTTTCTGCTCAAACTCTTTTATATCTTGTTATTTGATGGCAATCTCATTTTCTCTCTCAGCATCAGCCGCTGCACACGGCGCTGCTCTCACTGTGGTAACATAATGATGTCCATGATTACTACTTCAGAAAATACACCTGTGTGGATCAGTCTCACATTTGTATGTATAGTATATAATGATGGGAATATATGTTGTGAAAGGCAGATGAAAGAAGACAGATACTGATGCAAAAAAACCTTCAAAAGAGCGGTTAGTTTTGTTACATTGCCAAGGATTATCTACTAGCAAAACTGTTCTACTATAACACCATTACTCAAAGTCTAAAATGACAAAGATATTTTAGGCAGTTATCTATGAATATCTATATATCTAAGGGTACTAAGGGCAACCTCCGTGGCTGTAAAATAAAACCAATGCAGAAGTGCCAAAAACTGCAGTTCCTCAAACCACCACTTGACAACAACAAATCATTCTCCATAAGTAAGAAATAAACATGTTTGCAGCCTGGTGGGTGCCATTACCGTTGGTTTGTTTGAGGACCCAGGCGGCATCTTTCAGCCTGCTTTCCATGCATGTTGCATTGTAGCCATTTTTTCTGTTGCTTTAGAACTAGCTAGGTAGCTAGCTATCATAATATGACGTACCTACAAAGCTGTTTGGGCAACTGGTTCTCCAACTGGAAGAACAGCTGCCAAGAACACCAGATGTAGACAGTAATTCAGTGGTCTGGAACCAGGCTAAATACAACTAAAATATAAAAATAAAAACTTGTCTTTGATGGATTGATTTTGCTCTTCTGCAATTTTATTTTCTTCCAACAACTGCACGGTCACATCCTTTATTTTATTTTCCTTTTTATCTTACATGTGGTTGCAAAGCTCTTTCTCTGTGACCTTGTCCTGCTGTATACTACCCAGCGCTGCTGATCTGACCGTCCTTCTGATACCACTTTCATATATGACAAGATGTGACAAGAATTGCAACTGGTGTAGATTCTCAGTCTGTCAACATGAACCTGGACTGAGGCGCGCTTCATCCCCAACAGGTCATGCATCCTAATGAATCCTCTTGCCCCTTTGTGTTGCTGTAATCTCATCAGACCTTGCTGCAACACACAAGTTCAAGTGTCCTGACACTGTGCATGTCCGAAGGATCAGAGGAGCTCAGTATCACACCCTTCACCCCTCCCACCCTGCATGCCTCTCTGCAAGGTAGTGCCATCTTATGGATAGGGTTCACTACTGCATTTGGAGAACGACGCGCTTGCAGATTTACTACCGCAGTTTTACTTGAAAGGTACATGACTAATAAGGAGTCAGCACACCAGAAGGTCACTGGTTCATTTTCCATGATTGGCTGGATGAACTGGGGGTAGAAAGTGAATGCATAATTCTCCCATTTCCCTGAACATTAACGTCCAATTGTCCTTAAACAAAGCACCCAACCAACCAATCGTTCCTCTCCATGAAAAGCAGAACAGCCTGGTGTGTGAAGTGAGGTGTGAAGTCACCTTCTTCCACTTCAAATAAAGGGTAAAGTCATGCCGTGCTGTACTTTTTTTCTGTTTTTTTTAAACAGTTAGGAGGTGCAGCGAAGAAATAATTTCTCACAGTGGTACAAAAGAAGGCAATAAGTTGATAAATCTGCTGCTTTTTCTTGCTATCAGCTCACAAAACCACACACGGCTTTACCTTGTATGAGTACTGCTTTTGTTTAGGACATTAAAAAGATTTCAGCATCAATAAATCATCAGCGGAAACATATATTTGTAGTCATAAATGAAGCCATCCATCCATCACCTCATCAGCTTTGGATGAAAATCAGCTGTCCTGCTTCACGGGACCTAACAGGAGGTGGAAGGTTGAATTGCCAGTCAGTTTTAGTATTCACAAGTCACAGTATTAAAAAAGTGTCATGGCATTGAACTCAGTGTTTGCCAGTAAGCATCAGGGCTTAAAACCCCATGTAATCAAGTCTGAACTGCTTTACATCAGCCTCCATCGTCCACCTCAGCACGCTGTGCATTTTAATTTGGCTGCTCCAGCTCAGCGGTGAGGTAACTGTCTGAGACCGTCTGTAACTGTCTCCGTGTCCATCATTCTTTGGTTCTTCTCTTTCCACTCCGTTCTTCTTGTCTTTTACTTAATCTTTCACTCCCTTCCATTCACTCCACCATCTCTGTCTGTCTTTGTCTGTCTGACCTTCTTGCCTGCACACACACCATTTTTATCACAATGCGAGGCACATCTGACTGCAGTATTCTCTCTCTGTCTCTCAAGCAGCAGAAGGCACCAGGCAACCACTGACCCTCTGATCAGACGGATGGAAAAATTATTGCATGAAAACTTTTATCATTCTGCAGAGCCACTGAGTTAGAGTATATATGATACAGATTACTGAAGGGACTGATTGGTTTTTAAAAAAGCCTTCTTACTTTGTTTCTTGACTTTTTTCTTGTCCATGGTATCTGAGTTTTAAATGGAGGTTCTCAAAGTAAGAAATTCTCTCCCATATTTTAGCAACAAATCAATCAATTTGGACATGCAACACAAAAACTTGGTTCTTGGACGATTGTGCAAATTTGTCAGTGTAGGTAGGTAACGGTCAGTGTCACTGAACTGACCTGAACACTAAAGATGTCTTGAAACAAGACCCTGACCAATACTACTGAAGAAAATCAGCTAACGAAATATTGTTATATATATATTTGGTTTTATCCGTTTAATAAAGAATTGTGATTGAGAGGTTTCTAAATGACTGCATGTTACTTGGCCGACATCGATAAGATCGACCAAGTGACATTTTTGGTCAGGTCCTAGTTGAGTGAGTGAAGAAAACAGATTTTAGATGCAGTGCACTTGCAAGTGGTTGTAAATAGACTAATGTTCACTCTGAGGCCATGCAAGGCTATTGGTGACAGTTAAAGTTAAAGTACAGGACACTTCGACGTGTAGATTGGAGGAGCCGGGAATCAAACCACCAATCATTCAGTTAGCGGACAACCTGCTCTACCTCCTGAGCCAGAGCCATCCCATAAAGTGATCCTGTGAACCCTGTTTGGGTGAAGCTACGCCATTGTATGACGGCCCATTACTCCCAGAACACAGATAGTCTGGAAACTGTCGACTGGATTGAAAGCCAATTTGTCCGCTAGCCCGTTATACTAAAAAAAACGGCCATTGCTTCGAGGCCCATTGCTCCGAAAATACACACTCTCCTTGCAGTTGCACTGTGTCAATGTCACTTTTTACTTCACTTGGACTGACGTGTGTGTTACACTCTTTGGTGGTATTTTCAGATCAATGGGCCTTCGGCACAACAAACCTTCGGAGCAATGGACGTTTGTTTTTGGGATAATAGGCTGTCGGGCAAATGGGCTTTTGGTCCAATGGGACATTGTTTGGACCATTGCGGTTTCGGAATAATGGGCCATTGACACAATGGGCAGTCCCTGTTTGAGCTTGGGTCATCCTCTGACTTTACCCTCCTTCTACTTTCTTACAATTCTTTTTTTTTTGTGATCAATGTTTGAACTAACTTATTGTGCCGCAGAGGACAACGCTCCTGCAAATATCACACTTGGCATGCTGCATCATCACTCTGAGTGCTGTGTCCAGGAGACTGCTAAATCTCTCCTCTGGCAGAGTGGAGGAAGATGAAGATGCCTCTGGAGTGTGAACTGCCATCATGACTTACATCAAAATGGGGTGTTCATTGACATAATCTTGCACAAAAGTGCAGAAGGTATGAAAGTGCATCTCATGTCTTTGAAGAAGTTTCAATAACAGTCACAAGGTTAACAAGATCTCGATGCCAAGGTATTTTCTTGAGCTCCAACTTGTGTTATGGCAACTCCATCCACAAAGAAGGCTACGACATGTACCTGAAACTTTGGAAAAACTTAATAAATTGGACCATGTGTTGTTGTTTGCAGGACTACTGATGTCTTTGCACATAGAGTTTGCCCAAAAGTTTGATTAGATTGCTCAAAATGTATGCGATTTTCAGTGATCCATGCCCAGCTCTAAAGAAACAGGTTGTTTGTAGCACTGTTCACAAACTACCACTGTGATTGGCCGGCAATAAGACTGGACCTGCCTCTGTTTTACCGATGTGACACTGAGTGGCAGCTCAAAATGGTCCATTCAAGTCATGCATTGCAACAAAAAGTTGGTGAAACGGAGTATCCTTGTGGCAAAAACATCCACTGAGATCTAGATAAAACCCCAGTGGTCCACTCCATGTGGCACCACACTATGAACATCTTAAAATGAACTTTTAGACTGTTACAGACTTTAAAACGTCTTTTAGTACAAACAAACTGTGACTAAAGTGTTGCACTGCATGTGTCAGCAGGTGCTGGGTTGTGAGGTTTTTCACTGTCCGTCTGATTTCTTTCTCACGGCTCCAACATCTGATTACGTGAGCCAACCGGCAGCGTTGCTTCTTTTCGAGGTGTTGAATCTACAATTCCCTCTTCAATCAGCGGGTTTGTAGCGGTGGCCGCAGACATGAGTCTCACAGCCAGGGTCGAGCTGACACAGGCCCCCCGCTGCAGCCCTGTCCCCTGGGCCCGGCTTTAATGTCATTAACAGGTGGGGGGCAAAAATAGATAGGAGGGACGCATAACATGCACATACACACACACACACACACACACACAGTTAAGGAGCTGTGTGTGTGTGTGTGTGTGTGTGTGTGGAGTGTGTGTTTTTAGTGTGACACATTTCCACACACAAGTACATTTTAAAGCTGAGAGACTCGTCCAGCACAACTGTCCACGTTAGCATAAACAAACAGATTCACTTACAGAAGCTACAGTGTGACTGCATACCTCACACACACACATGCACGCACACACACACACACACATTTTAGGCATTTGGCTCAGGGAACACACACATACACCGGGGCCTGCAAGCTAATACGCAAGCATACGTACTCACACACATACATGCACACTTGCACACACAGATATATATTCCTGCAACCTTATATGAAAAGTATACACACACTATACACATGCAGTACAGAAATATATGCACACACACACACATACATACACTCACATACGCACACAGGCATTTAGCTGATGCTCATTTTCACCTCCACACACCCCCCCACCACCATAAACCACCTCCCTCAGACGTAACACCGACTCCTACTTTGACCTCCACCCCCTTTTTTCCCCTCCCTCACCCGTCCACCTCCCTTCTCTCTCTCTCTCCCCCTCCGTCACTCCCTCTCCTTTCCTCTCCTCGCCCTCTGTCACTCCGAGCAGAAGCACACACACAAAAACCAGGTCAGCAACTTGTTAATCTCATTGTTGTGATATTTGTGAGGTGGCGGCGAGCGTTGTGAAGCACGCGCGCAGTACGTGTTAAAGAGTGAAAAAATAAAACTAATGTGTCTAATTTCAGCATGATATCTGTTGGCTGCTCAACTGTTTGGAGGGGAGGGGGGTGCGGCTGGCTGTTTGGGGGGGTTGAATAAAGCTGAACGGGCTTCTTCTTCAAACGTTGCCTGTACAGAGTGTTTATGGAGTCACGGTTTGCTGATATAACAAGAACTTTCTCCTCGTACTGATCCCATGTTGGCTTATTTTTGGAGACAGTAAGGATATTCTAAGAGAGTGAACTTGTTAAAGGCTGTTTGACGCCAGTCTCAGACGCTGTAATGAGCTTCTTCCTCGTGCTTCAATGCTGCTTTTCCAGCGTGTCCAATTGGATGCCGTATAAGGAGAGCCGTGTTCAGTCTTGAAGAGTAAGGACAGCAGACTTTACTACTTCTAATTTATTATTATTAATAATGAGTTTCTTGACCACTAACATTAAAGTTTAAACAACTAACTTGCTCTGTGTTGACAGATGTGAAAGTTGTTTTGTTGCTGTGCTTTCATGTATGTAAGCTCATAATGACCAATTTTCATTGCAGCCATTTTGGCAAGTTCTTCCACACATTCACGTCATAATTTAAGGTCCTACAGTTATATAACACTTAATGTTGGAATGCCAGAAACTGTATAATGATAAATGCAATAGTAGTTAATGATAACTCTCATGTGCAGGTTTGATTCCCGCATCTGATGCATGCATCTGCCAGAGTGCTTTTGTGCAAGACACCTGATGCATCCTGTTTCTTCGCTGCATATCTCTTTGGATGAAAACATTAGCTTAAATCCTACAATATGAAATATACTCATGTTATTACGAGTAGTAGAAGAAGTGATATTATTAATAGTATCTGAATATTTTTGAATCAGAAGATCAGTTATGTTAAATATTTGCACTGAAATGATGCTGTGAGGATTCAGTACCATTTAAATATTAACTCATGAGTCAGTTTATCTAAGTTGTTGTTTGCAACTCTGACAAAATTATCACCATTCTTCCTTTTGATTCACTTAAATATTGAAATAATAAAACTTTTTTAGTTTTTAAGCTCAAGAACTGACAAGAAAAATGTAAATACATACATCAAACATGTTGAATTAAAATTGATGTTCATAAAATTGAAGTTACTCTTAACAGTTCCTGCATAGAGTGTTGTGTACATAAGGCTTGTCTTTGAATTTACTGACAATATGTGAATCAGTAACAGGATCTGAGGTCAATTTATGTGTGAGATTTCATTTTTGAAGTATTGTGCTGTGATGTTTTGTATTTTCTTGAAGTACAACTTCATGAAAAACTTTGTCGGAAAACAAACTTTCACTCCGTAGCTTGTTAGCTTAACAAGACAGACGGCGATGTGAAAGTAAAGTTATGTGTTCTCCCCGGGGGATGTGTTTCATTTTTACTAACAAGAGGGGAGGGCTGCATGTCATGTCTGTTGTCACCACATCCTGGTGGAACTCGACGGGACAGCTGCTTCATTCACCCTACAGACATAAAGGGTTTAAGATTCAATTCATCCGCAGTGTATCTGCGTGACTTCTCTATCACAGAGCTTCTTGGAATAGATAATTGGTTATGGCTTGAACACGATGAGTGTTTTTGTGCTACTGAGGTACCACAAAGCGTCTGAGAATAGACGGCAGGTTATGATTTCAGTATGCTGACTGTTTTGTCTACGTGTTTGCTGCCTCATAACATCTCAAAATAGATAATTGATTGTGATTTCACTATGCTAAGTGCTTTCATATTGCTTTTCTGTCCTAATGAAAACAGTAGAACGGACAGCACAGATAATTACATGTGATTGGAGGAAGCTCTCTCTGGTTCTCTGCTTTTCTTTCTCTGATTTCTGAATAATTCATACGAGAAGAAAGACTTTGTTTTTGTTACATTTTTAGATTTGACTTGTTTGTGTTCACACTGCACATTTCAAAAGGAATGCATGCTTTTAATCTAAAGTTACGTGGATTCATGACAGTTTTGCTCACCTGTCATTCATTTACATTCGTGATTTTGGCCACAAGAAGTCCAAGAGGACATAATTTGTCCCTGGTAGTAACATGCACGTTTTGCTTCTAGTGCTAATACTGCAAGCGTCAATAGTGCATGCACCCTGTTTACGAGCCTTCATGTTCTGTTTCTTGGTTTATTTTTGTACCATGAAATGTACAACATGAGGCAATTTCTATGCCTGCATCGTCCCTCCATCTCTCTGTCTCTGCTCTTGATAAACGGTGCGCGACATTATGTGAAAGATTTAGATGATTGTGTATCTAAATGCCTCGCAGTTACTTTCACCTTCTCCTCCTTTCTTCTCTCTCAGGAGTGAAACGTCACTTCATCCTCTCCTGACTTCTACCTCTACAGACTCTCAGTGGCTACACTTTTCTACACGTATATTTTCTGTCATTTTCTTTGTTCATGATGATTAATTTATCGGTTTTGCATCTCAAAGCTGACATTTTTTCTGGGACTTTTTCCTCAAGAGGAGGCTGAAGTTTCCACAGACATTGTATGTTTAGTTTCCAAGAAGACTTTTTGGGTTTAAGCAATTTTTCTATCAGCAGTTTCTTTCTACCTCTGTCTGCCCTTTCTCTCTGTCGGATACGCCTGACATCACACCAGACATTATTTTACTTTTTTATGGGCACAAACTGTTTTTGTTCCCGTCTTCGGTTTTTCTATTGATAACACTTTACCATCTCTGTCGAGGCAGACAGCGAGCTCTGCTGCCAAACTGAATCCCACTCGTCTGTCTTAGTTGTTTTCTACTTCGTCACAACATGTGGTCTACTTTTTTGGTGACCGACGAGGAGGGCCGCACGGTGAGCCCGGCGGCGGCGGGAACGGTGGGAGGGGCGGCGGGGGGTCCGGCCCAGGGCCCGGGAGGTCTGGCCAACCTGATGACTGGACGCAGTACGTTTGGGGGGAACAAGCGCCGCAGGACGACGTCAACGGGACACGCCATGAGTGAAGCCCAGGAAGGGAAGGTGACTGGCCTCATATTGTGTGAATGTGTGGTCCTCCTCAGGCTGTATGAAAGCACTCCAAAGCTAATGGAACTAATCAATCATACAGGCGCCTTTTTCAGCTGAAATCAGGTTGGTCCACGGGGCAAGAAACACCCCAACAAGAGATGAAGGACCGCTAATGTTAGAAAACAAATATCTGCAATAGATCAAATGCAGTTCTGTGACATTAAGGTGCTAAAATATGTAACCATAAGAACCAACGTTCTGCTTTTTGCTCAATTCCATCTCTATCTGATGTACCCACACACACAAAATATTTACGAGTGCCACCCGTGACATAATTCATTCCCCATCTCCAAACTCTGAACCTAATTCTTCCCTAAAAGTCTCTCTAACTGCGCTTTGAAGAAGTTACAACCAGACAAAATGTTCTCACTCTAAAAAAAAAAAAAAAGTCCTCACCCACACGTCTCAATTGCTTCTTGGAGAGTTGATATTTCATCTGTTGAGGACATTAAAAACAACATGCAGAGATTGTTCTGTCCCTTCGGTGTCGTTACTTCCTCGCTGCACTCCACTGTAGGATATCTGCTTTCAGCTGAACTTAATTATCAAGCTCTCTTTGCTTCTCTTTGGGTGTACACAGCAAAATGTCCAACCACCCATGCACTGAACTCCCACAGACATTAAATGACGTCACAAATCTGAATGTCAACACAAATCTGTGTTAAGTCACCATTGGCGGGTGATTGGATGAACCAGCTGTCTATCACGGGCGAACTTTGAACTGTTACTGAAGCCAGCTGGAGAAAACATGTCAGTAACCACTGTGTTCAGACACCAGCACATAACTTTGTGAGATCACCTTAACTTGGACAGAAGCATTTACCTGCACATATTATATTTATATATGAAATCTGTTGAAGCACAAGTCTGCAGCATTGCATACTTAGAGACTTAAAGGGAATGACAGCTCTGAGACCGGCTAACCCCTCAACGCTGTGTTGCATTGTGTTGTTTGGAGGAATGATGATGGACGGGAGGCATTTTTAGTTTTTCTTGTAACACAGCCAAAAATACATTCGTCCAGTTTACTCGTCAAACTAAGCCCACCTCTGACAGGGCAGGTAGCCAATCATAGTTTAGGATAATGGGGCGACATCTGCGGTGGCCCCGAGGTCACCCTCTAGGTTACACACCTCTGCCCGTGTACTATATATGAAGAACCTGAATATAACACAAGCTGTACAGACTCTATTACACATATGTCTTAAGCTCATGCAAATTTACTGGGAACTCTTTAGGTTTTACAAGTCATTATTTTATTATTTGTTTTTTTGTTGCGTTCTGTCACCAGATCAAGTTGGCGTTCTTCGTGGCCATCGTGGGCGTAGTCCTGACAGTCCTTGGGGTGGGGACAGAGTTCTGGGTGGAGCTGGCACCTCCCAAGAGTTTCTATAACAACCAGGTGAAATATTGGAGCAATAACCTTCAATCATATGATGTTTCCACTCATACGCAGACACACTGGGTGTCTCAGATATTATTAACCTGACCACAGATGTTTTGCAGTATTAAAAACATAAAGAGTAATTTCCTGTTAGAAATGAACCACCGTTTGGTGTCTGAAGCTAAACCCTGTGATGGATGGAAAAAGAATATTGCTGCTGATCTAAAAAAAAACCAAAAAACCTTTGATTTTTGTTTTGCAGACCTGTCTGACAGCTCACTACGGCCTGTGGAAGGGCTGCACCAAGACCTTGTGGGTGGCTGATATCGACCCAGAGAGAGAGAGCTGTGGACCTGCTGAACTACCCGGAGGTGACTCAAAGATTTACTGACTGCTTGGGTGGATGACTGTCTGACTTTTATGATGTCTGCGTGAGGGACGGAGTTTTAAGAGGATGATTGACAAACCAGCCAGCTGACAGGATGTTTGTCAAACTGTCGAGCTTTGTTGGACGGCTCAGTTTGAGGGAGTGAGTTAGCGTGAATGAGTGCTCTACCTGACTTTCTGGCTAGACAAATGATGCTTGGCTCGCGGTTTGATGGCTGGCTGGATGAATGCTCCGGCTGACTAACAGCCTGAGTCACTGTTACATAGTCTGAGTAAAAGAGTGAGTCCACAAGCTGCTTATAGTTCAAGAGAAGAGATACATCATTTAGATTTTGGAAGCTCTCGTGCAGCGATACTCATTTATTTCTGGTTTGGGTGTCTGAACAAGTTATTTTTAGCTCAGCCACATTTCACATTAATTTTAAAGTCTAATGGAGGTCAGAGGTCGCCCTGCAGAAAACAGAAAAAGGGAATATTTTAATTCAAATATGTATAAATAAAGAAAATATCACGACACAAGCCAAATAAAAATACACTGTGTATAGAAAATATTCAAATGAATAAATAGAAAGAGAATAACGCAGACCTGTGAGCTGAAAATGACTTCTGAGTGGACTTTTTTGGTTGAGTGGGTGAATGATTATTAAAAAGGTATTCGTGGTTTTTCTCCCCTTTTTCATGACTCACCTGTATGAACTCTCCTTTTGAAGAATGACTCACAAAAGCTAAATAGAGACAGACTGAGAAAAGTCCACCAGGAGCTGTGTGTGTGTGTGTGTGTGTGTGTGTGTGTGTGTTCATCATCATCTGACAGGATACCTGTTTGATTTTCATCACAGGGTTCCTGGTTTAGTGATTAATGGGATTGCCGTGTGTCGTGGGACTTTTTTTAAACATCTAAAAATAATATCATTTTGCCTACATGTGATTGATTTTCTATTACTTTGATGACCAGTCGGTGGTGCCTGTTCATGTCTACAAAGTGCTATATAAATAGAGTTCCTCCCACAGTCCAAAGACATTGGAGACTCTAAGTTTGCCGTAGGTGTGAATGTGAGTGTGAATGGTTGTTTGTCTCCATGTGTCAGCCCTGTGATGAACTGGTGATTTGACCAGGGTGTACCCTGCATCTCGCCCAGTTTCAGCGGGGGAAAGGCTCCAGCCCTCCACGACCCTGATAAGGATAAGCGCTTATGGAAGACGGATGGATTATTAGTAGTAGCACTATTGTGTAGTCACCATCATTGGATCCACCATAGGAAAAGTCTGCCATTGGCCTACTATTGCATTGCCAATGGGATACTTAAATAACTTCCCCATTGAGGGATCAATAAAGTTAATCTTCTTCTACTTCTTCCTGTCGTACATGGTTATATAAGGATAAGCTTCCCATTCACCAACTCTCCAGTTGCACTAAATGTGATGTAGCAGTGTGTTTATGAGCATCAGTGAGCTCAGGACAAGGACAGTTTACCCCTCTGGGGTCCATTAATGTCCCTATTAACTGCTTTTACAATCGTGGGTGATTGCTAAGACGATGAAACTGCCTTAAGAAACTGAAACTACAAAAACTTTGGAGATGAACTCATTTTTTGCAGCCCTCACAGAACGACAGGGCTTTTTGGCATGTGCAATTTCAGACTATACAACAACTGATTTATAAATACTCTGAACCCAAAATGATATGGCACAAAAAATGTATATTAATATCAGCCCACTGGCTATTTTTGCTCAGTGACAAGACTTCAGAGGAGTTTTATTTACAAAGCAAAATCAACACAAGTTGGCCAAAGTGTCCCACAAAATAAAAGCTCAAAACAGGTTTTAAATGTCAGGACACACATGAGGTTTAAGTAGTTCCAAGTTTACATTGGCGTCCTCGACATACAGTGTACAGTATGTAGTCACGTGACATTCATAATTGTACAAAACAACATGGTGATGTCTTTGAGTATGAAACAAGTAAATCATTGTACTATCCAGTGACACATCCTCAGACTGTTCATGTTGTTATTGCGCCCAAGAAGGAACGACATGAATCACGTCTTCCTTAATAGATTAAAGTGAACACATGTTCTGTGGTCGGCGAGAGCAAAGCCCAATTACTGCCTGACTGGTTGGTTGCAAAGCCGACGTCAACCTTTATTTACTGACTGATGAATTTCTGAGTGCAGCTCGTCAACAGAATGTAACCCTGATATCTGTTGTGGGAGGGGGGAAAAAAGACTACCCAGAACACTCTGAGGATCCGGCTTTGATCGCACTAATTAAGAGTGATGTGTGTGTGTGCGTGAATTGCTTGCTCCTGCGCACAAATGTGTGAGGGGAACAGATAGAGGTGTCACATTCTATTTGGCGGCCAAACTCTAATTACTGTAACACATCATCGGAGCGGCAGAATACTAATTGTGCAGGAAGCATTGGATTGTCACCTTGAGCTTGTCATTGACGTTCACGGCTGATTATGTTTGATGGAGAATTATTGAAAGCAAAGTGTGCAAAGCGGCTGAGAGAGAGATGTGGCTCCTTGAATTTCAATAAGATTGTTCATCGAGATTGTCTGCAGCTACAGCAGGTTTACCTGTTGGTGTTTCTGGTTCTCTCATTTACTGTTTCTCTCCCTCCATCTCCATCTCCATCCTTTGTTTCCTCCTGCAGAAGCAAACTGCACCTACTTTAAGTTTTTCACCACGGGGGAAAATGCTGTGCTGTTTCAGAAGACAACGCACAAGAGTAAGTCACACACCTCTTTCATTCAGCCTCTCTCAACTGTTGTCCCACCTTATCCGCCCACTCCATCCCCTCCGTCTCCCTGCACCCTCTTTGCCCCTTCATCTATCTCGTTTTACGCTCTCTTTATTCCTCGGCCTCTCCGTCATCTCCCCCGTGATCCGTCCCCGTCTTTCACCGTCCCTTTTCCCTTTCTCCCTCTGTCTCCCTCTGTCTCCCTTCACCTCCTTGCTGCACTCTTTCAGGTTGGCCATTGTCTGCATCTGTGAGTGTTTGAAATCTATTCCGCCTACGCTGCATTCAAGCGTCTCCAGGCTGCCGTCTAACCTCTCATTTCACTGGCAGCTCCATAATGTATTAAGATCACACAGTGCCATACGCTGAATGAAGAAAGACGTATATTAAAAACAGACGTTCATTAAAATCTTGTTGTTTCCACAGCTCATGCTACGGGCCTCAATGTGGTGACTTAATGAATACAGCACAGAGTGTAGAATATTGTACTATCATTTCCTGTTTTTATTTGAGATCACAAAGGTCTGACTTCAAGTAAATCTTGTATAGTGTTTTATGATTTAATGTTCCCTTGTTAATAATGACATCTTTGAGCATTGAGTGAACTGCAGTCATCATCTTGTTGCTTTAACTCAGCAGGTACAAGCAACCAAGAGTTAAACCATTAGCAGTAAAAAGTGATAAAAAACTTAAAATGAACACGTTAAATGTGTCATAATCCTACATGCGATACCTTTAAAATCTGGAAATCTCCAAGCTGACATTTGCATTTTTGCGTCTTTGCGAGCTACAGTATGATTATCCATAATGTCTTTCATCATTGCCTAGACACATTCAGACTGTGTGGAATATGAAGTGCAGTCTGCAAAGTCCACTTTAAGAGATTTATCCAAGACTTTGCAGGCATATCAGGCACCAGAGAAGTGTGCAATAATATTACATATACTAAATACAGTGGTTTAATGTTATCGCGTCCTTCTTTTGTAATCTCCATCTCAACAATTGTGTGGTTAACAGTAAAACTACATGTATGCACATGTACGCTGATGCCTGATGTTGAACTGCATTATGGCAAAACTTGAGCCTTTTTTCCAGACGATGTAAGCTTTATAAATGATTTTCTGGCTTTCTAGAATACGTAATTTCTGCTCTGTATAAGACCTTATATAAAATAATGATGAGGATTTATCTCTGCTAAACATGAAAATATCTCAAAAGTACTTAAAATCTCTTTTATTTATCAGTCTAGTTCCAAAATCAGCAGGTGTTCCTATTATAGTGAATGCATAACAGTGCTGTCGTCCGTCTCTGTGCAGATCTGAATGTAGCGGCGGCCATGTTGGCTCTGTTCAGCCTCTTCCTGATGGTGATGGGGGCCATATGCATCACCATGTCTCTCAGTAAAGAGATCCTCTTCTTCCTCAAGCCAGCGTCCATCTGCTTTATTCTGTCAGGTCAGAAGAGGCTAGAGAATTCTTGTCTTGTCTGTGTCAAAAAGATGCACATAACATTTGACCATTACAAATGTCCACCGTCTCCTCCACAGGTGTCATGGTCCTTCTCGCTCTGCTGGTTTTCCACCAGTCCGTCATGGCCCTCCTCGCCAGCGACCACACGGTTCCCCTCCACCACGAGCTCTCCTGGTCAGTGTCGTGCATCGGCTGTGCGGGGGCGGTCCTCATCGTTGGTGGGATCCTCTTCCTGCTGCTGGCACTGCCCTACAGCCCCTGGCAGAGGTGCCTCCCTCACAAGGACGGTGGCAGCTAGTGACCCTCCATGCACTTTATCTGCCCTTTCTGTTTGTGAGGAGGGAGAGTGCAGAGGGGCTCATTGTTTCCCAAAGACATCTTAGCAAAGAGATTTTATGTTAACTTCAAGGAATCATGAGCATATTTATGGGAGATTGACTGACGTGCCTATTCTTGTTTAATATAAAATATTTTTTTTTCCTCGTTGTTTCACAGTGAGTCAGTCTGGATCCCTGACTGCTGATGAATATATTTTGATTTATGACTCCATAATTTAAAATATTATTTAAGATTTACCCTGAGTGCTTGGTGCTTAAAGCTGTGATGCCACGTTACAGTGAAATATGCTCAGATGTGTTTGGGAAACAGTCCTGTATTGTCTTACTAATCATCCTGCAGGGTTTGGAGGCAATTTACTGTTTGTTCATTCAATAAGTTAATAGGTTCTTTGTGTAATGCTAACATTTTCATCAACATCATCATTAGCTGGCCAACATGTTAGTATCTGGCTAACCTGAATGCTAACATTCAGCAACATTGCACAGAAATAGGTATTTTTGTGATTTAGCACCCCCAGTTTCAGAGTGTAATACCACTGTGGTAAATATGGACATTTGCACATGTGTATTTGTTATGATTATATTACTTTTGCAACAGCCAAACATCAAGCAAGGTCAACACCACAAGACATAGCAGCCAGCTAGTATTATTTTCTAGTCCAACAGCAGTCAGCCCAGCTCGGCGTCTGTCTTTCAGCCTTTTATTTCACCAAGTTCTCACCAACAACTCTCCAGCGGCTTCTTGCTCGGTCACTCTCTCCTTTTCTGTCTTAGCTTCTTCCGTCAACATCATCTTTGTTTTTTCCACCTCTGTCATTATGTCCATAGAGGCTGCTGAGCCTGGTCACATTGCCCAGTTCTAGCACGACACAGACTCCGCTCCCCGTCAGCATTCCCCTGCACACCTGGGCCTGAAAAGCAGGGTGCTCCCAGACCTCTGAGCTCACAGTCCGGGCAGCCTGGCTAACAAACTGAGCCAACATTAGCTAACGGCAGCTACAGTTCACAACAGTTTACTTTACTGACCATTAGGAAACTCTTGAGACTTGAGGCAGTGCAGCCAGAGGAAAACATTTTCTCCATAATATATGATCCAGTTTCAACAAAATCAGTGAAATAGTTGGTGGTGTGTGGGAATGACAGACATCATTCACCTGATTACACGTCAGTGTAGCATCAAAATGAGTTTAAACCTGCTATTTTATGGAAGAAATGTCGCACAATGTTGCTTTAAAATGTTGGCTGGTTAATTTATCTACCCTTATTTTAAGGGTATATTTACTTTACTGGATCCCAAGGTTAATAAACAAGTCAAAGTTTTAGATTTTCAAATGAGACTTATTGTTTGTCTGTTCATTCTGGGAAAGTTCATGGTTACAAACGGACAGCATCATTGAGCGTAGAATACATAAAGCAGCAAAAAATTAAGCTGAACACTGTATCAGTTTGATTACACCCACCTAGTTAGCTCATGTAACGACTATCCTCAACACCTACAAACAGTTTATTGACCTCCAATCTGAGAACCTCATTTAAGAAACTCGTTTTTTTTCTCTGTGATGTTTAAAAAAAAACAAAAAAAAAACAATGTTTGTCTTCAAATGCCTTCCTGTTGTGGGACGTTGTTGTTGTGTTGCTCATCAGTTAGCATAGACATTAATTAGAAATGCATTTCCTGCATAGTCATGTGACAGGACTAACTTTGTAATTATAAAAATACATTCAGAATTTTTGTTTTTGAAGCGCGATAATGAACACAACTTGTCTTTTTATCATTATTGGATTTCACATGCAGTCGTATGGTAGATAAGAGAGTGTAGGGTAGGTGCTACGCTCTATAAATTGTTTGACATGCAGATACAACTAGAAAACACTGTAGATTTATAGGTGAGTCGCGGGTACACGGTGTTAAGTCAGCTAAAAGTGTGAGACGCTGCCATGTTTTTACCTTCGTGGATGATTTATGTTATAACAAAGTGCTTTTCTGTGCCTGAATGGAAGGTGAACCGTCACTGCAACTTTTTTGAACTGAATCGATTGAGTATGAATGACTTCATTTTATTATTAAACATGACATGAATATTTAATGTCACCCTCTCTCAGGTTTCATTTCTCTCTTAATCTGCACTCTCAACACGTTCTCAGCGCCCTCCTCAATAGCTGTTTTTAAATGGTCTGTTCCGCTTCACACCTCATGATAAAAATTGCTGCGTTAACTAGCTACATATTTGATTCGTCCTCTTTGAATTTCAACTGGAATTTAATCCATTTTAAATATAAAACATAAAATGTTACATTAAAAAATATAAAGTATAATAGAGACAATTGAATAGAACAATTAGTCATCATCTGCATAAACACCATTCTTAAAGGTTCTCTATGAAACATTCAGTAAACCCTTGTTAACAGTGACACATTAGGTAAACTGCAGTCAGCATCCTGTTGCTCGTGCTTGTACTCCATCGGCCAAGCATACACAATACAGCAATACACAAGATTGAACACTGGGAAATAAATTACAGTCATATTTAGAACATCTGTAACATTCCTTTGTTTTATTTGGACCATTGGCTCCATGATACTAACCAGCCATAACCCTAGCTTAGCTTCAGTTACAGTGAGCTAGTTGGCCCCTGCCTCACATCGCTCTTGACTAGTAGAAAGCAATCATTAATTACACCTTTGTTTTGTACCTTTACATCATTTTGTTGGCCAAAATCAACACTGTTGCCAGCCAGATTAACCCCGGGAGTCTGGATGAATTAGCTGACGTTATCCACCCAAGATAGTATGGTAGGTAACCTAATGTTAGCCAGTTAAAACCACAATCAATATATTTCCAAGCCGATGATTCACATTTTTGCCGATTAATAGATCAGCTAGGACGCAGAAGAAGCAGGTCTACCAACATGGAGCGACAGATTTTGAGCTTCAAAACTACAGAAACCTGTGGGTGACGTCACACATACACAATAAATAAAAACTGAGATATCTATCTAAAAACAAGTCCAATAGCAGCTCTGCCAGCTGTGGTTATTCAACTTCTTTATGAACTTTGCGGAACAGATCACTAAAGCCTAAAAACACAGCCAACATCAACTTTGATAGACAGTACAGCACATTTCCAGCTGTGTTTATTAAATGTGTTTGAAGATTAGCAATCTTTAGCAATGCTGTTGTGGTATTTTGTGTTTAGGTATGTGCAGCACAGTGCTGCTGATCCAGGTGCAGGATTGAACTGAAGTTAGAAATGGCGCACCCAACTCATTCAAACTGGCACTGTGCCATTTAGGTTTTGGAGGGCACCCAATGTTTACAATTCCTGTTTCCTTTGTGGAGTAAATCCTAACAGGCTACATGGAAGGTACAACAGATCAACAAATGGATCATTTGCTGGCAAGATTTGGACCAAAGTAAACAAAGCAGGTGTGAACAGGCACTCTTTGTCTAACACCAGATCATGTTAGGCTCACATACAATACACCGCTTACAACAATAGATGCATTTTTATTTATTATTGGCCCATTTTTTTCATAAATTATAAACAAATTATCCATATGAATTCAAACTATGATGATGACACCAGATACAGACAGCTCGCTCAGCCTTATAAGACATTAAAGTGTGAAGAGCAGCAGGACATAGAAGAGGGAAAGACTATGACATACAACAAAGGTCCAGGCTAAATTTGAACTCAGGATGTTGCATGTTAAATGCCGTTATATGATACAGCACATACTTAGACTGCCCGACCGCCAGCATCGCCCTTTTACCTTCTTTGAATGGATCATGTATGCTCAAGTCATGATTCTGATATTTCCGACAGGATCTGAAGGCAGCATGTGGCTATATCATCACACATCATTAATCAGCATTATTACTTTCACTTAATTGACCTTTTTATTGGCATGGTTGCATGACTGAAGATCACAAACAGAGTTTTAGGAGTTTGTGTGGTTTCAAAGTAATTGCACTGACTCGTGGTTTGTGCCCCTCTTTGACCCCCTCTACCACCGGCTTGGTTCTTGTTATCCTGCTCACAGCACATCTCAGTCACCACGCTGACCTCCTTCCAGGCTCACGTCTCTCCGAAGCGTCTCCCATGCTGTTTGGCTGCGACCTCCCGGCTAAATATAGAGCGTAGCCGATAGGACTGACATGGCAGGAGAAACACAAACCTGGAGACAAGCTTTGCTCACAAACACTCTCAAATTCACTTGTTCAAATACACATGCGTGCACTTCCTCCACACACGGTATCTCTGCAGTGTTTTGCTCAGCAACGCACAAATATGATGATACACACTTAAGTGTTCGCAGTGCGAGCAGTCTGAACCTGCTTGATACTGAACCCCTGAGGTTACATTCCCAACGTCATCCAATCCACTTTACTGCACCACAGAGAATCAAATGATCCTCCTCAAATTAATATGAGAGGTCATGAAGCGAAGTGAGCGCAGATCGTAAGTTGTTAAAGCCACAACTTTTCTTTTTGAGTCAGCAAAGTGTGCTGACTCTCATGTTGATGTGCTGTCTAAGGAACTTTGAGGATAATCGGACACTGCTAGCTTGCTAAGTAGAAAACCTAGCAAACTCGCTAATCCCCCGGGGTCTGTCAGTCAACCATCCGTCAGTGCGTCAGACAGTTTTCCTCCTGGTGATGAAAAAGCATTGATTTTTAGGGTTTTTTTATTTCTTACCTCCTGTCCTGGCCTATACCGGCCTATACCTTCACCTTTGCATCCAACCAATATGTCTTAACTTCATGAAGTAAACTGCATGATTGTGGCACAAAAACACAAAGTCAAAGATCCTGAGCCCAGTGGGCTGGTGCAGGACTGGTGGCGGTGTGGCAAGATCCAGAACAGAAATAAAGTCAAGACGGAGCTCAGCCTGGCAGGTGGAAGTCAGGAGAATATCCTAGAGTACAGAGTTTGGCTGAAGTGTGCGTTACCGCAATGGTGACTGAATGATTTGGTGGAGTGGAGTCTGGCAGGTGGAGCCGGTCTTTTGCGCTGCAGAGGTTGATTAGATGATGAGGAACAGGCGGTGAGGTGATGAGGCAGGTGAGAGGGAAACCAGAGGCCACGCTCAGCAATGAAAACAGATAGACAAGACAAGGGAAAACACTGGGAACTAAGAGGCAGACAGCCTCATCATAACATGGACGTTATGTCTAAAAGTGTCTTATTATGTGATTATATTCTTCTTTATTTCATTGAATATCACTTTCAGGTGGTAGCAGACACCAAGCCCAGTGTCCATAGAGATGTTGGTCACACAAAATTATGTTCACCCTCAGTGTCCAGTTCAGTGTCAGTCGAGAAGATGATGTGCCCTTGGCCGGGGTGGTAGTTCGGTATGTAATGTATCCGACCATCGTGTCAAACCATACTTTATTTGCCATAACCACAGTCTTTCCAACTGTGTCATAGTTGCCATGACACAGAGTGGTGTTATTGAATATAATCTGGGCGTTTGTACAATTTTCCAATATCAATCTTGCTTTTTTGGCAACAGGCTTGAAATAGCAGAGTGAAGGGAAAAAAATCTGAATTGATGGAAGTGAAGCGGATGGTCGCGGTCCAAGGAAATATTCTGAGACATATGCAGACTCTTTTTGTGACAGATGCACCTGCATTTTGAGGACAGACGGTTTGGATGATGGAGGATATAGCCCGTCTCATGTTGCTTATTCACTTTACATATCAAGGTGTTGAGTGCCAGACTTCTACTATGCTCCTCCAAAAATCATTCACTCTCGATGATATCCAATCCACCAGAAAGAAAATACACTCCTCCAAGAGTGTACTCGACGAAAACTGATATTAAGCCCTGAAATATTTGCAGCTTCATTGGCTCGGGCCCAGAACAGAAGTGTGTGGGAAAAGTCAGTTGGACGTTCATTAACTGGTCTCAGCACAGTTACACCAGTGAACACCCAGACGGACATATATCTGCAGTATCACAGAGACATTAAAATTAAGATGTCTCACACGTCTAGACAACCGTCGTAAATTTAAAGCAAAATGAGCAACGAGCTAAAAAAAGACCTTTTAAAGCTCTTCTACAAACATCTTCATCTGGTCAGTACGTGAATATGAGATATCTTTATTAACAAGTATAATCCTGCGTGCTCACACAATCACAGACAACTGTAGACCTGCTGCAGAGAACTTATACAACGTATACATGAGCTAGCACCATATGCCGCCCTGCACATTACTGCTAAATTCCACCGTGCATGGCTGCAGTGTGCGCCGTCACAGCTATCCGCTTTGCTCCACAGAGAGTACGTGGATGTTCTATATTTGATGGACGCCATGAGCAGCCACGTTAATTGTGAGAGTAGATCAAGCTGGCTGGAAGTCAGACACAGAAACGGCATCGAGAATCCGGTCAATTTTCAAAATAAAACACCCCGTGCAAACTTTGCCAAAAGGGAAACAATTTCACTGCATAACCTATTGGTCGTGGTGGAAGCATATAAACCAAAGAAACATGTTCATGTTTTAACCTCTTATGTTGTAATGTTAAAGTTAGAGTCTGGCAGGCGAAATGCTTCTGAAAAACTCGTTGACCAAGACAACGTTGTGGCCAGATGGCGTCCAGGCGTTATTGTAGGCCCAGTTCAATATGCAACACAATTTTATATAACATACTGTATGTAGTTGAGCCTCTCTCCTCCGTCTCTTTATCAGCTACAGGGTCCATGGCCTAAAAAACATTAAAGACCCCAGATTTATGTAAATATCACATTATGTGTTAAAAAAAAAAGTGGAATGTGATCAACACTTGTTGAAACCAAAAGATTAAAACCTCAAACTTCTTCATTCGATCAAAAAAGTATAGCTTTTTTATACTCCACCCACTGATTTTTAATTTGACCAACGAGCCACAGAAGATTATACATACAGCACATCATCATGTCCACTGTTTTATTGTCATCTATGTGACAGCAATAGGTAATATGGGAGTTTATGGGAGTATTGTAAGGAAGGAACACAAGTGATAAAGAATTAAAGATAAATAGATTTTAAAAAATCAAATATATGTTAAAAGAGTAGCAGGTTAAATCTAGAATCTAAGAGCGTAACTCAGGTGAGAGCATTTATTGCACACTTACATTTGCATAATTTACATCACTAAATCTGTGGTCTGTCATGACACGTGTCTCCTGACCCGTCTAAAAACACACATGACGGTAACATGAACTGTTGTCTCCCAACGCCTGACTCTCTTCTACTGTGTGTATATATAGCCAAATGTTTTACTACTGCTAACAGCTACTGATTCATTCAGTGACAATGTGAACAAACTCAACACCTCTAATGTCAATGTATTTGACCAAGATATGTGAACTTGTGTGTGGGCTCACACACACACACACACACACACACACACACTGGGATCATTTGAACAATACTTGTAAGTCTGTGAAGTTCATTGTGTGTTTAAGTTTTCGCTCAGACTGTCCAGGTTTCCTGTCGTGGGATCTCCCTCTGTGGGAGTGAGGAAGAATTTAAGGACTAGAAGAAATGAGAGCGTAATCTTGACTGACAGACCTTCCCGGTGGCATATGGCCGTCTGTCAGCGAGCTTGGGCTGTTATCAGGGACTACAGACATGCACTCTTCACCACCAAAGTGTCCTGGAACGAGAGACAGCTGGACAGCGAGCTGCAGACTGAATGAAGGGAGGAAATTAAAATGTAGAATGTCTTCACAGGTGGCAGACTCCTGTTGACTCACCAAGGCTGACACAAGGCGGTAGCTGTTATCATATCTTTGCTTTGTATGTACGACAACTGTGCGGCTGGCTTCAGACATAATGATACCGGAGTGCCAGATGCACCATGGGAGTGCTCCAGTGTAGACACTGGCCTGCTGTGAAGAGTTACAGTGTAATGGGCTTTTAACAAATGCTGGACATTGGCGACACAATGATGATATGATTGAGGTTCCTAACAGAAAAACTGTCTGCCTGAGAGAAACATACAATTATGTGTTGATTTCTGTATTCACTAACTCACTTTGTGTCCAGGTGTGTGAAGACAAAGGAGTCATGTCACAGGGTTATGATGAAAGACTGTATCCACTGTTTTACAGCTACGTCTTGGACAATGTAGACCAATGGGAAGAAGTCTCATTACACGCTGGACGCCAATGCTGTCATTCCACCGCTTGACCACTATATCAGATTGGATTCAAAGAGGCTTGTTTGCGGGCCATAGATTATGAGAAATAGCTTTCTTATCCCCAAAATCCACCGGGCCCGTCCGCGGTGCGTTGCGTGAGCATCGCGTCATCGCGAGTAATACGCGGCCATTCTAGTCAATGTATCAAACCCCACCGGCTCCGTCGTGGTCCGTTTCAGACGCGTCTCGACGCTCGGCTACGCGTGAATTACGCGTCTGTTCTATTTTTGACGCTTGACGCGAGCAGCACGCATCAATCTACACCAGACCACCTCAAGCGGGTGGAAGCCAGACACAGAAAAAGCAAAGAGAATCCGGTGGATTTTCAAAATAAAATACCCCGTGCAACCTGACGGTCGTAAAAACAGACAAAAGCGTAATTAATTAACTACGTAGCATATTTACACATGTAGAAGCATGTTTGGAAGAACATACACTGGGAAAATGTCCAAATCTGAGCAAGTAAACAAAGTCTGGCGGGCTAAACGCTCCAATTCTGAAGCGCCCCCGGTGGGTTTGAAGTCGCGTGCAGGACGGACCAAATACGCTACGCTCACGCAACGCGCCGCGAACGGGCCCGGTGGATTTTCGGTGTAAGACATACTGTACACCAAATAATGAACAATACATTTGGTCCACTTAGACAAATCTGACAGTTAGGTGTAGATTATGACGTATCTAGCTGTTTTAGATCCAACACCTAAAAGACAACCATTCACACTCACACCTACAGACTAATTTGAGTTTTCCAGTCCACCTAACCTTCCTAACCTGCATGTCTTTGGACTGCTGGAAGAAAACAACAAACAACACAATGACTTTTCTATACTGTGTAGGTTCAATGATACATTTTTGGAGCAACAATGTGATGAAATATAATGATGTTAAATAATTCAAAAAAGCCAATTTACCTTTTTTGTGGTAGTTGAAGACCATTTTGCCCCTGTGTGTTTCTAGTTGCTATCACACATGTGACTCTTTTTAATGATACCACAGCTAATGGTCACTAACCTTAACCCTAATCACGTGACCAACAGTTCAGCTTAACCTCAGCCACCTTAATTTTTCATATTCGGGAACCTTTCATCTTAGATCGATGAGCCTTTGACTCTGCACCCAAAGTGCTGAGTCGAGAAAGCAGCTAGAGTCTTGACTACAGGTCCCTAATTCTGCCTTTTCATCAAAATCCATTAACGTCTCACCCATTGCAACACATTAGTGCAATTACATGTATCCAAACCACGAAGCAAGGCTTAAAATGCTGTTTCTTCATGGTGTTCAGTGGTGAAACAAACTGAGCAGAATAAGCAGATGTTCTTTACAAAATGACTGAGTGCAGTGGACATAAAAACATTAGGCTCCTTATGTCTTTGCATGCTTACAAAGGTGAATGAATGCAGAAATACAGACAGACATGTCCTCACTTGGTGAAAGCTGTTGGTGCAGAGTGGCTGTACCGTCAGGAGGATTCCAGACGAGAGAGAGGGCCAACTAATTAAAACTTTGACACCAAATCACATTCCTCGCTGCTTCAACCAAACACATCTCAGTCTACAGTGTGCTCTGCCAGCAGATCTATTGTCAGCGGGATTAAAAACTGTCACATTTCCCCTGGGCTGACAGTCCCACCCTCTGTTTTTCTCCAGAGAAGACATGTCAGCATTATTAAGAGGCCGCACCGTCTTAATTACTGCCTGTCATGGTCTTTACTGCTTCCTTTTTTAGGTTTTAGATTTGACAAACTATCTATCTATCTATCTATCTATCTATCTATCTATCTGGAGCTGACAGTAACAATATCCTGATGTGCTGATGCTAGTCTACTTGCGACGTCCCAACGGATTCAACAAAATTGCACAACACCTCCTCCACCACTTCTTGCTTGTCACTGTGGGTATGTCAACACTTGCTAACAGCAACAATTTACATGACTTTGTGCCAAGCAGAGCTTTATTTTTGCTTGTACATGTCATCTCGGAGGCAGGAACATACAAAAACAAAAAAAAAATCAGAGAAACTGCAGGATTGATCTTCTTGTGCAAAGACATTTATCCTTCACTGGAGACTAAACATCTTAGCCTATCACTATGTGATGCTTTTTCCATGCAAATTTCATCCTAATTTGCATAAAGTTAAAATTGTATCAACTCTCGGCTCCTTCCCTTTTCTCTGTTGGTCAATTAAGCGTATAGCTTGTTATGCTACGGTGCTTTGAATCACTTGCGAATGCCTCGCGTCTGGCAGCCATGCAAGGTGCCAACTGCTCATCAGAACGGAGCTAATCACATTCACACACCGATGGCGCAGCCTTCGGGAGCAATTTGGGGTTCAGTATCTCGCCCCAGGGACATTTCGACATGCAGAATGGAGGAGCCAGCCGCACCGATCTTTTCATTAGTGGGCGACCTGCTCTACCTCCTGAGCCCCAGCCGCCCCGCAGCAAACAAACAAACACAGATGTGTCACACTGTACATACAGAAGAAGTAGTCATGGTAGAGTAGCTAAGACAAATTGCTGGGGTGGATGGTTGGGCAACGAAGCAAACAAAGAAACAAACATTATTTGTACTGAATAATTCACGTGACACAACCATTTTTTCATATAGAACTTTATTGAATATATCTATATATTTATATATATGTATATATACCATATTTTTTGTCTTTTCCGGTGAGGATCAGTATATTGTATTGCTTCCCCTTTGTCCTTATTGTTCTTTACATGTATCGGTCTGCTGAGTGGAGATATACCAGTTTTCCATTTGAAGAGTTTGTCAGTAGCCTAAGTGTTGGTAAAAGGAGCTGGTGACTTAACGTCGCCTTTAAAATGGCTTTCACATCCGGATATGGATTAAAAACGAAGGAACAGAACGTCTGCTTTTGTTCACACAAACACTTTACAAAAAAATAAAAAGCAAATTTAGGGTGCATGTCAGTGTTCATTTAGTGATTCACATATTTTTCCGAAGCATGAGGCTGATACATTTTGTTGTAAAACCACTGACGACACCAACACAGACCACATTTAGCCCACTCTGCCAAAACTTAGGCTACTGACAGTATGCCACAGGCAGGCGTGAAGCCTGTATAGCCCAAAGTTACAGGTGTGTGAACTCTGAAACAATATAACATTAAGAATATCTATACATACCACCACGAAAATAAATAGATTAATATAAATTCTATCGCCTACAGTTATACACTAGTCAGAACATTAAAAAACACTGATTATTAGGCTACGCTGGTAATGTTTAGAAAACAAAAGAAATCAATAGCCTGAAAGGAAATGAAGACCAAATGATGGTGGAAGAGCGACAGTGGAGGGATATTAAAAAAGTCAGAGAGGACAAACAACAAAAAGTCACGCTGCAATAAAAACTGGGAACAAGGACAATGTAAAGACCAATTATAGATCGAAAGAGAGAAACGATTACAGAACGGAAATCAGAATATTAAAGAAAATAACTTACGTGAAAATATAAAAGAGAAAACAGTGCAACGATAACAAGTACACAGTCAAGACGGAGGGGAAAAAATGACACTTCTGCTTTCTTTAGCAACTATCAATGTGCCCTTGAGGAAGGCATGTAGCCCCCCGTTTGTTCCGGGGAAGCGGCTCAGTAACCAGCGGCAGACTGGTTTTACTGGGCGAGTGCCAGTGTGAATGTGTGAGCAAAGGTGAAACAGGGCGTCGCTGAAAAAAAATCATGCACGCTCAGTCAACTCTCCCTGTGCACGAGTACACTGAAGGAAAAATGATGAAAATGAAAAAAATATGGATTTACACGTTATCACCCTCTCACTTTTTGTGCACATGCTTTCCACGTGACACCACTGACTTTAGTGTACATAAGCAAGAGAAAGAAACTTAAAAAGTCCTCGAAAGGAATATAAAAAAATTACAAAAGAAAATTCAAAATGTATAAATACCCTGCAATAACCATTTACGATCATAGAAACACCAGCAACATGATATTAATACTCAGTTACAACCTCATGTAACCTAGAGATGATCAATCACTCAATGAAAAGACAACCCAAAGATTTACCATTTACAGACATTATGTGCTTTTTGTTGAAGTGAATGGACCGATAATATACTCAATAATACATTTATTATTCTAGTTTGTGAAATAGTATATAGTTATAGCTAAAAGAGAGACGGAGGGAAGGGGAACTGAAGCCAGCTGTTGTGCTCTTTTTTTTCTCTTTCCCTCCTCCTCCAACTTCGCGTCAACCGGCGTCTGGTTGTTTGCAAACGCAGCTGATCCAAGAAGTGCATTCAGAGTTCAGTATATATGAGTCCAGTAGTCAGATTTAGCACGTGAAGTCCAGAATATTATGCAGTACATCCGTTGTGGAATCTTGTCCGCCTTCGAGTGATCTCTATTTCGTAAACACCCTCAAAAATAACTTCTTTAAGACTGAATAATGTGCTTCCATTTTGTGTCATCTTTTAAGAATAAGTGAGGAATAAATAAAATATCTTACACTGGAGTAACACATGATGTTTTAGCGTTTTGATCTAAGTTCGAACTAAAGCTCCACCCCCTGAGTGTAAACTGAATTGAAACCCCTCCCACCCTGTTGCCTGTGGTTGCAGCCCTTTGCAGGAACACTCGTTGGATGACCGCCTTGTAGCCTTCGGTACCGAAACATTATCGCAAACAGTCATACAAACCCCAGAATCCTTTTTGGCAATTAAAAAAATCACACAGAGGTCCATCTTTACAAGCAAGGGCAACATTTCTACTACGTGATGACTGAGCACGCTGTTCATCGATACCGATAATTAAAGAATTACTTGGCCAGCTTCTGAGATTAGTCAGTTTGAATACATTTTTCCAAGATAACAAAATTATTGGCATTTTTTTTATCTGCTTACAAATGGAGATTGGTGCAATTTATGAGCAGCCAGTCACGGCGGTGGCTGGGTGGCTGGAGTTTAATACAGGAGACCGTAGATTGCATCAAGTCACAGACCTGCAAGAACTGTCCAAAATCAATATTCTTGTCTGGCTGCAGTTTTGGATTTAAAAAACTACTAAATGCTCCATAGCAGGCTTAAATCAAGTCCCACATAACATTTTCCCTCTTCCTTTCACTCCTGTTGTTTCAGGAACAAGAAACAAGTCAAATTATCCTCGAACAAGCGGAGCAGTCTACTTCTATTTGGCCAGAATGCTGCAAACATTTCACACATTTGAACAATGGCTCTAGGAATTTAACGTCAGACGAAAGTTACTTGTTCAGATGGACGTTGAACCGAACTGTGACAACTGGCAGTGGTGCAATGGAGGCGTACAGGGTGAAGTGTAAAGTCTATGGCTGTGCCGTTCTGGTGGAGAATGCCCATCTGTCACTGTGTAATTACCTTTGACACACAATGAAAAATAAATCGGCTCACAGTGTGTCAGCCTCTTCTGGTATGGGCGTGTGTGTCAGTAGGTTAGATATGGCTGAGGTCACTCTCTTAGGACCAGAGGTTAAGTAGCTACCGTCGACCTTGAATCGGAAGTCAACTCGTCACTGAGCAGCTTGTTACTTGGCTGAAATGTACCCGTCTGTGGCTCCGTGTTCCTTTTTTAAAAACACAAATGTAACAGAGAATTGTGGCTTACACCATCTGGCCACTTTTTTTATTTTATTATTTATGATGTTTCATAAATAATAAAGTGTTTAGAACACCAGAAAGCAGTGATTTGGTGGTTGGCAGGTGAAAAACACACCCACCGAGTTCAAGCTGGATGTCTCGACGTGTAAAAACTTTCACTTCTAAAAAAAAAAAAAAACGGTTCAGCTTTAACCCAGATGTCTCGTGACTTACAAATCACAAAATCAGTGCTCGGTGGTTCCTTCTTTGTTAAAGCGAAATCTCCATAGCAGGCTGACAAAATGTAGAAGGGGAGAGTAAATAACTACTGAGCTCCCCTGCCTCCTCAGCAAGGCACTTAACCCCCAACTGCTGCACCGGGAAACTGGTTTTACTGGGAAGAGCTGCCAGTTGTGCATTTGGGACAACAATGTTAAAATGGAGCGCTGCTGAAATTAAAAGTTTAAAAAGAACAAGCTGACGCCTCCACTGCACCACTGCTGGATAATTAACTTAAGATTTTCTGAAGCTAAAGTCATGACCATTTTAAGGCAGTTGTCATGAATTTGCACTTAATATCAGGTGTTTTATGGCTGTTTATGATATCAGTAAGTAATTATGGCAGCTAGATACCCCAGGCTCAAGGACAGAAACATTCCCTTTGAAGTGTCACCCACACATTTTCAGCCCTACTCTTCTTCTCTTTCAACTCAGATATCTCTAATGTCGCTGTAAATTCAATACCACCTCTCTTTTATTCCAATACTCTCTCTCTTTGCCCTCTCTCCCTCCTCTCTGAGGTTTAGTTTTAAACTGGCGTAGTTTTCCTGTTAAGTGTATCTGAGTTGCTATCCCTGTCCCTCTTGGCTGTCAGTCGGTCCAGGGTCCCCACGTTGCCCCTGTCCCTGTCCCTCTCCCTCTCCATGGTGGCTGTAGATATCGGAGCCGGCTGGGCCGGTGTGGTGGCTGATGTGGAGGTATTCAGCGGTGCTGAATTCTGGGCTACAGCCGCGGCTGCCGCCAAATTGGACTTGGAGTGAGACGGCAGCGTGCCGCTGCTTATCACCGCTCCTCCTCCTCCTCCTCCTCCGCCACTGCCGCTGGAATCTTTTGGGAAGTAGTTGTGGAGCTGGTACAGCGTGGCTCGGTCCACAGTGCCGTAGAGAGGTGGGGCGCCGCCTCCCAGGCTGCCCAGCTTGGAGTCCCTCGTCAGGGTGTACATGGAGATGTCGCCTCCTCCTCCGCTTCCACCGCTGCTGGTGTGGTGCGGGTTGGGCAGAGTGGCCACGGAGAAAGGCGGGGCGGAGGGCGGCAGGCTGAAGGTCTTGGAGGCACCGATGGGCGAGTTCTCCTGCGAGTGCGGCGGGTCGGTGGAGCGTGAGCTGGAACGGGAGCGCCGTCTGAAGCGGTAGCTGGGCAGTCGCAGCATGGCGTGCGTGGTGCTCTTGAAGAGGTCGGTGCGAGAGCGGCAGCGCAGCTCTTTGTTCTTCTCGATATAGATGTTGACAGCGAGGACGCCCACCATCTCGGCCAGGATGAAGGACAAGCCGCCAAAGTAGAAGGACCAGCCGTAGGAGTAGTGCCACTTCTTGTCCTCATCTTTCTTGGGGGAGATGTCGCTCAGTGCTGCTGAGATGTACACGATCACTCCGATAATGTTGCTGAGCCCTGAAGAAATATACAAGACTTCTACTGTAAGTGCTCCTCGGAGACAAATTAACCTGCAGCTTCATTAAATTGTTTTCCAGGCAGGGATACTGAAAGTGTTTCCTTTCAATTATACAGAGAAGATGAAAGTCAATCTGCATATCCTACATGAGAACTTCTTATTAAGTCTGTATTTGACTGATAAATCTGAAACTAATCGTGAAATAGAAAAATTTAATTTCAGTTTTGAGTGGAATAAGACAGACTGGAGGGACAGAGGCATGCATTAAATATTAAAAGCAAATAGCACATTATGAGCTCCTCTTTTAATACATTTCTAACCACCAGCATTTGCCCTTAACAGTGTGAATCTTTATCTCCAGACAAGGAGCGAAAGAACAAACGTCTCTGTTAAAGACCGTGACAAAGCTGTAATCTTACCTGCAGCTACAAACAGAATCCCTCCGCCGAGAATGATGTTTCTTTTGCTCTTGTAGAAGCCGCTGGAGGCAACACAGACTCCACCCAGCAGGAGCAGTATGGCACTGAGGATGGGGAAGATGCTGGAGGCTCGCACCACACCTGCAGATGAGGACACGCAGGAAATAAACACGGCTACTGATGCACTTTCCTAATGTAGTACAATTAGTGAAGCTTTTTTTTTCCGAGGTTCAACACCATTCGAAGGTGCAAAGTTAACAGCCTTGTGACACTCCTGGGAGAAAAAGTGTTACCAAGACGTGCTATAGCTGACACTACAACTTGGCTCTGGAACAGCAGCTATCTACTTATGTAAGTTTACTACATGATATTTTAGTACAAAATGTTTTAGAGAGGTTCATTTGGCAAGGAGGGTCCGACGGAAATGTGATATTAAATGGATTAGTTTGGATTTATTGACGCGAGGTTCAATACTTAATCCATAATCAGTGTATTACCTATAGTAGAGAGCAGTTGGCACGCCACCAGTTTGGAGAAACAGACAGAGTACAGGGGGACAGAAGCCAAGTAATGAACTGCAGTGGATGGAGGCAGCAGAAAAACAGATTGTAGCCACCTGAAAAAACACCCACCTAAACAAATCAATGTCAGCGTCAGCAGTCAGAATACCTTTTCCAACAGGAAACCGCCATGCACATTTTATATAGATCTATTCTCTCTTTGAGCACAACCAGACAAAAATAGTGATTTCACCTTGGCGAACATGGGAATTGCAGATCTATTGTTGCCTTGATGGTTTAGTTTGTTGTGTTATTGTGTTGTGTTGCTGACCCCGTCCACAGAAGTGCATTGCAGTCCTCTTGTCTGTGCCATCTACCATTTACTGTAGGTAATGCATGGACTAGTAGTGGAACCCCACTTTGATAAATAATTAAGTTTAATGAATATCCCGGCTTCTAATATTCGTTATACTTTTAAAACAATGTTTGAGTTGGTACATTTTACGCTAGATTGGAGCTTGACCAGCACCAAGCTGCTCAACACGGGACTGAAACAGTAGCTTGGGATGATTATGAGTTCAAGTACTGCTAACAATAAAATGTTTGTTGCCATGGGGAGCTTCAGACCGTCGACCTGAAGTTTTGTTTCATGCTCCAGGAGAAATTTGATGTTTGCTGGAAGGTGATTCCTTTGGTTTGCCTGTCCAGTATGAAGGTAGATCTCTGAACTCTACTTGACAAGCAATGGCAGCAGGTATGAAACATGAAATCAATTATCAGCGTCAAGATGATAACTTCCTTATTTTTATCTATCGACTCTCAACAAGCAGCTCACAGCTCACTGCTGCCTGGCAGCTCAGGACCTTCAGTGTGGCTGCATTACGTCACCTAACACCCCTCTACAGTACACTCCTCTGCAGACACCTCAAACCTTTAAGCGGCAGTGATAACGCAGAGAGACATTATGGAAGATTAAAAATGCTGAGTGGCTCCATCTCTGGCAGGGACATGTGGAACAGCAGAGCCTTCAAGTTTTCAAGGTGACTTTTCAGGCTGTGCCAGCTTTTGTTTGCCTCTGAAGAGAAATGATGCTGTGATAAGCATATATTCACAGAAGTGTCTGTCAGACACGTCAAACAGCGGTTGCAAATGATTCTCCTAATGTGTTTTTTTAACAGGAAAAGCAACTGTGTGGGTGGTGTTCTCATCTTCAACAGAATATATTGATTATTTGACAAGCAGCCGATAAGAAAGAGTTGTACAGGGTTTGTAGTGATTTTCTGACCTTTGGAGTGTTCAAATGACAAACCACTTGTGTGTTACGTCATCAGAATAATGAGTTAAGTGATAATTACCTCCTCCAATTAACTAATTGTTTAGTCCTTTTGTTAGAAGTAGAGTTGAAATGATTTGTCAATTAAATGATGAGCAGGTCAACAGGAAAAAACAAACACGTTTGATAATCGATTAGCGATAATTCAGTCATTCTGCAAGCAGAAATGACATATGTGCTGGTTCCAGCTTCTCAAATGTAAGAGTTTACTATTTTATTTAATTCTTCTCTTATATCTTACATTCTTTCTTTATGTTTCTTATTTATGAGTATTTTCTTATACGTATTCTACTTATTCTTATTCTACACCTGGTGTTATGTGAGCTTTCCCAGCGCGGGATCATTAAATTCTATCGTATCGTATCGTATCGTATCGTATCGTATCGTATCGTTTTGTATCATATTGCATCGTATCATATTGTATCGTATCGTGTCGTATCGTGTCGTATCGTATCGTATTGTACTGTATCATCTTGTACCGTATCGTATCAGATCGTATCGTATTCTAACTTTTAGGGTTTTGTCTAGACAAAACAAACTATTTTTGAGATGTCATCTTTGGCTCTGACAATTTCTTTCACTATTTTTTTTTTTACATTTCTTTAAGAAAACAATTCATCTATCGATGAAGAAGTACAGTAGGTGGCAGGTCTAATATTTTTTAATCAGAAAACTGTAACTTGTTATTAGATTTTAGTAGAAAGTGAGACCATGGGCCAGTGGAAGAAGCTTTATCTTTTGATACATTTTCTTCATGCACAGCAGTCAGTGTATTAAAAACATAGAACATGTATCCCATGATTGTGTATTACTCTAAACATTTTCTCTTATTAATATAAATTGAAAGCCTTTGGAGAGGTAAAAGCTTTGTTGTTCAGTCAAGGCTGCACAGCAAAGCAGACACGACAGTCAGGATAGCATCACAGCCTCCTTCGCAGAAATAGATATCTTTATATAATATATGGATGGAACATACTGTATACTTTGTAAACCAAAAGGGTTCAGGGCTGTACGAAGAGAATCTGCTATCACAATGGAGGCAGGATGTGAAACCTGAATCCTGAGCTGAAAATAATCCATTAGTGAAGGCTGTTCTTTCAATCCATCTGTGAAAAAAAAAAGCTTTCTGCACACCCCCAGACTCCCAACCCCATCATGCACCTGGGCATTTAAACACACATACACACACACACACACACTTACACACACCTCCAGGAACGCTTTGCTTGAATCTGACATCCGTGCATTGATGTCCGCCCACCATCCCCTTCTGTCCTTTCAGTATCCGTGTGATGGAGACTGCGTGTATGTGTGTTGTGTTCTGTTGAGATGTGTGCATGCACACCGTGTGTAGTACAGCCTGTGTGCATTTGTCGTTCATTTGTAAATGCGTGTGTGTGTGTGTGCGTGTCACTCACGCAGCAGATACTCTGCAGCATCTTGGTCGTAGTCTGCATCGTCTGGAAAATGGTTGATCTGGGAACACACACCTCGCTTCAAGCCTGTAAAAAAGAAGAGGAGGAAGAGGAGAGGGTGAGGAAGGAGGTGAAAAAAGTAGAGGTCACAAGGAGGATAAATAAAAAGGTAGAAATGGTGAAAAGAAGAGAGAGACGAGAAAAATGAAGCAGAGAGAAAGCAGTGGGGAAGACAGTGAAGACAAACATGGGAAAGAATTTTAAAAAATGTAAAGACGGTGGGAAGAAAAGGAATGATGTTAGAGAAAAAGATGTGAATCTCAAGGGAACAGAAAAAAGGGAGATGAAGCAAGAGAGGTAAACAACAGATTGATGAACTGATGATGAAGAAGCCAAACACCAGATACAAAAAGTAAAAGATGTAGAGAAGAAGAAAGACCGGAACTTGAAGTAAAAAAGTGATTGTAAAACGTATTAAGAAGCCTCGTCATGTCAGTCAGACAAATAATTGATGAACACTTGTTGACTAAGAGTGTACAGCCATGCCAACAGCTATCCAATGCTGTATGATGCAAAAGTCAGCATGCTAATATACTCATACTAACAGGTTCACATGTTAACATCATTATAAACGGGTATCTGCATGTGAATTCAGAATCTGTAGGCGAGGGACCAAGTGGTCTGGTTAGTATTGACCAAAGACTGAAGTCATGATAGGATCCATTGACAGAGAACTATGAATGTGTTTATAAAACTTAAGCCACGCCACTAGCATCGCAACAAAAACTTGGATGCGGGAAGTGATTGGCCAATTTATTTGAATCTGAGCCAGCTGGTTTGGACAATCACAAATAAATTCAGTCAGTCTAACTTGTTTCAGTCTTTCATGAAGTCCAAATCATCCACAACTGAGCCAACACAATCTGTATTTCTCTCTTGAATGCTATGCTGCCTTCCTCATCTCCTCTGTATGAGCTATTACTGGACATGAACTCTGCAAGAACAGCAGCCTGCTTCTGTTTTGTCTTGCAAATCATGACAGAAACTACATCTGCGAAACATACTATCATGGATGCAATGGGACAGAATTACTTTTCTATAACAGGACCAGGAGCTGCTTTAAAGAAGGACACAAATGTATAGTAGACATCAGATTGGGATTAAAAGTCAATATCTTGCCACATGGAAACAACAAGAGATCTTAAACACTTTGCAAAAGCTAACTATTAAACCTGATGAACTCAGATTTCCTTCCATGTCAGATTTGATTGCACACAGAGGAGGAAAAACGCAGTGTTCTTGATGCTCTCCTCTTGTTTATGATAATTATACTAATGCCTCAAAGTGAATGTGGTAATTTACTGCGGCTAAAATGTAACATGTCGCACCTTTAACTAAAACACAAGAACCTTTATAATAAACATCTCTGGGAACCTCAGCTTGTGTGTCTGTGTGTATTTATTCTGTATATATATATATATGTGTGTGTGTGTGTGTGTGTCCTCTTCTATTAAACCTGTCTGTCAGCTGCAGCAATGCAGGAAAACTAATCAGTCAGTGAATGAGTCACCACTCATATCTGAGCTCTGGGGCATTAAGATGAGCTTTATGTTGAATGTGTGAGTGTTTATATGTATTTTAGTGTGTCTGTGCATGAAAGCAAAAGAACAAGTGCAGCAGGGAAAAATGAAGCAAAGCTCTGATCTTCACAACAGCGTCAAGATGTACCAGAAACACAGAGGGTCACATCAACATCTCATTGTCATGTTTACAGCATGTCATGATATCACAGTGCTACAGAGATATGGACCACGCATATCACGTGATGTTTCATGTCTGCTTTGTAGCTGAGGTGCTTTCAAACAGCGAGCCGCATCTGCTGCTGTGTTTTGATTGGGCAGCAGCAGGCGGTCTTACCAATAACCTGCACTGGACAGTAGTGGTCCGATGAATATGTGCATGTATGTGAAAAAATTAATTCTTTCAGGTCGGATGAAAAAACTCTTTCTCAGAAACTAGCTAACAAAACAAATCCAAACACTGTAGTGAGACACATTTAGCAGCAGAAATGAATGAATCTATGTGATTTGGATTAACCCTCACTTGGTAAACTATCAATAGCAAGGCTGTCCCACGTTTCCACATAGAACATCAACCTAATCGAAGCAATTTTACTATTTTAGACTGAAATCGGCATAATCCAGGCTAATGGCCACCTGTCACTGACATGCGTGCATCAGTCTCACACTCGGTTCAGAGAGATCACAGAGCTTGAAACAAAAATCAAAATGTTATTTATCCAAAGCTGTCCTCCTTCTTTCTATTCTACATACATGATGTAACAAAACATCTTTTCATTGGTCAGTAAGAATCTATATGCTGACCAAAATATCTGATGTTTCAATACAATACCTGCTTGTACAGACACACTCGCAGCACACAGTCATCTGGTTTAAAGACTGAAAAAGTCTGCAGTAACATGAGACACAATGTGTTTAACTTTCCTGAACCTGTACCTTTGCTGTCGAACACTAAGCACAGACTGGACTCTGGTGTCAGAGTCCTGCACTCTGTACGCCCACCATCACCATCGACTCAGACCACCCGCTCGAGATTCCACTGCAGCACAAAGCGTTGCCTCTAAACACAATCCAGGCAGTGATTACATCTGTCTCCACAATGCAATTTAGCACTATATAAATATAATTTCAAGAAGACAGAAGAAATTAGGTCCTTCATTATTTTCCTTGGTGTGGTTCCCATTGTTGTCATGGTAACAAGGCGTGCAGGCAGCGACAGTTGGAGGCAGCAACAGCAGCAGCAACTGCTTGCACTTTTATGAGAATTCTGAGACGTCATCGTCATAACTGACCCCGCAGAGACCCCCAAAGGTTAAAGAGCAGATCAGCAAAACAGACAAATAAGCAAAAGTGAAGCAATATATCATGCTGGCTGTGTATGAGTGTGTGTGTGTGTGTGTGTGTGTGTGTGAGTAAGAGAACACCTATTTATGTCTGTTCTGATTACAATGATGAACACACTGACCCTCCAGTCACCATGCAGCGCATGAGAAAACAAACACACACATTTAACCACCCTCCCACCAGCGTGCATGCGTGAATACAACCAGCCGTACCTTCCAGGCAGCAGATCCTCCAGAGGCCGGAGTGGGTGAGCGCCCCGGGGTCTTTCTTGTCCTTGTTGCTGGACTCCTCCTGGGACGAGTTGGCCGTGCTGTTGCAGATGAAGGCGCGGGCGTACAGCCAGTAGTCTGTGCCGATGGCCACCGTCATCAGGGCGAAGGCTGCAAACGCTCCCATGGTGGTCAGCAGCACCTGGATGCCACGCTCGCACCACACCATTGCTGGGCGGGGAAGGAAACTGATATCTGACAAGAACACAGATACCAAAATCTTTAGGTCTTTAGTCAATACTTGTAATTATGTTTAAATGTATTATCTTTATCGATGTGTACAGTGTCCAGCAGCAGTTGCACCACGATCACCTGAACCTTTCTCCTCCTGGACACGTCTGGAAATGTCTGCAGTGGTCACTCACGTCATTTAAAAACTAAAAACATTTCGTCTTTTGCATTTTTGTCTTGAGCGCTAATTTCCTTTTCACAGTTTAAATGTGCTGTGACACCAGATGCTTGCAACCATCTGATCAGTTGACACATATCATATGGGGTGGAGGATCAACAAAGTGCATGTCATAGGAGTTAGTCATACCAAAAAATATTGGATATAGTACAGCTAATCTGTACAACCAGGATTTAATTCACCATTTCCCTCCCTTTAAACAGGAAGTGGAATGTGATTTTTGTGAAGCCCTCATCAAACTTACCCTAAATATGAATAACATAAAACAATTACATTCTGACAAATCATACTGTACTGGCTGCTAACAGTTCATGTTTGCACTGTAACAGACAACAATAAAAGTCATTATGTGATTATGAAGAAAATGTCTAAACATGACGATAATCAGGCTGGAGTCAAAACTATGAGCAACATGATACATTTGTGCCAATTAAATTCTAAAAATTGAAAGTTTATTATGACTAAGAGCAATATTTATAGCTTTTACCTGGTAATAACTCATAACAGATAAAAAAAGTTCATTAATTACTGTGAGCTTCTCGTCAGTCTGTAAAGTACAGAATCTGTAAGGTATGAAATATCAAAGTTATTGTCACTGTCTCGAGTAAACAACGTATCGTATTCTCAAGATCTCAAGAAAATTATTCCATTATCTTGTGATAACGAATTTGTTATTTCGACACAATCATGAGAAATACGAGGTCTTCTCATCACAAGTCTGCGCACAGGTTATTGTCACCTTATACTCATCATAACTACTACTGACCGACAAGTTAATGATTGACTTTGTTATTAACTAAGCAAAGAATACATTCATTTTAATATTCAGGCTAATGTGAAACCAATTAGACTTTTTTTAAAGTAATTTATTTCCAAGAAAGTTCAAAAAAGCCTTTAAAGGTTGAACAAATGAAATTAAAAATGAAATGGACGGTTGCATCCGACCCTGCTCACACAAGTGTCAAGTATTTATGCATTAATAGAGCTGCTGTCCCCATTGGGCTACTATGGGTGACTGGTGGAAGCTGCTGATGGGGTTGAGTCTTTCCATTGCATTCTTGATGAACACAACAGAGTGTTTTTTAATAATAATAATAATAAAAAAAAGAACAGCGCACACAGCCTGAAGCTGTAAAGAAATGTTGGCAGCAGGTGGCCAGCAAAAGAACAAAATGCCGACCCCGCTGCATCAACAAGAATATAAAACACTGTTACAAAAATGAACAGTGGAAGATGGACTGCTGGGAGGGAAAAATAAAATCTTTCTTTGTAAGTCTGTGAATGAGATTCCCCAAGAAACTTCTGAAAATAAATAAAGTTAAATCTGAATTCTGACCTTCCTGTCAAAACCTGTATTTCCAAAATACTCATTTTTAGAGAGTTAATAACAGATATGATGATATGGAAGAACATTGGTTGCTGATAAGCTCAACGGGACTTTTGTGGAGGAAAAAAACTGTTAAACCTGAGCAGAAAAGACACCGAAGGGCAACCGCAGAGGAGCGGGGAAAGAAAAGGGAAGCAGGCCACCGAGGTTTACGTACACGTTAATAAAAACAGGAGGGTAAAAGAGACAAGAGAGGAGTGGATGATGAGACGAGAAGAGACGAGTGGAGAGGAGACGAGAGGGGGAGAGAGGAGACATAAATCGAAGCTGAGAGGTGAACAGTGAGGGGGACGACAAGAGGGAAATTGAGATACAACACATCTGTTGTGCTTCAGGAAACATAAGTGAAACATCCAAGGAGCACCGAAAGGAGGAGGGGGGTTCGGAATAACATTTAGCTCCTCAATAAGAATTTCAATAATTTGACGAACAATGCACGCATGAAAAGTCATTTAGCTTTCTGGAATCCTCCCCCGGACTTCGATTCCTATTCATGCGCTCGCAAACGAGAGGTTAATGTAAACAATCGATCGCACAGAGAATATCAATCTCAGTGTGGGCTTTTAAACTATTTGGTTAATTCAGATGGCCGGAGGGCTGTTTCCATGGCAACGCAAATCCCAAAATAACAGAGACCACTGGTACTCTGACCCTGAAACTGACCTGCCTGCTGGAATATTCATACGGTGAGTCCCAATAAGACTGCAGGAGGACGTCACAGCGCTGGGTGGTGAAGAAACACCGATCCAGTTGTGGAAGAAATACTCAGATAAAAGTCGTAATAATATCACAGAGTAGAAATACTACAAGTAAAGGTCGAGCATTCAAAATTCTACTTGAGTAAAAGTAGAAAAAGTATTAGCATCAAAATATAATTAAAGTACCAAAAGTAAATATATTCCCAATGCAGATTTCAGGTAAATGTTTTATTAATAAATATGAATCATTGATGCATTAATACGTGAGCATCACTTTAGTGTTGCAGCTGGTAAAGGTGAGGCTAATGTTAACTATAACTGATAGCTAAATCAATAATAATAATCTGTTAGTTGATTCTGTGAAGGTTCTCAGTCTTTCTTTGAGAAGGGTTAAATCTGGGGCAGCTGGACTTGTTGGTGTAGATCCGTGAACTGAAGAAGTCTCTTGGATGAGAGGAACGTCTTCACAGATCTACAACCAAGGCTATTAGTTAATTATATTTTTTATTGGAAACTGCAAATAGAGATTAAAGCTGTCTCGCAAATGTAGTACAAGTACAGTTTTAGCCTCACGTATGAAGTAGCAGTAATAAGTACAAGTACAATAAAATTGTGCCACTGCACCAATCAGAGTTGCATGTGAAGCTGATGCTGAAAATTGATGTTTAACTTGATTGTAATGCACTTACTGCAATACATTAGAGGTATTTTTCCTTTAAAATTCATGTTGTAATTCTATGTGGGGAGTCAGCTGACTGATACCTGTTAATAAACTTTTTTTGGAAGTTGCTTGTGAGATAAATCTGCATTCCTGTGTATTCAAGAATCTGATTTAAGGAAACCACTGGGTCAATTTAACAACGATTCAGTGCCCATGTAGACTGGAACTGGCACCATGTGCATCAGCAGAGCTGAAACTTCCTGAAGTTTTATTCAGTAAAAATTAAAAAGCTTTTTTCTCTTCTAGTCATCGTGTAATAAGAACTGCACAGCACGCAGCACTCTCTATCCTGAGACACTCGAGATGAAAAATCTGTCACGTCCTTCAAAATAAAACGTTTTGTCATGTGAGCAGCACATCAACCTCTCAACATGGCAGCAGCAGCAGGCTTCCTCCATGTTCACACTGGATTGGTCACATTACTGACTGGCTTTTGTTGCATTTAAACAAACTGTAACATGGATGCTGAACCACTGACATCCCTGATACACTGTATGATTTACTGTGTGTTGAGCATCAGGTGTGTGAGTTGTGACAAAGCTAGTTCCGGCAATGATTTAAATAAAAAAAGTATTTTCTGCTCTTACGTGCACAATAAAAACTCAGTTGCCTTCAGTGTAGACAATAAAAGTGATGACACAACACTTAGTATCCTAGCTGTACTTGATCCTGATTGGTTAGCCTCGTCAACAAATGCATGACAACTAAACAACCGAGGCTCCTTTTTGCATTTGAAAAGACGGAAAAATCAAGACAACTGCACTGAAAATTAAATGATTTCAAGTTCAACACAGATATTATCAGCTTTTTGATGCAGTGATATGTTTCAATGAATCATTTTTACAGCGTGTTCCCTCAATTTTCTTAATTGCTCATGTGTCAGCACCCCTTCATTCATTCATCTCTGGTCTAAAGAACGTTTAGCTTGGTTACACGAATGCCAGCGCAGATTAATCAGAACCACTTGCCTTCTGAATCCGGACCTCTGTTTGTGTGTGTGTGTGTGTGTGTGTGTGTGTGTGTATGGGTGGTTTCCTGCACGATTATGTTTGTGCATGCTTGTTTGTGTGTTTGAATGTTGCTTGAAAATCTATATGTCTGTATGTGTCATACACATGTGCATCTGGTTGCTGTTTATGTCTGTAAGACCACATGCACGTAAGTGTGTGTCTATGAGTGTGTGTGTGTGTGTGTGTGTCAGTGTTACCTGGGGGCATGTTTCTGCCTTTCGCCTCCATCTCCTCTCCCCCCCGCTGCTGCTGCTGCTGCTGCTGCTGCTGCTGCTGCTGCTGTTCTTCTTCGTCGGTGAAGAGCGCTCCGTAGCCCCGGTCCGAGCCGCCTCCATCCACCGTTTATCCTTCACTTTCTCTCCCCTTCCCTCGCTCCTCTGCCTCTCCCTCTTCTTCTTATCCCTTCTTTCTTCCTCTTCCTCTTCTTCTTCTTCTTCTTCTTCTTCTCCCTCTCCTCTCTTTACCTTGAGCGCTCCTTCTCTCCTTTTCAGCGTGCGGGGGATGTTTCACTTGGCGTCCTCTCCTCTCATTGAATTGTCATGGCAGTCATCTTAGCTACTGAGAGAAGGAAGAAAAGAGGGAGGGTGGTGGTGGTGGTGGTGGTGGGGGTAAAGAGCAGATGAGAGAGAGTGAAAAGACAGAAAGAGAGAGGGAGAGAAGCAAAGGAGAAGATGAGCGAGAGAGAGAAAGGAAAGAGTGAGGGCAAGAGATGAGAAGATAGAAGGTGGAGGGGGGGGAAAGGATGGGTTCGATTAACGAACGTGACACGAGTCTTGAAACCAGGGGATGCTCCTGTACAGAAGCATCTCCCAAACAAACATGTTTTCTATATGAGAATGATGATATGTCACTGAAACAAACAAACAAACAAACAAACACACAAACAAACATCCAAAACCTGATGCTGACGGCAGAAAACGAGCCCCGTCAGACAAGAGAAGCTGGTTTGCTTCTACAGAGAGAGAGAGAGAGAGAGAGAGAGAGAGAGAGAGAGAAGATAAAGCAATAGAAAAGAACAGGCGATGCGAGAGAGCGTGCTCTATTCCATTGCCATGGCAACAGTGAATTCCAAAGTCTATGGTGGAGCTGGCGAGCGTGTATGTGTGTTTGTGTGTGTGTGTGTTGGGGGAGTAGAGGGATGGATGTAACAGCTGAGAGGATTTTGTTGAGATTTAAAAAAAAAAAAAAAAAAGTGTGTGTGAATTCCACTGGTGTGCAGAGGAGCCTGGATGTCATACATGATGGATTCAAACACACACACACACACACACATTTATTTTCTGGATATACATGGCTGCATGTGAGGAATGAACATTCACAGGAGAGATGACAGACTTGTGAGTCATTAGCGCTGTGGTGACAGTGTCTCGGCATGTTTCATCCATCCAACTTTCTTCCCCGTCGGTTTCGACGGCTAAGTCGCATCATTTGGCGCCGTTTTGTGCTTTGAAGTGCACAATGCCGATTTCTCAAAGCTTAGAAGATCCGGAACAAGCGATGGATGTGATGCCTTGCTCAAGGCGCGTTTGAGCAGAATGGCAGCTCTCCTGCTTGAACTCGCAGCCTACATTTGAGCACGTAGAGACTTCCTGAGGAGAAAATCCCCATCAGCACTGACACAGGGTCAGGTTTTGCTAGTTTCTGTTTTTTTTTTTTGCAAGCTGTTGCCAAAACTGCAGGACACCCAAAATCCACACGAAAGGAATCAGCAGCAACACAACAGGGGATCCCAAGATTTTTTACGTCAACAGCACATCAAGAGGCGCTTCTGACCACAAACTTGAAGAAGACAACAGCATTCAGCATAAACACAGCAGATGTTCACATTTAACTAACAAAAGTCCTCATTATAACGTATTCAGCTACAGATCTTCATTAAGACACAGTTTGGGTGGACAAACAGGTTAATGAAGTGCGTATCTTAGACATGGGAGGTCAATGTTTGCATCCCACAATTTACGTTGGTGTCCTTTCGCTCATTGAACATCCCTGCCTCCTTATCCAAGTAGATTTTAAACCCAAACTTCCCATAACCAACCAACTTTTGTGCCAAAAGCCTGACAACCATGATCCTAGCAGTGTCAAATTAGAAAATGCTAGTACTGATCTGTTCTAACCTGCATTGACAAGTCATACTGTCCTGCTGGTCGGGGTGTCAGATCGCAAATTGCGATGGAAGGCAATTACAAGAAACCTATCTTGTCATTTAGTTTGGAGGACTTGTTGCAAGCCTTTTCCCCTGAAGTTTGTCCATACTAGAAGTCCTCACAGGTCCAGTATTTTGGACCAGACACAAAGCAAATGTGTGGAAAAACGACCCTAACGTAACTCAACATGATTCAAAGGGACCTAGGAACCATCAGAAGCTGCCCAAAGGACTAATTTATGTGATCATAATTGATGGGTATTAGACATAACACACAGAGCTGACTCATAATAATTTGGGTTCTGGTTTGTGTCTTGATTACCGCAAGAACACATGACGACCTCTTGTCTGTACTGTTGTTGGAAGATTAACATCAAGAAAGGTGTGACATCTGGAATTATCCTCCGCCAGCGCTGCTGTCTCTCCTGTGATGAAATATTAACACTGATGCTGCTGTAGGCAAGATTTAAGATTTGAATAGTTTCATCCAAAATTGCTCAGGATGCACTGAAATTAGTTTTTCACAATCAAAGATGATTGTTCAGAAACATGGTCAGAATTATACCTGATAAAGAGACAAATTCAATCACCAATGACTTCCAGACAAGAGTCATCACTTGTCACAATCTGGGGGTTGCAGCAGAAAAGAGAGATTCTGCAGTTGTGGAGTTACTAACAGGAGCTGTCCTCAGTGAACAGACAGTAATGAATCAAAATTACAGGCAGGAATCAAAGCTTTTTATGGCAGCAAATGAGCAAGGAGTCCATCCAGAGAAAGCTGTCCACATTAACGCTGGCTGAAACTCTTCCACACCTCCACCCCCACCAGAGAATAATAAGACATTCGATGTTTCCTTGCATGATTTTTTGGCTGGTGACACCCTTTAAACTTTCAAAAAGTCCTAGTGAAAGTGCCAAGTGCAAGTGTGAAGTTTGCTCATGTAACATTTGAGCAGACAGACAGACAGACAGACAGACAGAGAGACGTACTTTGACGTACCATCTGTGACGTCACTATCAGATTTAAGATTAAGACTGAATTTGGTTTCTTGCTCGGGGTCGAGTCTCGGAGGAAAAAGTGCAAGAGCAAGCAACACAGTGTCACAGAGACTCCGTGCTCCGTAACATCTAAGTACATATCTGTAAGCCTTGTTATCTTTTCAACTGACAGCGTAACTAACTAGAAAATACATTTCACAGAGAAAAACTCTTGTAATTACTGCACGCTACTGAAAGAACTGATATGGGTGTTCTTTCCATAATCAGATGAATTTTAATTTTTTGAATTCCAGCTCATATTTAATGATAAATGATGAGAAAAACTTAACTGCAGTGATCCACAGGTGCATCTATGAGACTAACCATTGCTCATCTTGTTATGTTGATGCTGAAAGCTAATAGGCAGACTTGAGTTCTGAAAAATATCTTAATCTTCAGGGATCTTCAGGGATTATTGGGGCTTATGACAACAATAAACAGACTCATAATCACCAACTTATGGTCTGTTAATCATCCATCATGTCGCTGTAGAACCGACAGAAAGAATCCTCACAAATGTTAACATGTGCGTCTAGACTTGACTACAATCGCAGCTTGATTGCTGTTATGGCGGCTGCGTCCATAGACAGTATAAAACATGGACGCTGTGTCCGTGACGTCACCCACTGAAGCTCAGCGTCTGCCATCTTGGCAGTCCCACCTCTGCTGCCTCCTGACAAAGATGTGGATCGCGTGTGGAGCTGAGTCGGGCTGAATGACAGCTGGGAACAACAAGCCACTTGTAACGGCACCCACCTGTCAATCAAAGCAGCTGCTAGCTGTTAATTATGCATAACTTTAAGTCTTAATATAATTTGAACGGGTGAGTTATTTAAAGATTCAGCCTCAGTACAGTTGTCAGTTTATTTCTGCTGTGAAGTTGGACATTTTAACATGGGGACTTATGGAAATTGACTCGTTCTGTAGCCAGCCTCAAGTGGACATTTGAGAAACTGCAGTTTTGGCACTTCCACATTGGCTTCAGTTTTATCTAGTGGTCATTAGATGAACTGCAGCTAAAACAATTCAGTATTGCACTCAGCCGTTGTCTGGTTGCTGTTGTCTGGGACCCCTTCAAATCCCCGCGGGACCCTTTTTAGAGGGCCTGTAATTAGTAACAACAAAGAAAACAAAAACAGGAACTCAGACATTGTTATTTTGTGCTCAAAACTCCTAAAATAAATCTGCGTTTCGGGGCTGACACTGTGGATTATGAGGAAGGCTCCTGCGGTGCAAACATGGAACAAACGCATGCTGGAGGGGTTTCGCCGGCGGCGGCACAGATGCACAATGCAGAGGATAAAAGTTCAAGGACAAATCAGCCATGCTCTGCATCATGAATGCGGCGACGGTATGATTCCTGCTGTGAATACAAAGCAGCAAAAAAACATGGACATTTTGTAGCCGGTTGGTTTTGATTACAATATACCACCATCAAAAATTCATAGAGAGTTCAGAGGCATGATGGGATGTCTTGTTGGGATTGCACTGGACAAAACATCCATCTATCAGAAAACTATGATATTTTATGGAAAACATCTTAAATATTTGTTTTCAGAATATTCAATACACGATATTGTTAAATATTAAAGGATGTCTGGGGATACATCACGTTATATGAGAATATCGTAATAGAGTATTGTGTTTCACAGACGCACACATTCCTGCAGGAGTATGACGACATCATCAACAATGAGCCACCTTCCTATTTTATAGTTATGTGACTATAGGAATGTAAAAGAGGATTTTAAAGGAAAGAAGTTAAACTTTTTTATTATTATTTTTTTGCTATGAATCAAAGATATCGTGCACGAGAACTCCAGCTGCACTGAAGTGAAACTCGATAGGCAGGAAGCAGGTTCAGGTTGCTTCCTTCAGTAACATTCAATACTCAGACAGAGAAATCTAAATCCAGACTCCTGCTGGAGCCCACACTCTGTACATCCCGCCTGCACAGCTGATCCTACACATATACACACACACACTATAACAAAGACTGTTCTCTCACAAGAGGACAGAACAAGTGAAACACACCCATCAAGCTGATAAATATTGTATAATTAATACTGATTAAACAGTTTCCTGATGGGAAAATCATTGTATATAAACAATAACTCAAATACATTTGAAGTTTAAAGTGATCACATGTGATGATTCATCTCCTGTTCAACATCTTCACACATACTTAACATCTTTACCATGACATTATGACATTACATTCTTGAATTTCTCACATATTTGCCCCCTCATCCTCCCCTCCCCTGTTTTTCCTACCTTGCAAAACGACTCCACGCACAGCTCTCCTCCACTTTCTCCTCCAGTGTGCAGCTTTTGTTTCATAAAAGCAGCTTCGAAAGAAACACAAATACAAAAGCGCGACCGTTCATGATGATTACATCAAGAGTACAATGTGTACATGTGCATGTGGTGCGCTCCTCTCCGGCTCTAAGCATGCGTACACCGGTACACCCTGATCCATACACTTGTTATGACGCTAATGCAATGAAATATATAGTGTCGGGTGTATTGGCGATCCGTCTGAGAAATATGTTGATCAGTTTGAAGCTTACCTTTGCACGAGCAACTTTTGCAGCCGGTGCTGATGCAGGTGGCTCCGAGGCGCGTGATTGTGGAGAGAGAGAGAGAGAGAGAGAGAGAGAGACTCGGAGGTGGAAGAAGAAGAAGAAGCATGTCAGGTCTTGATGGATGTTTTTTGTGCGCATGTGTGCGTTTGCTTAGCGTCTCTTCTTATTTTTGTTGATGTGACATGTTCTCTCTTAAAACAGCTGCACAGAGAATCCATGACATCATCCTGTACCTGTGAAGATGTGATGTAGAGGCTGCAGACTGGTGGAACAGGTGTTTTTTTTTTTGTTTTTTTTTAACATTAGTTGTGGACAGAAGTGTGTCCAAATCATTCTAATGTCTTCAGACAAAAGTCACAAGATCTGACAAGTCCATGACTAAATGTGTCTCGGGTCTAAATGTGGAAAATCGGGTCAAATCAGAACACAACAGCAGGAGGGCTGCTAGAACTTCTGGGTCCTGCTAAACTACTAACCACAGGGCTCCACACACAACAAATCGCCTCCTGGTCCAGAATCATTCAGATCACAGCCACTCTCCTCTCCACACACATCGAATCACTTTAATACATGCAATAAAAACAAAATATGATGAGATTTACTTTGCTGTGTCATGGTTTCATCTCTCATGCATCCAGCTGTTTAGGTGTCATGCAGACATCGAACACTGGCTGTATTTGTGGCTTCATTCTGTAACTGTTTTCAATTATAAAGCAAAAACACACAAAGAAGCCAGTGTACTGACAACAAAACATGAGTTTATTATATCATATCTCTCTCATTATGATGTGCAGATCACACTGAAGCAACAGAAGTAACATTAAGAACTTTTTCTGGACACATTTACATCCATTTTTGCTAATTAAAGGTCTCATATTGAGAAATATGTAAAGCTTTCACTGGAAGGAACGCTCTTTCCCCAAACCAGGCGGTCATTACTCATTTGTCCCACTTTCGTTATGAAGAGGAGGTGACGAAGACGAGTTTTCCAAGTCCTCTTCACAATCAAGTTGAGGATTAAGCACAGTGGGGTGAAACTCAAGAGTAGCTACAGTGAGAGTGGCTAATATTTTAAGTGTGTGTCTGCAGGAGGTTGATGATCACTGAGTGATTGCTAGGTCCGGTGCTGAGAGTTTAACTTTTTTTAAAAAACAAAAAACTTTCTGGATTTTAGGCCACAAACTTTTATTTTAGAGTATTGCAAGTAAAAATCTGTCAGATGTGAATACAAATGTTTCAAACCTCACACATTTTGTCCTGTCTGTTATGAATGATTCACTCATTTCATCCCCGTAGAACAGTGCAACATTACTGTGGATTATATCATGGAATTATAGCAGTGGTATTATCAGTATCAGTATCATTGTTCCGGCCTTGCTATGCTTGTAGGCGCACGGCTATGCAGTAATTGTACAGTAAACTACTCAGCAAGAGGTAATTCCAATGAGCTTCATTCAATAATTTGATCGATGGATGAGGGTCGAGGGATGAGAGGAGAAATTGGGTTTGTAAATGGATGAAGGAGTTCGAAGGTGGACCAATGTCGGGAAGACATTGAGGGAGTTGAGACTGAGTAGGCGAGCCGTCTCTTCATCGCTGTTAGTTAAAAGCTGCCAAAAGATCTCCAATACATATGTGCATTATATAGAGTAAAAATTATATAAAATAAAAAATGAAATTGACAAATATTAAAGAATTTAGATCAGCAATGAATGCAAGACAACATCATAAACATGTAACCTTTTTAAATCCGTCGTCAGGTGCAGTCTGTTGTGATGTTCTCTCTGTCAGGTCCCAGCAAAGAAGACAGAGACAGAAGAAACAAGACAGGAAGGCTACGAGGAAAGAGAAAAGGCAGGAGAGAAGAATGAGTGCACAAAGGAGAACAGACAGGTAGAACAAGACAGCCTTTACAGGTTTAATAAGGAACAGAGAGGAAGCTAAACTAAGACGGATAGTCAATATGGATCAGAGGGCTGCCAGGGGAAGGGGAGAGTTAAGACATTTGTGGTGGGGTTATACACGGGAGGGGAGCCAGAGTAATAAAGACAGACAGAGAGGAAATCAATGCCCAGGCCAGAAAGACAAACATTTAGAAATGAAGTGCAGTCCCCCTTTGTGGTAACAGTAGAAGCCAGTCGGCCAGAACTACCACTGACATTCATAATCCAGTCACACAGCGGGCAGCAGCAGATTACACAAGACTGACGACACCATCATAACATCACTGAAAAACTTTGAAAAACTTTGTAAACTTTGGTGAATGTAAACAAATATTGTCGGTAAAACTTCCTACATTCGGAAGTTGTTCAATTTCTTGTATGCCAGGGACTGAGCAAGACATCAGCCACCAGGAACACAACTTAACTGAGGAGGACAGGTTACCAGGAACATAAATAAAACTTGTATAATTAAAGATAAATCATAGACTGTATAAATAAATATGAAGTAGTCTCTGTGATGTCACCCATAGGTTTGTGAATCTCAAGACTGCAGTTCCTCAAACGTCCACTTGAGGCTGGCTCCAGAAGTGAGTCAGTCTCCATAAGTCCCCATGTTAAAAGTCCAACTTCACAGCAGAGATAAACATGTTGACAGCCTCTATAGCTAATTACCCCATTCATGACTGAGGGTGGATTTTTATAGAACTCACCCTTTCAAATTATATTAAGGGTGCAGCTGCTTTGATTGAGGTGGGCGCCGTTGCAGGTGGCTTGTTTGAGCAACCAGGTGTCATTGAGCCCTCCTCAGCTCCACCCACGATCCACGTCTTGGACCATTTTTAGATTAAACGGGGAGGCGGCAGAGGCAGGACTGCCAAGATGGTGGCAGCCACAACATCGGAGCTCATGTAGGAGTTCATGTATGAGTTTCATCCTAGCTCACTCTTGAAGTGCGTAAGTGTTTTTGACATTTTTGGGAGCTACCAAAGAGCTTCAGGTGCATTACCACCACCGTGTGGGCTGCAGCAGAGCCAACCCATGTCGCCTGGAAAATCCAAATAGATCCCTTGACACCAGAAATGTCAACTGGAGATGTGGCTCCCTGCCTAGGTGCTCCTGCACACCTGATTTCTATCAATTCATCAACCCTGCTAAACTGACCCTTATTGGCTCATCAGGTTGCCTCAAATTCTCTAAGCAGCTATTTCCGTTAGAGCCACGTTTCCCTGGTGTTCAACATACTCTAAATAACTTGCCTAAATTGGGACAGACCAGCTGCCCAAATGGGGATCTGTCCCCACAAAATGCTTGGAACTGCCTCCTCTGATCAGAAGAGTCTGTTCCTGCTGCTGAAATGAAAAGTGCAGCTGTGAGCTCAGTGGTGCAGACAGCATTACATCACTCTCACTCCAATGTAACATCAAGTTTGAGAGGAACTTGCAAACTTTATAATTAGTGTCAGGCCAGTTATCTGAAATCACAAAGGGATTATAAAAGGTTGTCCAAAATAAAATTGGACTGGAGAATTTTAGCAACAGCCCTGTTTACCCTTAAACCCTCTGAATACCCATGGTGCACCAGCACAGGTGTGCTCTGTTATATGGGCTGATCAGACTTTTTCTCAGGAACATCCAGGTGTGAGAAACAACAACATGCTTGATTGACATTTCTTTAAATACCTTGTAAGACATGCTGCACCTCTTACATCAGGCATGACAAATGTTTGTTCAGACCTCAGCTCATCTGCAGCCAAGACCTGCCCAGGTAATTAGCTTGAATGAACCTGCAATACCTTTCGTAACATATCCTGTGGGATCTCAACGTAAAGACGTATTTAATCCACATTTTCTCACAAATACATTGTATGTGTGACACTTTTTTTTTTGCCTTTGGCAGGACAGCCGAAGATAGATATGAAAATAGGCAGAGAGAGAGAGAGAGAGAGATATAAGGGATGAGGCGCAGAGTCAAACCCAGGTCGCTGCAGCTTACGACTGCATCCCATCAGGCTGTGACATTGCAGTTTTGTCCCATTCTCCATGTGGCTTCATACCCCTTCGTTGTTTCAGAAGCAGTGTCAGAGTGTTTCCCTGCCAGACTTGCTCAGATTTAGTCATTTCATCCTTGGTTTATGAGCTTCTACCATGAGTAAATATGCTATAGGTAAATAGACAGAAGTCTGCACAGGATGTTTTTCTATATTCTGGGACCGTTTCTGGTGAGATCACACTGTCTAGAATGGGCGCAACCAGCTTTGGCAACCGCAGTGCAGCCGTTAGCCCACTCTACCAGTTAAACTACCAGAGTTTACCTCCCTGGCTAGTAACCTGAGTAACAAGGATCAGAAACCAAGCTGCCCACCTCCATGTTATCCATCACCTCCCTTTAACCAACTGCTGCCGCTGGACTGATACTTTGCGCAATACTTCTGTATACCCTTGTCACTTTGTCTGCTATCAACCATGACTGCTGCTATAGCACCAGGACTGTTGTATTTTATATATAACTCCAGTTTTTACTTGAAATTTTATTTTATTTTTATCTCCTATGTCTAGTACTGTTTCTGCAACTAGTGCTCTTAAAGCTGAGCTGAACGAGTTTTTCTCGTCCGACCCCGCGTTAACCTACAGATGACAAATAAAACTGAATCAGTAACAACCACTATTATGCATAAATGATAGTGCTATGGTATTTTTTCTAATAAAAAACACAATGGTTCAATATCACTTCATATTCCACATGCATACAACCTCAAATAGGTTATGCAAGGGCTGACTCATGCTTTAATAATGCACCATAATGCATCAATTTTCAGGCCTATGATTGTTACATAAGTGCTGGTTTCTACGTATGCAAATATGTTTGTTGAACTAATCAATCTGTGACTCATTCTGTGACCTTTTTTTTTTTTGCCCCTGCTGCATTTGAAACACACTCCATGTCCTCAGACAGTCAGTCAAATGACTCAATGTAAACTATTAAAAATGAATCACCCTCAAACTAATATCAAGTTCTCAATTTCGGTTTCCATGTGTACTAAAGGAGAGATTTGAGTAGTTAGTGGATAAAAATAAATCTGGAACAGTGTTTGAACATCTCTAATGAAGAGCAGCTCTCTGACCCTGATGTATTTATCTGAGTGCTTAAGCCAGTTAGTGCAAATTACCAAAATGAATCTATTTAATCATAATTAATTACAGGAAAATGAATTGCATAGGTCAAAAGTACCGATTATTATTATATTTAGTAAAACATGCAGTGTAAATAGGAGCACTACCTCATCAAACAGTGTTATGATACTGTCTGAAAAATGCAGCTAAAACAAAATACTAAGTCTTCGAAACGACTTGATTTAAAATAAAATCAGATTTTATTAGAGTTTGCCGCCTTAGCTTAATTCTGAAAGGCATTTTTAATTTGCGCTATAAGCTGCCATCTCAACCAATTTCCATCATTAAAGAACAGATGTTTGAGGTAGATGATTATTCATTATTAATAATTACGTACAGCCATGCTCTCTGACCACAGCTTGAATTCCCATAAGTGAGTTAAGTGAGCAAATATGATGAACACAAAATAAGCAAATAGGAGTCTGTAACCAGGCAAGCTTTATTGGTTTTAAACTTAACAAAACACTGCTGGCAGATAAAAACCACACTCCTGCAAATAGCACATTTGCTGGAATGATGAAAACAAACTCTATTTCAACTCACGTGAATTATATGGTCGGTTTTTTTCGACTGGTATCGAGTCAGTCAAACGTCATCGGACTCAGAACATATATGATCATGTAAACTTCCCTACCTTTTATAATGTAAACAGGTCTTGGGTAGACTGCATACAGCATGTTCAGTATGAATATTTACACCTTTTATCACAGTTTGAAGAAATGTTTGCATTGAACGACGAGAGAAAACACCTCAAAACATGATTCACTGCATCAGAGTTCTGCTTCTCTGCTGCTCAAAAAAAAAAAACACTCATGGCACTGATTTATTTGTGCCAGAAGAAAAAAAAAAAGAACTCCTCAGAAGTCAGCTACATAAATATATCTCTGTGTGTGTCTGTTTGTGTGTCTGTTGCGGTGGTTGTGTGTGCTCACTACACAGCATGAATGCTCAGCTTTGGCAATTAAAATAAACATCATCAAAACATCAGCGAAAGCTCTCATACTCAGGTGCTAAATGATTTCCTATTTAATTTCCACATAGCAAATATTCATAAAAGATGCTAACACCGCAGTTAATTTGCTACACTGTTTTTTTTTTTTCTTGAACAGTACCACAGGTTGTAAGCTTAACATTTTTTTTTTCCTCCGTAGGTCTAAAAATGGCTACAAACACCGCCCTACGCCGGGCACGATTGTTAATATGCTACAAAAACAAGCAATCTTTAGGTTCGTCACTGTGCGACACGAGAGCGATCGATGGGAGCCAAACTGAAAATCTCCTGTTGTCAACTGCCGTGATTCCATCCAAACGTATCGCAAATTTTAACTGAATTTCGAGTAATTTGGCGAAATAAGATTTAAATGAATGCCATGTAATGCGAATACTGAAGTTGGTTCACATGCAGTTGGTGGCGCCAATTTCCGACGTCGAACCTCAACTGCAAAAAAAAAAAAAAGATGCAGAAAACAGGATGTAAATGTAATATTTGTGTTTGTTTCATGGATTTATGTGTGGAAGATGAAGTGGATGCATCATAGAGCCGTAGGAGCGATGAGGAAACAGCTCAACAAATCATGTGACTTTAAACGTTTGCTACATCGAAACTTATTCAGCAAACGCAATACTTCAAAATGCATATAAAAAATATGTTGACGTAAACATGGCTAATTTAAAAAAAATGTAATATGTTCATCAACTTCTAAAAATAATATGTGGACACCACTGAACTGTCACTTTCAAGGTCAAGAATAACCTGTAAACTTTTTAGTGGGTGGAGGTGCTGAGGATCAGATTCCATGAAACCTAAACTTGATCTGCTGATGAAGGCGATGTGATACGATCAACAACCCCAACCTCTTCCCTATAACTTTTTGCTGCACTTTTAAAATGTCACATGACTTCCTGCCATGGTAGCAAAAGTAGACAGTTAATTTAAAGCTGATGGGGAAATGAAGGGTTTTATGTGGAGCCCTGTGGTAGATCGCTTGGCTCATCAGACAGTGGAAAGCGGCCCAACTGTTCTCAGCACCAGCAGCGTCTCCACTAAACACACTGACTGAAACAACCAAATGAAGACGTTTCATCACTGAAATAGATATTATAAGGAATTTTAAGGACCCTGCGAGAAGTTTGTGAAATGATATGATCTTATGCCAATTAATGGGAGCTAAGCTAATTGCATATTAATGGTTCAACAACAGGAGGTAAATTGAAATGCAGTGCCATCTGTTACAGTGCACGCTGGTTTTTTCAGTTTGCTTCCCATGTAGCCTCGTGTTCATCAAAGTGCCATGTCATCTGTACTTCTACCTGCTCTTTATATAAACCTTCTATTTCTCACGTAAAACCAGGAAGAATTAGATTCCATTTCAAATCTCTCAATTCAGAAAGAACATCGTTTTTTTAAAGGAATAATATTGACATGTTGGCTACTCAAAACTGGAAACTTTCCACTGACATTCAACCATTATTATCACATGTTTTGTAATCAGTCAGGTACTGAAAAGTACAGCAGAGTCAACAGGTAAGTCAAGTTTGGCGATAAGGTTTTATTATAATTTCTGAAATGAATGGATTCAAATGGAATCTAACCTGAGCGTGGCTTTAAGAGGTTTGGTTTCTCATATCCGCGTCTATCATTATGTACACATCTATGAAATTTTAATTCTCACTTCCATGGCAACAGTGTCAAAACTCCAAGGCAGCCATTTTGATTGTACCATGGGTGATCACCGTGGAAACAGACAGTCCCTGTTCGGTCATAATGTTATAATGTTACAGAAACCTCCTGAAGCTCCCGCGGGAGCTTTTCCAATCTGCGCTCGGCACTTGAAAAAGTCTCTCAGTTAACGTCGTTAAAGTTTCATTCCACAGAAAAACATTCATTCCCGAAGCTTCCCCCTCGAAATACAAACAGCTTAGAAAATCCAATAGCTAAAACACCTAAAACACACTGTGATATTTACACCCCGTGATGGTCATACAGGATTAAGTTTTTGTAACGTTTGTTTCAGCAAGAACACAGGAGAGGGGGAAGGAGACTTTCTATACAGCTGAAGTATAAATCTCTATGCATATACAGTTTACCTCTGATTGTGTATATTATAGTTGTGTTTGTAGGTCATGGTACATGGGCAAAAGTTGTAAGCAATACTGATTATTAATGTTTCTTTATCATATTGGTATTTTTACTGATTCTTTTCAAACAGTTTTTCATGAACAGGGTTAGGAAGTAATAAAACACATGGTGTAAAGTTTTTAACAAATTGGATTTATATGGGTGATTAATTAGATAAAATTATATTAATTATAGATTGATTAGACTTTGACAATTTTGAGTAGGGCTCAGAAACTTGGTCTGAATTATGTTTTTTGTGCACAATTTAAATAAAATGAAATAAATCTGAACATATTCCGTTTATCTGTACTGACTAGTCATACGTGTGGGATGTGAACCCATATCATTCTTTTTTTTGGAAACTAGCTAATATACAGTGGCCATTTTCAATAAACTTTGATATCTTTCAACCTGGAGTCTATTTCCTCGTGTTTCTGTGTCTAACTGAACACTGCAGACAACATTTTTTTGAAATTGGTCCAGTATTGAGTGAAAGTGCTGCAGCTGGTAGCCACAAAACAGGCTCAGGCTGTTATTAGAAATGTCTCTCATCATAGACAAAGATAAATGTTTTTGTTATACTGTAGAGAGAAGCCCTGTTTGTTTGTTTAACCAGCTGTTATATCGTAGTGTTGAAAGCCACCAGACTCCATTGAAAAAACAGTAATTTTACATTGTAGAACACGTGAGTTTCTGCTGCCTCAATCTGTTAGTTTCTTTGTGTTACTTTGGTGAGTTTGAACTAACAGTTTCTACTTTACGACCCCTATACAGTGTGCAAATTTTGGGCCGTCCCAGGAGAAAAGGTAGAAAGGTAGAAGGTAAAATCGTGGGAGATCAATCTGCTGCTGTCTACAAACCAATCAACCCGTCTTACACAGTGTGACACGCAGTGAACCAGTGAGTCTTCAGTGGTTTGTCTGACACAATCAAGACCCATTATAACCCGTACACTGTACTTATTGATGTATACATTACCGTTCTGGGTCATGATCATGGATGAATCCAGATTTCTGCATTTCAACAGACTTTTACATCTTCTAATCTTCACTACGGAGAAGAATTCAGATAAATAAGTTCATTATCTTCTGTTTTCATTGTCATGTGTGTCACAAACTACAACCTCGAACGACCATTGAGTTGAACCGGCCCCTCTTTGACACTCAACGTTACTACCTGTACTGTAAACTGGCAAACGAATACCACATTAACAGCAGTCAGCTTTTGACTTATAACTCCATTTTTATAGGGGTCACTCTCTTGGTTTCAACATTTATTTAGAAAGTAATCAAAAGTAATCAGGATGTAATTAAGTGAGCTTCCCAACCATGTCCATGGAACTATGATAAGATGTTTTTTTGTCTTTTCCAGGAACAGCAGCTATCCGTAGTCCTTGCTTGATGAGAGGATAACACATTTAAATTCAGATATACTGTTTAACATTTTTGTTCTTTTTGTGAATGGACAGCGTTTTTTGGAAATGATTCATCTTCCTGCTTCCCGTGCTGCTTCACACTGTTGCCTGTGTATCACGGCCCTGATGATGAATGTACCCGTCAGAAACCCCACAAACGTCTTGTTGCTACTAATCATCGTATCCCTCACTCCTCCCCTCCCATGTTCCCTCCCAGCGTGTTAAAAGTTTTGTTAAGTGTCTGTCTTCGACTCGGGCTCGACATCAGCAGTGAGTCATCCCTCCGCCCACCTGCCTCTCCTCCCCTCCTCCCCTCTTTTCTTTTCTCCGCTTTCCTCTTTTTGATCTCCTTAAACCTCCCTCTTTCATCCTCTCTGCAGCAGCCTCCCACACACTCCGAGGATACAGGATTTGTGTTTGTGTGTGTGTGTGTGTGTGTGTTGTTTTGTGGTGTGTAAGAGCTGTAACAGAGCCAATCTAACCCCCCCACCCCCAGTTGTGTTTACCCTCCCCTTCCCTGCGTATGTAGCCTAGCATGGCGAGGCGCTCATTCGCATGTGCGTGTGATAGCGGGGAGGAGGCACGGCTGAGGGTGGCGCTGCCATAGGCAGGGACTGGGGCGGGGCCCTGCGGGGTGTGGGTGGGGGGTGAGGGTGAGCGTGGGCGTGGGATGCTCTGGGTAGGGTGGAGGTGGCAGCCAGGTGGAGGGGGTGTGGGTAAGAGGAGGAGGTGGAGGAGGAGGAGGCCGGCTGGAGCTGGTAGCTGGCCGCTGATGAAGGCCCAGAGGAAGAGGGCGTCGGCTGGGAGCTGCCACCGCCCTTGGGTGGCGGCTGTGGTGGAGTCTGGTTGAGCTGTATGGAGATGTCGGAGGAGACTTCAGAGGCACTGCGGCCTCGCTGGGGTGGAGGCCAGGAGTCTGGGTGGAGGAACTGGCCGCTGTAGTCGCTGCAGTCGGACATGCGGGGGCGGTAGAGGGCGGGATGAGGCCGGTACAGCTCCTCCTCAGCGTAACGCTTCATGAAGAGGTAGACGGACATCACTCCTGCACCCTAAGATGGAGACACATTGATACGATACTATGGTTACTGCAACCTCACGTCAAGTCTCAAATTCAAGTTTAGATTCTAGAGAGACTAGCAGGATAAGATAGTGATGTACCGAACTGCAACCCATCAAATAATCTAGCCTTTTCCACACCATGTCACAGCTTCCAGAGACCAACAACCCGAGACCGATGCAGCTATTCTTTTCCTCCTTATAAAATCTAGAGTAGAGTTACTCTTTAAAGCCTATGGCCCCAGTCCAGCCCCTACACCGCCTCACTCCATGACGGAGTGTAACTCTGTGTGGAGTAACACTTGAGGCCGTGGAAGGGCTCTTTAGAAGGAGGATATAAATACACCGGCAAGCTTCGGGAGGCCCTTGCCTTTCTCTGACAGAAACAGCAACATTCATCAGCACGGTGTCCGATCAACATCTCTCTGAACAGCAATATTTACAACAATAAACCATTAACTTGTGTTTCTTTTTCAGGTTCTTCCATGTTTCAGGGACACTTGAACATCAAGGTGCATCACGATGCACCATTTTCACAGGTTTGTTTGTTCCAAAATGCAACCTCTGTCTCCATTCTGTCATGTGTGCATGAAAATAGACAAATGAATCGTCTGTTAAAACACGTGTGGATGTGTGGACATGTTTCCTTCATCCAGGACACAAAAAGAGGCGCTGCACTTGAGTGAAGTGTGGTTTGTAAGCCTCCATCGATGCAGACTCGGTGCTGGAGGGCTTTATAGCCCACTTAAGGCTAGTTGGTTTGGAATGACACTTAATGTGGCGGACCCTCCACACCAGAACGGAGTGAGAGTGGGTAGGGGGTGGGGTGTGGATTTGGGCCTACTTCAGTACCAGCTAAAAAGCAGCGCTTCACTTCTCTCTGTGGCCGCCGATAAATAAATAAATAAATATTTTGTCATTTTCCAAATAATTTAATGATTATGAAGCCCCGGAGAAGGTGTGGATACGTGTGGGTGCATTTTTTATGGCTGATTTTATGTTGCTTTTATACACTGAGCTGCATCCCTCTTGTATTTTATTACGCCTGTAGGCACGTCAAATTTCACAAAACATTTATCGTTCTGTTACGCTCTTGTTTTGTTTTATGTTATGTTCTCATGTATATTAGTATATTGAGAGTCTATTGAGCCCCATGGGTGCGTTCTCGAGGGAAATATTTCACTGGGGACCAAGTTATCGTCCTAAAATCTGAAAAAATATGCATGTTTTCAAATAAAATCAACGGGCTGCACTTTTGTTTGTAATTGCACATTAATAAACAGTTCTCGTTATGTAGTTTCTGATGCAAATGAAGTGGATCTGATAGAATAAATCTGTCTATTTCCATCCATGAAAATTCACTCTGTATCACCAGAGGGAATCAAAATGAGCTGCAGACTTTTCAGCAAATTCCCCCGATGCAAAAAGCTTTTATAAAACATCAGAATCAGCACCGTTTTCCTCCCTAAACTGCAGCACACCGCCATTAGGAGAGAGGGGGGAGAAAAAAAATTAAATAAATCCATAGTAATTTTGCAGAGAGTTGACAAAAAGGTTTGGCACTCCTCGGTGGAATGAGCCATTATCAAAAATGTATTCATGTTTTCACTCGGGCATCCGCCGAGCATTTCCCAGCTCATTCACTATTCATCCACAACATCATCGCTTCAACCGCCCTTAAACTTTAGGATGCTGATGAATGTGAATGTGTGTGTGTAGGTGTGTAGGTGTGTGTGTGTTAAACATCCCATGTTTTGCAGCTCCAGTGCAGATTAGGAGACGAGCAGTGAAGAAAAACAGACAAAAAGAGAGGAGGAAGAGAGGGGAGGAGATAAGAAAAGACAAGAGAGGACAGGAGGGGAGAAAGGAAACAAAAGGAAGAGAGTAGGAGATGAGGGAAGACAGAACAGAGAACAGGGAAGGGAGATAGGATGAAAGGGTGGAAGAACAGATGAGATAAAAAAACAAGAGAAAGTAGGAGGCAGAGAAGAGGAGAGAAGGGGACAAATGCTACAAGATAAAGTGGGAGAAGACAAAAAGGAGATAAGACGAGAAGAACAGAAGGCAAGAGGAGAGAGGGAAGGAGATAAGACAAGAAGAAAGGAGAGAGGAAGGGACAACAGAGGATTAAAGAGTGAAGATAAAAGAAAAAAAGAAGAGACAAGATGAAAGTGAAGGAGAAAGAGAGAGAGAGGCCAGAGGAGGAAAAGGAGGAGAAAAGAGAGGAACGAGATGAAGAGGAGAAAAAATGAGGGATGAAGGATTGAGGAGGAGTAGCAGAGCCCCCCGAGCGAGGAATATTCTGATGCATATGAAGCTGTGCTGCGACAGAGCTGCTGCCCTCAAGTATTCAAGCTATTAACATTTATGAATATTGATGCAGGCAGGATGACGGGCTCCTACGCAGGCACTTTTTAAATGTGTGTGTGTGTGTGTGTGTGTTTTGCTGGATTTCAGCAAGCTACAAGCAATGTGTGTGTGTGTCTGTGTTTACACACCTACTTTAGTGTGTTTAGCTAAACGACGGCTGGTCGACACCCAAGGCAGATTCCATACAATCTGTGTGTGTGTGTGTGTGTGTGTGTGTGTGTGTGTGTGTGTGTGTGTGTGTGTGTGTGTGTGCGTGTGTGTGAACTGTAAATGTTAAACATCAGTCCACATTAGTGTCAAAGTAAACTGCTCTGTTTGCATTTGTGTGTTTACGCGAACACATCTGCAGTGTGTGTGTGTGTGTGTGTGTGTTCTTAGTCCACAGCACGACTACATCTGAGTGTGTGTGTGTGTGTGTGTTGATGTGTGTATTGTTCTTCGATTACCTCTTTGAGTAGGAAGGAGGAGGCGGCGAAGGCGAACGACCAGCCGTAGTGGTAGTGGAAGAACTGCTCTGGCTCTCTGGGTCGGTTCATCACCTCGTCATTGATGCTGGAGATGTACAAGACCAGACCAACGACCAGACTGAGACCTGCAGACACAGACACACACACACACACACACACACACACACACACACACACAAAGTGTTACAAATCCAGATGGTCTGATGCACTCTCATGATGTCTTCTCCACCTTTTCTCCTTAAAAAGGTGATGCAAGTTCTTTTCATGATGCTGATTCTACTATGCGTCCCGTATGTCATGTCCTAATCCCTATAAACCGATATCTCATCAGCTTTTTATAGTTATCTCCAGAGGAAGAAGTCTTGGCCACTCGCTACACAGGAAGCCCAAAAACATTGCTGTATCCCCCCTAGAGGCTAAATCATCATCAGACAATACCCAATGGGTTCCAAGACTGACCGGGTCCAGACTGCATGATATCACAAAGGGCATGACACGAGCATCAGGTGTGATCATTTTATCCAGTGTAGATCATCATAGTAACCTTCATGAGCCTTCCTTGCAGAGGTTCATGGTTCCTGCTGAACCATCGAACCTGAGTCCAACAACTTGTGAATTGATGTTACTCTGTTAAAAGCAATCAGGTGTGAAATCGGTGCTGTTTAGGACATTTCTGGGTTCTGCATGGGTCCAAGTTCTGTCTTTCAAATAAACATCTGGTCTGGTTTTGTTTCGGTTGGTACGTTTCCAGGTATTTTTGGGCTCATTGACCAACAGGTACTCGTATTGTTCTCCAACTGTAAATGGCAAAGTGAAGCGAGGAATGATGTTTGTGGTGCTGTGTGGGAATTTATTGAAATCCTCTTCATATGTAGCATCTTATTTTTATGTCAGTCCTTTAAACAGGTCAAGTTGTAACAACCTAATCTGACAACGTGACCATTGTAACAGGCAAAAATATTGTGTAGTCTGAACCCGGCATAAGGAACATGGTGACATTCTTACTAGTATTCCCACCGGCAGTGGGAGTCAGTCTAACTCAAAGCATACGCCTTACACTCTTCTCATGTGTGCACCCTACTGTATATAAACCTCTCTACAATTAGATATCGCCAGAGCCTATTTTGGCAAAAATTTGAAAGTCTGGAAATGAATGCAGGAGTGTAACAAAGTAGTTTAAGCACCATGAAACCTGGTGGCTACACTCCCTGTCCACAGAAGACATTGACAGTAAAAAGCACAGCTGGAATTAATAACGTTAATGATGGCAATGTTCCATTTCGGTGAGCCAGTTCCAGGGCTCCGGCGCTCACTCACTGACATGGCTTACTGGAACAGTTAATGAGCCATTGCTAATGTTATTATTTACACCTGACTCAAGCTGACTACAGGTGCCATCATTTGTGAAGGAGCAAGCAACGATATTTAGAACGCCGCCTATTTAAGTCTGCAGGAGACGAGTGTGTGTGCCGTTTCAATAGACATTCTTCATTATGCTGTTAATGGTGCTGATTGATAATTCTGTCTCTGATGCATGGTATTGATTTTTAATAGGATCCAGCTAAGCATCACCACGAGGTGTGAGGCTAACGTTACCTTACCCTTGTTACCCTGTGATACCAATCTCATTTGAATGGGGCTTTAGTCTTATTTGTGTGTGTGTGTGTGTGTGTGTGTGTGTGTGTGTGTGTGTGTGTGTGTGTGTGTGTGTGTGTGTGTGTGTGTGTGTGTGTGTGTGTGTGTGTGTGTGTGTGTGTGTGTGTGTGTGTGTGTGATCTGTAGCTGGAATAGCTAATGATAACGTGTCCTCGTCGTACTGTAAATAGACTGAGAAAACCCCGACAACAGGCAGTGCTGTGGTAAAGAGATAAACAAGGACAGTCATACACACACACACACACACACTGTGCTTGCGGTCAAATTTGTGCACAAGACAAAAACACACTCAAGTATACAAATCCTCACTGACACGCACACGCACACACACACACACACACACACACACAGACACACACACACACACACACAGTGAACCCTCATTAGGAGTGTGTCAGTGCTTCCTCCCCTGTCAACAGACTAACCACTGCAGCTGACCTCCAAAATCCTCCAGCAGTGAAACACACCAAACACAGCAAAGATGCTTCCCTTTAGAAAAATCACCTTCCAGCTCATTTTTGATCCAGAATAATCACTGATGAAAAATAATAAAAACACGAGCCTACGTGGACTTCCATTTGAAAATATGTTAAGCCAGATTTGGGCTGGGTCGGGGTGTCGCAGAGGCTGTGTGGCTTTGCAGAGCAGATGTGCTCCTCCTTAAAAGTGTAGCTACGTGTCAGGGCTGCAGAGATAAAACATGCCAATAAGAGAGTTTGACCAGCCATTGTTGTGTGTTGTGGTTCCTCCTGTTCCAAGACTGGTAGAAGCTGTGTAGATAACATTCACTAACTTTTTTTCGTGATCTGGAAAAGCAGTGTAAACTTTTCCGCACCACTTGTCAGCCTCTGTTATGAACAGAAATAATAGAAACACAAATACTATTGTCTATTTATTACAGATATTTGGTTCTGATTGGTCGGTGGCATTATACGGCCCATTTAGATCGCTGCTATGAATCACAGACTGCTGCTGTGGACTTAGTTCTGATCTTAGACTCTAAAGGACAACAGTTCTTTACAAAGTAGCAGTGTAATAAGCAGGATAATCACAGGTGTCATGCAGGTATGTGGAGTGTACCCACTTATCTTTCATTTGACATTGGGTATTCCCACTTCTAAATCTGGAACAGGGCTCGTGTTGTGATTGGGCAATTGCAATCACTGAGTCCAGGGAACAATAAATCACTTCCTATGCTGATTGCACATATAACGGGAGCTACAACTTCTTGATGGAGAAACATAAATCTACCTCTTTAAACAGTGACACATGCTTCTGTGAAATGTTTGATAGCTCGAGATGAAGTCATTGTTAGTTTTAAAGGATAAAGCATCTTAAAATCTGCTGCATGTTGATTGTCATGAGGGCAACGAACCATGAAACAGAACCTCAATACAAACTGAAACAATACGGGCCTTGAGGTGGGCTCATTATCACCATAACTAGTCTTAAAACCTCGTTAAGTGGTTTATCTTCCCATACACATTTGCTTAAATGACCCCAAACTAACCAGGGGAACTCGGAAAAATGAAGCTGAGAGATTACTGTGTGTACTGGACTTGATCTTGTTCTGGTACGTAAACTGAGTGATGTTTTTAAGGATGCTTTAGACATGATATCCTAATACAAACATGCACAACATGATCTGCCTGCAGTCGCACATACAGTAATCTACAATCTAGAAAAACAAGGATTGCTGTGATAACAAACAGAGGAACGTTATGTGAAAACAGATTAGGCGCTCATCTGCTCCTGATTGGAAATACCTGTTTGACGGTGAGATTGTTTGGTGTCACAGCTGTGTAAAATGGGACTAATCAAAGCAGGAGGCTCAAAGTCCTTAAGGAAGCACGCTGGAGATTTATTGGATGGAACAAACATGTCCTGTGAGTCAAGACGGCTCAAAGAAACCAGAGGAGATGTAATATTTGTGTTTCACTGCTTTTTATCCAGAGAGTATGATGTGATTCAGCATGTTTCCTGGAAATTCTTGAGACATCTCTCTATGTACTCTCCACAGGAGATGAGCCGTAATGTCCCTCTGAATGTTCAAAAGAGGGGAATTTAGCCACAAAATGTTGAAGGTCACAGTTTTGTGTCTTTAGTGTTGTACCACAAAAAGAACAGAAGAAGATTCTCTGCCTGTGTGTGTACAGTATGTGTGCGCACACACCTGCTGGTAAAACGTGGAGCTAAAAGAGGCAGACATAAAAGAAGACTGATGAGATGCAGGTTCAAGGTGAGCACCAACACGCTGTGTTACTCAAACAACACTCACTCACACTCACACTGACTGAATTACTGGCCGCACGCTGTATGGAAGTTCATCATTTCAGAGTTTGTCTAACAGCCAAACACCTGCTGTTATCCTGAAGGTCTCTGTCCTCACTCAAACTAATACTGCTGACTCTGGATAATAACCAGTATCATGAAAAAGACACACATTCAGAGCCATGAATCAAATATTGAGATGAGATCAAACACTCAGGTGACAGTACCTGCAGGAACAACAAACATAACTAGAACCTAAGAAGCTTTTCATTTCCAAATAATATTAAAGTAAAGCAAAGGCTCAATAGAAGTGTGCATAGCCTCGGCAACAATATGTCTTTAATAGGAGTAAGAACTTTTGTCAGATGGTGAACGAATTATTCTTAGAACGTGCTGCACATACAGTAAGCACTTTTGTCATGATTGATGATGGTCGGTGATTGACAGCGGTCGGGCTGTGGAGACATTTTGATAAGTGATAATCTGAAGTGAACATGCTCGTATACAAACTGTGTGTGATTTTAGATACAGAGAGAAGGTAGAAGCACATCACAATAAAAGCCGTACTGTTTTTTCTTGCACATCACCGTGCACTTTACATAATCTATATTTTATTGGTCCTTTAAGATGGACTCATTATATTGCATCTAATTGTAACCAATATGTAAATAAACTGGCTCAGAGAAAAGATGAAACCTGGAATGAAGAAGTTTGAGAAGTCACAGCAAGACAGATGAACGAGCATTATAACAATGATCATAAGAGATATATAAATAGGATTGTAGAATTGTATGTACTCAAAGTCATTTCAGTTATAGTAAGTATGGAGAATAAGTCAAACTGGGAGATAGAATTGTGAACAAATGGGAGAAAAATGAGACAGAGCTGTAATTCTCTGTGTTGGCCATCAGATGGCAGTGTTGTGGCTGAATCTCAGCAACAGCCTCCTGGACTTAGTGTGTGGACAGCACACAAAATGTACACACACACACACACACACACACACACACACACACACACACACACACACACACAGAGGGAGAGGGGAAAATCACCAGAGAGGGGGAAAAAAAAAAAAAAAAAGTGGAGTGGAGGAGAGAAATGAGTGTAGGAAGGACAGACAGGAGAACAGCTGGTCCACAGCCACCATGTTGTAACCTCGGGGTTCACTGTGGACCAGCACTCATGACAAAATTACGCACATGCTGACTGAGAAAAACAGTGCAATCATCCTGAAATAGCACAAAATTCTGTGTTTTTCTCTCCTGCTGTGTGTGAAATAATTGCAGCGCTGCCTCTGAAAAACACTTTTACAATATACAAACAAAAAAATCCAGCTTAAGCATCATTTTGTTGTTTCAGAGGTGAAAATGGCAAATATCGATTTCTGGGCTCGATTATTCCTCAGGCAGAAGTCTTTCTGATAGGAGACAGGTTTTTAGTCTTCACCGGAGATCTGCAGCAATTATTGGTTGTTGAAATTACTTCTTAAAGTGAGAGAGACATGAGATATACAAGAGGTGAAATAAGTATGAGACACCTTTTATACGCCTTCAGTTGGACTGAACCAGCTGATATTCATTTGCACCGACGAGGGGCAGGATCGCTCTCTGATCACTGACAGATTTCAGCTGGTGTCTTTTCCCACCTCCCTTTCTCCATGTGTTCCCTGTGAATTTTAATTTCTGAACGTATTTGTTTTGGTTTCTTTCTACGTATGGGTTACTCGGGTTGTTACCAACATCTGGTGAAAGTTTCATGTCAATAGCACCTTTATAAATATGTTTTCTGAGAAGAATGGTGACGGTGAGTGACAGAAACATTTAAAAAATAACATGTTTCTACATCATATGAGTTTGAATAAAATGTTAAATGTCCAAAAACGACATCAACTTTAGATTTATCACATGTAAAATCATTTTTTCCTTCTCTCTACCACTTCCCTGCTCATTTCCCGGTGAGTACTTTGCATATTCCTGCACAAACTGTGCTCCTTTATTTAAATAACATGTTGTACAGATGATACTATGTTTCATATTTGATTGTAAATGACTTGCTTCTTGATTTGCTGGTACTTTCTTTATAATGTTCTGCTTACTATGTTTCTTGTTTTTCAACAAAACACTCACAATTATGATATAAATAAGATCTGTAAGAAAATCATACTTAAAATTGCAAATTGCCGTAATCTAATGTCGATTTTAATGTGTGTGTTTGCATGTGTGTATTTTTAGGTGTTTTACCTGCACACGTGCACTGATCTTCTGTATGTGCAGATCTACATGTCTTTGAGTGCATGCATGTGTTTTTTTTTTCCTCCATCTTGGCTTGCTGACATTTCTATGACACCATGGATGTCACGTCTGTCCAAATGTCCAGTCAGCAGTCCACCATGCTAAGCTAGCATCTGTGAGTTAAAGAGAGAAAAAAAAGAGAAGAGGCTAAAACAGGAAGGTGATGTCATCCTGTCTGCTCAGAGGAAGAGAGAGAGACTAACATGGTCCAAAAAAAAAAAATCCAACAACCACTTCATCAGCGAAACGCTCGACCCTGCACTCGAGGTAACCGACCAGTAACGTCACCCAGCTGTCCTGCAGCGACACGAGGAAGTGATGTCACCCTGTTGGCTGGCAGTGACTCTCCTTCCCAACAGGACTCTGATACAAATGAAACAGAAAGCTCAGTGAAAGATTTCACAGCTCGGTGACGTGACAGAGACGACTTTGTTTAGTTAAACGTTTATCCTCAGTGAAGTAGAATGATCATTTACAGGTGTCTGCTGATGTTGGCATGCACTTTTGGGGTTCTCCTGTAAATTGTTGGGATCTTTTTTAACGTTCTGTTAGAGAAACCCATATTTTAAAAAGACTTTAAATCCTGCACTGTTTACACGAGTTTAACAGTCTTTTTGTTGCCTTCCTCTGGCCCATTGCTTTGGTTTTTGGCACGTTAGCACCACAGACTGTCGATTAGTGGAAACCATTGGCAGGAATATGCTGCGCCACTCGCGTACTCATGCACAGGCATATGCTTTCTCGTGCATGTGCGCGAGATAAAAACAAACTGGGGACCCGCTCGTAAAAAAACATTCATCCATAGCACTAGTAGTAACAGAGCACCTTTAATTCTCCTGTGGTTCATGTGTAAGTGAAAGTCCTTCTTCCTGTCAGATGTATTAAAACTCAAAATGCCCCCTTTCCAGGAGGATTACCTGAGTGTTTTTGGGACAGAATAAACTGCACTGGCCAAAAGTATGTGAACAGCAGATAGTCGAATATGTTATTCCAAAAGCATGGACATTAATCTGCGGCTTTAACAGCCTCCACTCTTCTGCTTTCAGCCGGGGCTGCAGGGATTTGCTCCCATTCAGCCACAAGAGCATTTATAAGGTCCAACACTGGTGTTGGGTGATGACTCACAGTTGGCGTTCATCCTAAAGGTGTTGGACAGAGTTGAGTGTGCAGGACAGTCAAGTTCTTCCACATGAAACTGGCAAACCATTTCTTTATGATGCACTGAGGAATAATCATGTTAAACAGGAAAGGGACAAACACAAAGTGCCACACTAAGGGATCAAAAGCACACAATGTGGAGGATAAATGTGATTTCATCCAGTAACTTTCCACTTTCAGCTACATGGCTGTAATAGTGTGACTGCACTGAAGCTTCGTGTTCAGTCCTCTTACTGCAGTGAGATTATAAGAGATTTTTGGCTCAGACCAGAAAAGTGTCGTCCTGAAGAAAACCAGCCTCCTCATTACAGACTCTCTGATTGAAAGTCGCTTTCCGGACTATTTGGTTTTAAGTTTAAACTTTTTTTTAACCAAAAGCCTGCAGCGAGACATCAAATCACCGCCGCCCTGCAGCCTCCTCGGCGGAGAGCAATTATTCGGAATTAAATCCCATTCACCGTTCAGCTAGCAGCAAGAACAAGGTGAGCTCTGACAGGCTGTCAACTGGGAAAAGGAAAGAAGAGCCGCAGAGTGAGTCTCCCATCCACTGAGCTGTCGTTTTTATCATTAACCTTGAAGAATGTTGACTTTTAACAGGCTCACGTCTCTTCTTCTACCACTTTTTAAGTTCTTATTTAAGCCGGCAGGTGAGAGAGGGTTACACCACCTTTGTGCAGTCCTGCAATGTTTCTTTTCTTGTGCATGACTAACTCCAACAAAATATCTTTACATACTCATTTGAATTACATTTTGGAGGAAACATTCAGCTGCCTGGCAACATGTTTTTCAAATGAAGAAAGTGCGGCTCCCTTTACTGCATAGAAGTGATTAAGAGGAGGTTGATGGATGGACAAACCATAGATCAGGGTTAGTGCACGACATCCTGCATATTGTTAGACTTAGAGTCCTGGAACATTTTGGTTAAGGTTAGGGAAAGGTTTTGTTAAATTCTGAAAAAAGCGTCCCATTTACCACGTCACCATTCGATTATGATTGAAAGGGCTGCAATTCGATTCTAAAAGGATTATTGATGCATCCCGATGCTTCAAAAACGACGAGGTGGTGTGCTGTACCTCGACTCCAGAGGGTGCAGGATGCCCCGTTTCTTTTTTCTGACTGAGTTGGGTGGAAGCTTTGCAAAACACGTTAGTGTTTCTGCAACCGGTCGCTTTTCCTCCAACTCTGGGTGTAGACATACTGTAGGAGGCTGTGTTTGACACACCTTGTCCATGTCATGTTTCATGAAACTCAAAATGCTTACTAATGGTAGCTTATAAAGCAGTGCGTGCCGGTCAAGTATGAAGGTGAAACTCAACTGTAAACCAGATGCACATGCACAGGTAGGTGCCTCATGCAGCATTTTGATATTCTGATTTTTGACTGTCAAACACTGAGACATACTCGTTCAAGAGAGAATCGCCATTGAACAATCAATGTTCAGATGCTACAGATTAAAACTTTACGTCCATGTAAAATGATAAAGAAACTGAGAATTTGACGGCCTATATATCCTTCAAGTTCACCCTCACTGACTGGACAAACTTTGTTTTTCACTCTTTGCATCACTATAGTAGGATTACTGTTGCTAATATAACATGCAGCTGTGACCTGCTTGTACTTGAAGAAATATATCCTATTCTTTTTCTTGCACCTTTGCAACAAAGCAATAAACAGTTTGGGGACATAAAGGTCACAAAGTAATACCAGAAAGTGTAACCTCAGCCGTTCTTAAATCTCTGATGTGGCGCTTTTCCTAAAGCCTTTTTATCTGTAGTAACGGGACGAGTTTTAAGTCTTCACCGCCGAAACTGTAAAGCCTGTAATTTAAAGACGAGGCAGGAAAAAAGTGACCTGAAAGCGGCTGAGGAGAATTTGAGGTCGCTTGATTTGACTTGAGGCATGAATACACCGAGCAAGACGTATTTTATATTCCAAAGAAATGTGTTTGTTCTCCACAAACCTTCCGTCCACAGATTCTCCGACAGCTGTGCACTGACGTTTGTCTCCCAGGCTGCTTTGCAACAGCAGAGTAATTGGAAAATATGGAAATAAACCGTGACAAGAAAAGCCTGGAGTAAACACTTCTTTCACAAGAGTATAAAATTTGTGTTCTGTGAGTTTTTGATTGTTTGCAAACCTTGTTTCTGTACACAAACACAAGAAGTATCTATTTTATTAAGAAGACTCTCTGAGCGGACACTGAGGACATCTTATCTGACTTTAGCACACTCACACTCACACTCACACTTTTCTTTGACAAACACGCTCGTGGTACCTGACAGTATGAAGAATATTCCAGAAACGAAGGCGAGGATGGTGCGCTGCGGCCGGATGTGTCCGATGTTGCTGATGACGAAAGCTGTGAAGACGAAGAGCAGGGAGACCATCGGGAAGGGCGTGGCAGTTCGCACCATTTCTGGAGGAAAAGGAGGATTGTGGGAGAAGGACACACAGGATTAAAAAACAAGATCGTGTAGAGAGAAAACTGTTCATGAATGAAGAGCTGAATTAATAAATTCTGGATAAATTCTGGCTTTTTTTTCCTCTCTGTTGAAGTTTGATATGACAAACTATTGACGTGTGTGTTCATGAGTAGTCTCTGTTATCCATGTGCAGTGAAACCAGCAAACAAACTTTTATTTTGATCTTTTATTTATTTATCTAAAAGGCATCAAGATGATTATTTTGTGCTTGTGGACCAGTGAGTGCTTTTTTTTTTTTCCAATGATGCTTGATTTCAAGTATTTACCTCCATCAAAGAGGAAAATGACTGCTATATACCAGAAGGAAATCATCCCTCACAGCTTGCTAAATCATTACATGGTGAGTCCATAATTGGCAAATCTGACTTTTAAAATTTGTATTTACTTTGTACACGAGTATCTGACATGATCAAAACCTTCTTACTGCTCACATTAGAAGGTTTGGTTCCTTTGCCAAGCTTCAGGGAATTTGAATATTTTTGGCACGAAACTATCAAAGACCTGGAAGTCACTGAGGCCGGGGAACAAGCTATAAACCAAATATTGACATATTATCAACTGTGTTAGCAATCAGCTGCTATCCAGCACACACGTTATCAATCATTTGGCATCATGCTATGTGTGTTACTTTGTCTGTGTTGTTCCTCAGTCTAACATGCTACTGTGAAGTCACTGAGCCATCCTCGTCTGGCCATGAACCTACTAAAACAAATCTTTTAATGTTTACAGGACCAAGAATTCATCTCGAGTGTTTTCCTCATGAATCATAACCATGACATGAAAAATGTAGAAACAATCTAACAGCATATCCACAGTAAGAATAACAGATGACAGGATTGTTTTGAGCTCACTCAGAGTTATGTTGAGCAAGGCAGCGTATGATTTATTCAACAATCTCTCCCACAGTGCCACTACAGCGTTATGACTTGTGCGTCTACCTGAGGACATTTATCTAGCATTAAACGGACCAAATGTCTTCCCCCTGGTGTCTCAAACAAAGAGCGCGTGCTTTATTTCAAAGAGACAGAACGAACTGAGCACCACAGCGTCAACATCTTCAATGATTACTGTTTTCATCATCATATATAAAACATGTAAATCTTTGGTAAGTAAAAAACCCTATACAGTTCCCCAGCTTGTTTTATGTCGCACACTGTTGCTACTGCAGCCAAGTGGGAGCACACATGCACATAAACATCCTTTGGATTTCCCCAGAAAATCAAGTTTAATTTACGTATGAATCAGTCCACATGACTTGACACATTCTTTAATGAGCTTTAATTTGCAGTTTCACTGTACCGACCATGTGTGCTTAGACTTGCATGGCTTAATCTCTGAGACAAGCATATGCTGCTGGCAGGATCACCCAGGTATCCTCCTGGCACAGAGAAAGTTGTTGAAGGACTCATTTCTTAAGTTACACTACAGAATATTCACCCAGTAGCAATAAGAAGTTATTAAAACTTGAAATAACACGTACAGTGATTCACAATCTTACATAAGGCAGAACTTTTAGGCTCCTTGTATTTAATCTAACATGAGTATTTCTTCAGAGTGGTACTGCATCTTTTATTAAAGTAAAAGATCTGAATACTTCCTCCACCTCTTTTCTCCTCTAGTTTTCTATCTATAATGAGATTTTAAGTAAATGTTACTGGAATCACAAACAGGGTTGGGACAGAGTATTTGTCGTCCTGATTAAGACAATCAATGACGCCTGATCCTTATTAAGTCTCACCTACTGTTTGCAAATGTAACCCATTGGGAAATTAGGTGTTACTAAAACACAAATTATTTCGTTTCAGTGACAGTTTATGTATTCTCTTGTCTTTTATTTCCACATTCGCTATTTCATATTTAAGTCATTATTTTATCTTAACTCAGATGTCTAATTTTCAGTCAGTAAGCAAAAAACTTGATAACAAATACGTTATTGGTTCAGGAGGAATGATAAATTCCTATTGGTGTAAACTGAACTAAGTCCCGCCTTTTCGCTCAGGTTAGATAGACGCAGTCTAACGTATGCAGAAGGAGACAGAGAGCGAATGAATGAAAAAACAAGTTGAAACCGCAAGTGAAACGTTAATTAATTATACCTCACGTAGAAGAAGAAAAATATTTCAACAAGCAAGAGTTGGAGAAACCTTGATGACGTCTGTTCATTGTTTATACTTTTATTTTCTCGGTGAGTTTTGAGTATAATACACGTGCTGCATAAGGCCACATTAGCCAAGTGTTAGCTACTGAGCAATAGTGTAAAGTTGTGTTTTAGTATTTCTTTCATGGTAGAGCCAAATAAGAACATTTATGTATGAATATATGTGTGTGAATATATGTGTTATTTACGTTTTGTGGGTAAAGTAAGCAATTACCCAGCTAAGGTTACAGACTATGAAACTTGTGTGAATTACTCTCTTGTTGGTGTGCACGACCACAAGGTGTCAGTATTGTGATTAGGAATCTATATTCCTTACATGCATTATTCAAATGCAGTGAGCATTTCATGTTAAAAGACCACTTACAGGTTTTCATAATCATCTACAAGTTTAGTTATTTTACATTTGCTTATGGCCATTAAATAAGTTGGTTGTAATATGTAAAAGTAAAAGTTGACATTTCATATGTTAACGTTGCAGTACAACAATTATCCTAAATTCATGGATTAAGTATTAAAGGTTGTATTAAAATTGAATTTGATAAAGTTAAAGCTGTACAGTTAAGAAAAGTGAAATAGATTTATGTTTATAAGCCATGTTATGCTACACAGGCTAGGTTTTTTTGGATACCCCTGGATTCTGGATCCTGGACTGGATTTGATTCTCTCCCTGACGAGGGAGATGGCGAGCCACCCGTGTTGAGCATCTGGATTGAGGAAACCTATGAGCTATTCATCTGCCCTGCTATCAGCGTGGTAGGATTGTGGAAAAGGATTTCAGGAGACGATTGAACTGGATTAAACTCTTATATTTTTTGGGGAAAAATATTTTATTTTATTTTCTGGTGCACCAGGTTCAAAAGACATTCAATTGAGTAAAAGACCGGTCTGCTGTTGTGAATTACAAATCTTGTTAATACAATAATTTTTCTACAACTTAACTTTGTGTCCTGGTTACTCATGGTGGTGTCCATTTTTTACCCTTCTTTATCCTTTTCTCCCTCCCTATGTAATTTTTTGGTTTTCTTTTTTAATTTTTTAGAGGTTTATTACGGGGCAAAGACACCAAGCGGGGAGCATGGGAGGTGGTTCATTTATTTAAATTAAATTAATTTGAATATAAATTTTTTTTTAAAAATAAATTTTTTATATTTATTTAATAATTAATTAAATTAATTTATTAGATTTTTTTTTTTTTTTTTTTTTATTTTGGTTTTTGTTTTTTTTTTTTTTTATCATCAATGGGAATATAATGTTAAAAATGAATGGAAATTTTCGTTAAAATTCTAATTAATTTTGAGTTAGTTACAAAAAAGAGTTTGAGGTGAATTTTTGTATTTTTTTTGAAATATGGGGGTATTTATATAATAGAAAAAAGGGCTTGGGATTTAGCGAACTTCATATTTTTTTAAAGCCAAGAGGGGGCACTGGTGTAAGCAAAAATTAATTTTATTATTTTATATTATCCAACCACCCCCCCTACCCTACTGTACTTTTTGCCTTTTACCTGGTTCTTGTAGTTTTTCCAGGGATAATAGGGGCAACAGCGCCAAATATTTTTTTTTATAGGGGTTTAAAGTTGGGTGGAAGGTTTTTTGAAAATTTTTTAGGGGATTCTTTAGAAGGTATTTGGGAAGGTTTTGTTTATTTTTTAGGGGGAAGACCCCCTCTTAGTTGGGGGGGAAGTTTTTGTTGCTCCTGCCCACCCACCAACACATAATAAAATATATACCCTGCCCCCTTTAGTTGTGGAGGGGGGTTGTGTAGGTAGTCCGACCCCCCACCCCCCCCGGGAGTCTCTTAAAAAAAATTCTCCTCTTCCTGGGGGGGAGGAAAGAAGCATCTTCCACTTGCCTTCAGATCAACTCAGCACACCAATGAAGTACAACGTGTTGTAGTTGAGCACATTGTCAAGAGTGGTGAACTTGCATCCCAGATCCATTCTTCATGCAAACTGAAATCGTTCTCTGGGCGACTTCCTCAGCCCAACTTTGAAGTTGACTATGACACATGGCGCAGCAGTGTGGAATTCTCCTTGAATGATCCATCCATCTCTGATTCCCAGATGGTGAGGAAAATTGTCGAAAGCCTCTCATCCCCAGCGGCAAATATAGTCAAGTCTTTAGGGCCTCAAGCTTCACCCAAAGAATACTTGAATTTACTTGATTCTGCTTATGCAACTGTTGAGGATGGAGATGAGCTCTTCGCTCGATTCTTGAACAACAATCAAAATGCTGGAGAGAAAGCCTCTGACTACCTGCAGCGACTACACACAGCATTAAGCTACGTGGTTAATAGAGGAGGAATTGCTGCTTGTGACTCTAACAAACAGCTTCTGAAGCAATTCTGTCGTGGTTGTTGGAATAGCACTCTGATCACTAGTCTTCAGCTTGAACAGCGCAAGAGTGACCCACCATCATTTGCAGAGTTTCTTCTTTTTACTTCGAACTGAAGAAGATAAACAGGCTAACAAAGCCAACAGAATGAAACAACACCTTGGATTTACAAGGCCAAAGGTTATGTCAAATATGCAAGCTGCACACATGTCCAGCACAGAGGGTATTGACATACCAGAGAAAACTGAAGAAGCTTTCTTAGTTCTAACGAGTGACATAAAGAAACAGATAGCTGAACTTAAAGCTCAGGTGGCCAAGCTTAGTGCATGCAATGTAGCGGAAAACCTGGAAAAAAAAAAGAACCAGAAGACATAAGACAAAAGTCTAAGACTAAAATTGCACAATCAGAAAAACAACTCCAGCAAATCACTGCAACAACAAGACCAAAGCCATGGTATTGTTTCAGATGTGGTGAGGATGGCCATATTGCATCCACATGCAGCAACCTGCCCAATCCCACCCTTGTGCAAACCAAGAAAACAGAGCTCAGAGAGAAGCAACGAGCTTGGGAGATCCAAAACCGCTCATCAACCACTCCGAATTTAAACTAGAACCGGCTCCTGTTGAGGGACAAACAGAAGCCAAGAAACCACTATGTCCCCCATCTACAAGTAAACAAAAATCTGTGATTCATTCAAGAAAATTGCCAAAACGTCTTGTAGGCAGCAAGTGCACGGCCAGTGTAAATGTGGGTGGGGTGGATTGTAGTTGTTTATTAGACACCGGGTCACAGGTTACCACGGTAGCCAAGTCATTTTATCAGACCCATTTATCTGAGCATCCTATCAAACCTATCAGTGACATATTGGAAGTAGAGGGAGCCAATGGCCAACCTGTACCCTACCTGGGTTATATTGAAGTCGATCTTAAGTTCCCGAAAGCCCTCCTTGAGTCTGAGCCTGAAATTGCAACCCTGGCTTTAATTGTTCCTGATCTTCGGTCAAACAGTGGCGTCCCATTGTTGATTGGCACAAACACGTTGGATCCCCTATATGATCAGTGTTGTGACGATCCTCACTTCCGAAGACTCATCTTGTTTGCATGGCTAATAATCTCTGAGACATTAAAAAAAGGATTTTTTTTTAATTTTGGAGATTTTTTTGTGTGTTTTTTGGGTTTTAATAAATTTTAGTAACAGGGTGAATTTTGTTCCACCAAAGAGCATATGCTGCTGGCAGGATCACCCAGGTATCCTCCTGGCACAGAGAAAGTTGTTGAAGGACATCATTTCTTAAGTTACACTACAGAATATTCACCCAGTAGCAATAAGAAGTTATTAAAAAACTTGAAATAACACGTACAGTGATTCACAATCTTAACATAAGGCAGAACTTTTAGGCTCCTTGTATTTAATCTAACATGAGTATTTCTTCAGAGTGGTACTGCATCTTTTATTAAAGTAAAAGATCTTGAATACAATTTCCTCCACCTACTTTGTCTCCTCTAGTTTTCTATCTATTAATGAGATTTTTTTTTTCTTAACTTTTCGTTCACTTCAGTTCATGTCCTGTCAGTTCAGGGAGAAGAGAGAGACACGAAAGAACATTTGGAATTGATTTATTTGGTGTTTTTAGAGTTAATAAAGCTCTTTAGCTCCATTTTAGACACAGAGAACTTCTTTGTTATCCTCACACATGCCACGTGGATACGATGAACTTGATCTCATGTTAGGAGTATGCTGATGTTTTTTACATTGCCGCTAATTACAGGAATACCAACATATACATCAGTTCTTTCATCCTGTTTGCAGGTTGTAGGTTGTACGAATGTGAGTGTGCAGTTGGTTTAAGTTTTACATGTGACGACTCCTTACAGGCAAATCCACACAGTGACACATAAATATATGATTTAACTTTTACTTACAATCTTTTGTAAGTTCGACTTTAAGATTTTTTAACTTTGATTATACACATAAAGCTTTAAACGTGTTTCTTCTGTTCAGTGTCATGATCTTATTTAGCTAAAAACAGTAATGATAAAGTCTTAAGTTGGTGTCTAAATTTTTTGAATTCTGCATTAGTCTATTTTTTCCAATAATGATAGTAATGACTATATTATTTAATCTACATGAGTATGTATGTGAGCGTGAGACTTACTTAGTATGTTGGCTGTGTTTTCTGTCGTGATCTCTATCTCTGGCTCGGTGAAATACTCTGACGCCACACATCTGCCTTTCTCTGGTCCTGGGAGAGAAAAAAGGGAACAGATTTAGAAAGAACGAAAGAAAGGAAGAGATGAGATGAGAGGGAGATATTTTGATCTTTGGGTCACGAGCAATATGAGAATATTAGCATATGTAAAGAAAACAACAGAATGAGAGAGAGAGAGAGAGAGAGAGAGAGAGGAGCTGAAAACAGACAAGACGATTAACCTCAAAGTGTAGGCAGCGAGAGAGCACACGCAGAAAACAGACGTCTATATATACACCAAAATACGTCAACAAAATGACGCCTATGTACAGATAAACATGCTTTCTTTGCCCCATCCCTCACCCCTCACCCTCCCACACACACACACACACACACACACACACACACACACACACAAAGCCAAATGCCACCAGCGTTTTCCTCCTCTGACCTTTTGTACCAGGCGTCAGACAACAGGGAAACACAAACATGGCCGCCTCCCCGGAGCAACACAACTATGACCCGAGACACAGACACAGCTACTGCGATAAGGACAGTTATTTGTATCTGTGTGTGTGTGAGTGTGTGTGTGTGTGTGTGTGTGTTTGAATGCATGCATGAATGAAAGCACTAACTAAATAACCCTCAGCTTCTCTTTGCTAGGGCGCCGTGATCTTCAACCACTTCTTCACTGACTCTCTCCTTGTCTACAAACTTTATATTAAATATTTCAAAAGTTATATTTAAACACGATCTTTGGCCATTAGATTTGACGTTAAGGTCAGTGGTTGGAGTTATAATGCCAGCGAGTCTGACAATTCAAGCGTGTGCTGTTGAAATCAGAGCAGTGTCACCCTGAAATGAGCCTGTGAGCACGAACGGCACTTCAGTGTGACCCCCCGAGTCTTCCAGCACTGATTGCCTCCATTCAGGCTCTGTTCATGTCATGATGATATCATTAGCAGCATTCTTACACTTGTTGGTGCTGGGCCACAACAGAGCGTAGCACGGCGAGGCTAAATATTCTTGCAAAATGGGTGGTGACTTGACCTTTTTTTGCACGACCCCTAGTGACAGAAATATAAAAGAAATCAACCAAATACAGCGACAGCTTATAGTTTATCTAAATTTTGACACTAGTACCATTTCAAACTCTGCCCTACCTGTTCTCCACCTCCTAAATGCCCCACCGCCCTGCTCACCTGTTTCCACGTTACCCCTGCAGTAGTCTGACTCACCCCATGTAGACTGTGGTTATAAGTCACACATTTCACACTGCATTCTGCTCCCCTCCTGCTGTCTGTGTTACCATTTTCAAAATCCCCGTCACTACAAGAAACAACAGTAACCTTAAAGCTAAAAGTGCTGAACGTGCTGTTTCTGTTTCTTTTGGGGGGTTTAATGTTGTCACTGTGCATATTTAGTGGCCTGCATACCCAGGAAGAATACTTTTTTTGGCTTATGTGACAGGTCATCGACTCTCATTGGATTCAGGTCCGGTGTCCAGACCTATAAAACATCCATGCACCCAAAATTTTTGGTTTGATTGATTGGTTTCAAGAAATACAAACAAATGAGTGCGTTTATTTCCCATATAGCAGAATAATAATGGTTGCATTCCAATACAGTGACAGAGACAGGTGACAGATTGTCATTGTTTTTTATACCTCTGCTCTTCAGCCACCTGTACCTGTACACTTTAACCTGGAAGCTGTAGCTGCCTGCCTGTAAGCATATGTTTCTTTACTTTGTTCATTAATAACTGAACTCTTCCTGTCTGCCTGGACGGTCCGTCTCCTGCTGCCTCCCAAAGTGAAAGAAGCAACGAGCACACGCTGACAGATACTCTAACTACTTTAAGGAAAGCATTCTTCTTTTCACAAACAGGAAACTTTGCTAACTCCTTGGTCGTCTCCTTTTCACTGCCCTTTGCTCGACTTGTTTTATAAAAACACTTCTGTGGTGGTTGCACTCCATTCTGTCATACATGTGGCTCCACCTGAAAATTGCCTGTCCTACCCTGCAAAAAGAGTTCTTCTGGTTCTATTTTTGAGATACAAAATACCCAAAATTCCATGCAAACCACCTCAACATAAACGGCAAAGATAAGTAACATGAAACTGTTACCAACCTGCCACGAAACAGACCCTCCACAGGCCCGAGTGCAGCGCCATCTTGACCTCTGTGGTCTGGTTCTGCTGCAGGACGATTCCCTCCTCCATCAGCAGCCAGTAGTCTGTCGACACGGCGACGCCGACCAGTAACAAACCGCAGGCCCCGAAAATCGACGAGAGCAGCGTCAGAGCTCTCGTACTGAATGAACTCATCTGTGGAGAAAAAGAAAACGATCGTACCGGTCAGATGAGGGCACAGCCTGCATGCTAATAAACTAAAAATTCCGTTTGTTAGAGGATTAGAGAGGTGGAAACATTAAAAAACAAACATGTTTCGATGTGAGGAGGTAAAGACGACGAGAGGACAGAAAAAGATTGATTTAATTTATTGATTTTAAGTTTTAAAATATGCTCGAGCAGATCAGGGAGGTGCGAAAACGAAGGTGAGAAGCTTTTGATTGAAATCTTTCTTGACTTTCATTGACTCCAGCTGTTAAATATGTATGCAGCGTTGGACAGGAGAGGAGATGAAAGAAGAGAGGAGAGAAAAACAACCTTGGACGAAGTGAAACACTCTCGTGTTGAAAATATCAAAACAAACACTTCTCATCATCATCCTCAAACCAATCCTGAGGTTTTTTTTTTTGGTTTTTTTTTACCAAATACGATCGAAAGTTTTTAGAAAAGCACGAGATGCTGGTAAAATTCAAGGACTGGAAGATAAATCAAAGCAAAGCAGAGAAAGAGAGACGATAAAAGATTCTCTGAATCTAAGAAAATCTGTGAATTCAAGAAAAACAGAAAGTTTTGGAGGCGTAGAAGTCTTTAAATAAAACTAAAACATAAATGAAGGATGACAAAGAGGCTGTGAGGAAGGCCTCCGTCAGGTGATCAAACATTATCAGAGAGGTCGGTGAAAGTTCAGTTAATTCTGCAGCATTATCTAATGCACAGTGTAGCTTGTAGCTCTACAGATGGCGGCAAAGAAAAATGCTGTTTGACAAGGCAAGGTAAAGCGCTGAAAAATATTTGTAATTTAGCGTACAGGTAAAAGGATATTGATTTTTTTGAGATGGTCCTTTTTTAATGTGGCTAAAATATGTTTGGTTTCTGACCTTGTCCACTAGTTCTGCTTCCATGCCGGGATATTCGTCTGCTTCTGCAAACTGTGGGCGCACTGATGGACGGATCTCTCACACAGCTGTACTTCAAAATATCTGAACTATCCCTTTCAACCTGAATGAGAGTCATGCTGGCTTAAGAATGACAGAATATGACTCAAATATTTTATTTTTGGGAGACACAGACGAAATTTCAGCGTTATCGGAGTGTCAAACAAAAGCACGTGCCGTGAAGGTGAGAAAAACATAAAAAATGTTTGCTTAGGTAGTCATACAGTAGTATACAGGATTTGCATGAAAAAGGGACAAATTATGAATCAGTTCTAGTGTTGTCATAAAACGTTTTAAATCTTATGCACTCCTTTCTGGTTTTGAACACTTTAAACTGCCAAAATAATGACTTTGGTCATGGTCACAGCCCCGGGTGTCTCTGGTGATTACCTAATGAGCCCCTGCTGGTTTACAGCAGGCGTGAGCGGTTTGTCAGGCTTCCAGGTTGTTACCTGCAGTGCAGTTTGACACTCACTAGGTGGCAGAAACGCTGCCTTTGCCATGCATCATTTCAGCTGTTGACACACTGAGAAACATCCCCTCTTGAACACACACACACACAAACACACCACACAGCGTCTCATCCATCTAGTCAAAATGGAGGTCACATTCACCAATCTGTGGACTGTTGGTGGAAAACATCACGGGCTGCTGTAGAGGTAACCGAAAGCTGTAAACACAGAGCTGAAAAGCTGCTCGGCTCTGGTCAAACAGACGAGGTGCAGGGAACAAAATCCAGCACGGACGAATCCAAAAACTCATTTTGATCCAATAAAACTATTTTTGCAAGAACACAAATTACTCAACAGTCAAATGCCTGCATGGAATGATATTAACAGCCAGACAACACGCAGTTCACATCACCTGCAGGACTGGACCAAACTATTAATTAGAGCTGAAGTTGAACCATGTTAATATAGTTTAATAAAACATGCAGCGAGCTTAATGTGCATTATAAAATACAAATTCTCTGCAGTGCTGTGAGTAAACATGATTTACAGAAATACTGACACAGCTGTCAAGCTCTAATTTTAGCACCATGTGATGCAAAACTGGGGTGTCAAAATGTGTTTTCTGTGTTTGTTTTTTGGTGTTTTTCATTATTTCTTTTGGAGGTAGCTCATAGGGAACACCTGAACACACATGTATCTAAGAAAACTAAAAGGTAAAGAGGCTGAACATGAATATGAAGATGAAAGATCATGAGGTAGACACTTCTAAATGAAATCTTAAGACACATTTTTTAACACCGCTTTCTCTTGATGTGCTTGATTTAATATCGATATTATTATTATAATGAACAGAAATGACAAAGCACTAAATACAGAAGTGTTTCTTTGGCCAGGATCTCCTGATTCTGGCCAGAGGAACACTTTTTTTTATTGTCTATCATATAAAATGAGTTGCAAATTTTGGACCATTTGTCCAGGATGTTTCCAGACTCTGGAGCCTTGAACAGATAAATAGTTAAACGTTTGCTAAAACGTCTCTGTCTGTTCATTAAAAAATGTAAATAAAGCTCTGTACAGAGCAAACAGATCAACTTCTTGACTCAAACTGAGCTCAGTGTGAGAAACTCCAGCAGCTCAAGGGCTTCAGGTCATAACTTACATGATGTAATTTCAGAAAGAAGCAGAAATATTTGTGGATTCAGGCTGCATGCTATGTTTGCAATTCATTACCAGATGAAAACCAACTCTCCTCTTTGCACAGAAGGCATTTTACAGTTGCTTGTTTAAAATGATGTTTACAGTTAAACTAATGATCGTGTTTTACTACCAATAACTGACACTGAAAACAGGATGCTGAGGGAGATTCAATGACTTTTAAAATCTTGTTTATGGGGCTAAGAAAAAGAGGAGCGAAGCCGATAAGAGAACAGTCGAGAACGAAATGAACTCGGCAGACAAGATCAGAACCGAACTGATAAGAGGCGAGAAAGAAAGTCGCTGTCAGGCAGGAAGAGAGTGAGGAGGAGTGACCTCATCGCTCGAGCGCAAACGCCTCAGAGCACGTTCGGCGGTGTCAGAGAGGATTCGCTCAGTCAGACGTGAGTCACAGGTTACGAATATTTGATATGGTAAAACACCCCCTCGCCTCGGGTGAACCCACCTAATCATCAAAATCCTCTGCAGAGATACACGTCAGGTAGGTGGTGGTGGTGGTGGTGGTGGTGGTGTACGTGCAAATACTCACATGCACATGTGAGCACACACAAACACAAAGAAAAGCATGTGTAAACACACACACACACACACACACACACACACACACAAAGCAGAGACCCAGAGGAGGCCTGATCTCTGACTGAAGGTCCTAAAAATAGTTGAGCTTTCTGCTATGACCTCAACCAAGGACCATGTATAAGTCTCAAATACTTGAGTTATAAATATTTAAAAATAGTAAGAAGGGTATGTGTGTGTGTGTGTGTGTGTGTGTGTGTGTGTGTTTGTGGTGGAAGCCAGATTTATTATTATATTTTCAGGCAACACATGAATTTTAAAGCAGGGCCTACAACTCAGTACAATGCCTGAAATATATGAGCAGAACACACACAGAGTTTTACAAGCTGAGAAAGATGAAAGAGAGAGAGAGACAGGGAGAGACGTGACTTTCTCTGCAGAGTCAAACATGAAGACGTCACTGACAGACGTCCGACACTTTGAGAGACGTCAGCGCCTCAGGAAGTCACATCCTCTGAGTAAGACAAAGGTGATTTTGTGCTTGGCTCGTGTAAATAAGCATCAGTCTTAGTCTTAGTGCTGGAAATGTCAGGCTCAACATGAGAGGCAGTCAGACGCTCGGTGCTACTGAGTCAAAACACACAAATCCATCCTCCACTCACGACAGAGGAGACAGAGCCGAGTACCTGCAGGACTCAGATAACTGTCACACTCTGTGGGCTTTCATATTGCTTAATTCATGTTGTTTTCTCTTGTCTAAAACATATTTGGTATAATAGTTTTAAGATTTACAGCAGGGCACTATGGATGGATGGATGAAGGTGGTTGTTATGGTTGAATTGAATTTTGAGAGCCAGTCGTTCAACTATACTTCCCTGAAATGCACAAAACTGCACTGCCCTACATAGGCAGACAGCAGTAATTACAGAAGCAGCGACTTTCAGGAGAAAAGGGTGTCGAGTTTTCACAGTACCTACAAACAAAATGTGTGCTGGTTTGAGAACATAAGCTGCTCTATTCATAGTAAAATCAATATAATACATAACCAAATATTAAATCACTTTAAAGGAGTGATTAAAGGGTGCTAAACAACACCAGACTGCATACATTTCCCCAAATTTTGAGTGAAAAGTGTCATTTGCTGCTCCTTTACTAAGATAGCTACATTTAGCAGAGTTTAGCTCTTTAGCATCAGATTATCTTCATCAGATTACTGTCACTGGCTGTTTTGTACTAGATGTTATGGCAATATCTGTGGCCTTTGTTAAGTCTTGCTGAGTCTTCACTCAGTTTTGACCAAATCTGTAGTTTCTGCACGTGTTTGTTGTTTGCTCTAAGCTATGAGTCATACAAGATATAACAAATGAAACATTTCATGAGTTGATTAGTTTTTGTTCTACCAGTAAATGATGAATGGAAATTGAATATTAACACAATTTAGTCTCAAACAAAAGACATGTGCAACCACTAGCTGTTCTGTTTTATAAATATATCTATTTTTAATATACTGAAATGACTTATTTAGGCATGATTCATTTTAAGATGAAGCACCTGCTGGTGAACATTTCTATGTTTCTATGACATGCTTTTATTTGATTTAAATATTACTACTTGAGCATTTAATTACCATCAATTTCAATAGTCAATGTCAGTTTCTCACAGAGGTCTTCAATCTATCATTAATCCATTCCAGTTCCATCATTCCAGGTTCATCTTTTGTAAAATTACAGGCAGTTTAACTGGAAGAATATGGTGGGCTTTGGCTGGATCAACACAACATCTGCATCTGCAAACACCCAAAATAATCTCCTGTTGTGGCTTTAAAACGGAAGCCTGAAGAAAATGTGGGTTTGGAGGACAAGAACTGTTGTAATGGGTCAGTGCACTAAATATTATAGCGAGCTCTAGTACACAGAGAGAGAGAGACACACACACACACACACACAAAACTGAACTAGGCCTGTGTTTGCTGAGATAGCTGACAACAAATGGGCTGGGATGAGGTTCTCTTTGTAGTTTAAGACTCGAGAATATAACCACAATTCCCAGTTCGCACCAGCCGCTAACTAACTCTGTGTGTGTGCTGGGAGAATCCAGGAGCAGAGGCGATGTAATGAATTACAGATGAATGGAGCACTGGTGCTTAGGAACAAACAGCCAGAGGTAATGATGTGGGGAAGAAGCAGCGAGGGAAGGTGGGAAGAGAAAGTAGAGGAGAAGAGAAGGTGAATGTTTGTGTTGAAGGATTTACGAGACGGGAGAAGGAGAGAAATGAGAATGTGGAGAAGAGAGGACAGAGTAAAATGGAAAAATTAGGCTGAAGGGGGGTGAGAAGAGAAAGGATGGTGGTGGGAGGAAGGAAGAGGAATGAGTTTAGGAAAGCAAGAAATGGGGAGGACAACAGGGGAATAGGAGAAGTAGGAAAAGTGGAATGGATGAAGTAAGGGTGGGTAAGGAGGTGTATGGAGGACGACAATAGGAAGCAGTTAGAAAGGAAGGAAGAAAAAATAGGAAGGAAAGGATGCAGGGAGAAGACTGGGGGCTAAAAGAGGGTAGAATGAAGGAAGGAAGAGCATGTTAAAAGTAATTAAAGAAGCAAGTAATGAATTGTAGAGCTAGAGAACATTATTTAACACAGATTTGAAGGACATTTTAGTCAATTTGACTGTGGACATTAGTTATCATTAAATGTATGTTGAGAAGGTTATTAAAAAAACAACTCTGGATCTGGAATCTGGATGGATTAGCTGATGTCATCCAACCAAGACAGTATTTTGTTTGTCCATGTTTACAAGCTGACATAAGCCAACTAAAACCACAAAAATAGAATATATTTCACATGCTTTATGAGCTTTGACTTGGTGTTGGTGTTGTAGTGGAGGCTGGTCGTTTGTTAATGTCAGCAGATTTCTAAGATAATGTTAGCTAGTGTTACAAACTGTTTACACTGTAGGGAAGCAGACAGAGGAGGCAGTCGAGAGTGCGCATATACACAACCTTTGGATTTTAGTCTTTTATTTTGAAATCAGTTTACAGGCAATTATAGGCAAATTATGGGCTGTTGTTCCCCATTTAGATTCCTGTTATGCCCTCTCTGAAATGACTTACCTGCTGAGATTATGGTTGTTAAATCTAACACTACTTTTAAATATATATATATTTTTTTTTCTCTGTGATTTATATTTTATGTCATTTTAAATGTTATTTTTATTATATGTTCACCATAGACAGGATGATGTTGTTTGTTGTTGATTTTCCGGTCCAGCAGTGAGCAGCTTTTTGGGGAGCTGTTCACCTCTGTGGTGCTGAAATCCTCACTATGCCCAACAGCCCTGATTCTCCTCTCTCCTGACAAAAGACTCTCTCTCTGTCACTAATAACTTTTCTCTCTTTCTACCAGGGCCAGACACGCCCTCCTCCTCATGTTGTTAATGTTATGCATATTCATTTGTTTGTGTTTAAAACTGGAAAGGCGAAGTGGTGATCATCATTTTAGACTGAACATATCGGCTCTGATCAAGTTACCTCTTAATGTTCTCTTGACCCGGTTTATGTACAATGTTGCGACTGTCCTTGTTAGTTTGACCGGTTTACCTTCACCTGACAGGGACCTCCTGCAGCTCTGTGAACACTGACTGTTGAGTCTGAGAAGAAACGGAGGAAGTAGCGTGATGCTGTTAAAACACCACAAACTTCTCATGAAGGAGGTTCTAAGTGTATAGTTAGGTCAGCAAAGCTGCTGACTTTAACACGGGAGACTGCTGTGCCACATATTTATAGAAGTAAACATTTGCTATTTACACACTCGTCCTGGAGATGACAGTGCTTATTTTTCTTGCTCAAGGGCATTTCAGCAGGGAAAATGCTCACTGTCACTGATTTCCTTGGATTTCTATTTATTCGTGCTGCTGCCTGTCATCATGTTGTAAATCAAAATCTGACTATGTGTCTGTCTTTCCTGTTTAAAGACTATAAAAATGGTACATTTGAATGGCTTTACAGACTCACGGGCCTGTAGCATTGTTAGCCAATCATGTCTGCCCCTTCAGCTTAGTCTCCAAAAGTAAAAATGAACACTGCCATGGGCTAAATATAATCCCTTCCTAGTTTCTTCATTACAAAGCAACAGGCTCGACACAATAGTCTTCAGCATAATTTTTATTTAGATTTATTAATAAGTCTGTTTTAATTTTATTGTAGGCTTAGACGCATTCTCAATTCAAGTCCAATTTAATGAACGAGCATGCGTTGCTAATTAAGGCATTAAAGCAGGGTTGTCAGTGTAGGAGTGATAATAATTTCCCTTAATCAGGAGCTTTGAACATGTGAATTAATTTACGGAAATAGGACATTTACTTAATAAAGAGCTCATTGTGTAGCACAGTCTAAGAGATGTTTTTTTTATCTATTATCTATTTGTTGCTGATTATTGTGATGAGTTTGTGTTGGCTGGCTAATTACGCGTCAGGATGAAAGCACGATTGTAACTCTGAGTTACAGAAACAAGGTGGACTGAATTAAACTGGTAATCAGATACAAAATAAATCAGAAGTTGTAATTAAGGATTAAAATAAGGTATAAAGAATTTGGACACATTTAAAGATGGTGAATGAGTTAAAATGATGTATAACTTTTACTTCTCAGACTGTTAAACGCAAAACTTCCAAACTTTAAAGGCCCCCAAAACATATTTTCTTCATTAACTTCTTACTATGAGTTATGTGATCTAAGAAATCCAATCAAATGAAACCACAAGATGGTTTTCACTGGCTTCATTTTCATTTCAGTGAAGTTCTGCTAAAAAGTTTTCAAATTTAAGAAAATGATCCGTACAGTAGTAAAAAAAGTTTGTCTATCACGACTTTCACATGACGTAACTTACGAATATAAATGTTCCAAATCAGGACAGTAGCTACAGTTTGGCATTTTTGGAAATCTGCGGCGCTTTAATAACATGAAGAGGAGTTTATATGTGAATATATGAGCAGCATATGTGGATTTTTTTTAAACAAGCTCATTGATTTATTGATTTAGTTAGTTAATTAAAGGGAATTTGACATTCAATATTATAATTACATAGATGGTAGTGCAGCTTCATAACAAGATTTAGGCAATACTTTGGGGAGATAAGAGTTTTTGGTGGCTCTTCGGTGGGTGGGGTTGTCCTCAGTGGAATTATGATATCAGTATTTCTAAAATATATTGGCTGCAACCTGCTCCAAAGAGGCCAAATTCAAGCAAAACAATGACCAATATTTTTACATTTTACAGAGAAAGCCTGAGTTTTGTTTTCCTAAAACAAAAGCCCTGACACCAATATGAATCAATTTTTTAAGTGCATCTCCTGTGACCTCTAGGAAACTTCTAGCTATAACAAGCACCCCGAGAGGATTGAGATCTTGGTTACCAAAATTAAGAAGTGAACAAAAAAAAGAAAAGGGAATCAGATGAAACAGAGATGAAAGAGTCTGCAGCAACAACGGGTCAATATGGAGCGGGGCAGAGCAACTGCTGAGCATCACGAAACTACACGTCCCATGGTGCCGGGCGGGGCTCCACAGATGGCGTTCCCAGGTTAGCTTGCTAGCATTGAGGAGTGGGGGGGGTGGGGGGGTTTGTTTTCTGTTGAGAAGGCAATATGTCCCTCTGTCAGCAGCGAGGGGCTCGTGCCAACTGGCAGGAAAAGAGATGGATATTTAAAGATGGGAAGAAGGAAGAATGGAAGACAAGATGAAGAGAGGAGAGGAGTCATACATGGAGGGGATGATGAAAGGAAGGACAGAGGGAGGAAATAAAGAAGGAAACAGGGAAACAGACGAAGAAGGAAGGGGCAGATACATCTGTGGGATTAAATAACCTCTGATTAATTCGTAAAAGGGAATAAAGAAGGGAAAAAAAGAAGGAAGGGGTAGGACGGTGAGCTATAAGAACTGGTCAAAGGGATTATGGAAAGTAAGAATAGAGTGAATTGAGCTGAATGCTGAATGCAGTTAAGTTAATCAGGGAGGAAGAAAGGAAGACACAGGGGAGAAAAAGGACAAGCAGAGAAAGAGAAGGAGGAGGTGAGTACTATTCAGGAAAAGACATTTACTTCTAAAATACCGAAAACAACTCATCTTTTAAAAATAGCTTGAAATTCTCCAGATGAGACATTCCTGAGAATGAAGCTGAACCATGCTCACGTCTCTGAGAGCTGCCAGAAGACTCTCATTTCTCAAAGCGGTACTTAAGACGATGAAAGCTTTGGGAAACAAACCCCTCGTCCTGTAGTCTGTAGAACCACTGCTGGACTGATAAAGATAATTACCTTATGCGGTGGGTAAGAAATCACACACACACACACACACACAGTGGCGAAAACGAGAGAAGGCCTGCAATAGACTGTCTGTTAATGTGCTGCTGAGGAGAGGTAGATAAAATAGAGGCAGAGATGAGCGGGGATATAGTGGGAGAGTAACAGAGGAGAGGAGAAGAAGCTTACAGGGAAAGACCTTGGCCCGAAAACGGAGGAAAGTCCTTGTACCACACACACACACACACATCAAACACACACATGCACCAAGGCTGGCAGGCAGGCAGTGTTAAGTGTGACACATCCTACATGCCTGTGCATACTGTGCAGAGCGGTATTCACAAAACCTTCCACCACCCAGTCACACAAACACACACACACACGTCTTCATTCACCTTCACTCAGTTTGAACGTTGGTGTAATTTGAGGTCACATTTAGCTTTGGCCAGAGGGGGAATCGACCTTAACTGAGCATGAAACACTGCAAATATATCACTGCTGCTGGGTGGAAAACCAGCATGTCCAAACTGTCTGCTTGTCAGAAGAAAAACAGGCTTGTTTTCCACTTGACTGAACTGATATTTTTTTTAGTTTATGTTGCAATCCTCAGCTTGAACCTGATAGGACCCAACTCAGTAGATGAATCTGAGCCGGGTTGGATTACTTCTTACAAATGGTCTCTACTCTGAAATCTGACAATCTTAAAAGGTCCAGTGTGTAAGATTTAAGGGGCTCCACTTACAGAATATGACAGAAATGGAATATAATATGCATAACTTTGTTTTCATTAGTGTGTAATCACCTGAAAATAAGAATTGTTATGTTACCTTAGAATGAGACTTCTATATCTAAAGATGCTGTGGGTCCTCTTCCATGGAGTTCCTACAGTAGTATCCTCTTTGTAGCCACAGTAGTTTTTCCTTTTGCAAGGAGGAGAGGGTGACGTGAGGTGGTTGCAATCAGCAGTTGCACCACTAGACGCCAATAAATCCTACACTGGTCCCTAAAGGGGGAAAACTTTGTAATGACACAAAGCTGGTTGAAATTGTCAATGTGGGTAGTGTTCATAAATGAACAAGTGTTAATTAGAAAGTTGCCTACACCCAGATTATTAGTCACCTGGCGGACTTTTGCCAGCACTTGGGCTGTTGTTTGAACTACAGACTGTAGTTCTGCATGTTTACATGCCTGCTTCCACTGATAGTCGGAACGACAGAGGGTGCGGTGATACACCATATTTGCTGAGGACTGAGATGGTTATGGTGGGAGTAAGAATATCTGACCATGACCATGAAATCAGGCCATATCAGGCCCATGAAACTCATTTCAAGCTGGTAACCTGCAGTGATGAACTGCATTGCCTATTTCACACCTTTAAATATGTCCAAAAACATGTTTTAGTGTACTGCAGCTCTAAAATGAGGCCCAAACAACTTGTAGTACATCACCTACTGTTTCATTTTGATGAAAAGACCGTCTTTCATCGCCTGTCCAGCGCTGGAAACCCATTCACACCTTTACCATTCACATCCTTACAATTGTTGCAATTTTCTGAAACCAACAATCAAAGTACATCCTCTTCCTGCAGCGCTTGACCAGGCGTGCTGAGGAGAGAAAGTTTTATCCTTTTTCACAAGCTCCCTTTTTTTTTCATTTGGAGGAACTTTCATCACTTTTTGTATGAATAACGGAGTGCAACACTTAGAATGCCTTTGAGGAAAGACTGCATGAAAGTGTGTTCCCATCCTATCCTAATTTGTAGGATTAATTGTGCTGAGACAACAAGATGCAAAACACACAGCTCTTGGGGAAAGATAGGAAAGGCGGTGTGATGCAGGAGGCGGTGACGACAGGCTTTTTGCTCTGCCTTCGAGTGTGGCCATTCAGAGCAAAAAACACTTGTGCCTTAAGATGTAGTTGGATGATATATACTTCTTTGTTTCAAGCATACTGAACCTCTAATTCCAGCAAGTCCTTCAACCTTAGCAGAAAAACCGGCCATCATTTGTGTCTTTCAAAACCATTACAAATGACCGAGAAAACATACAGTACCAAACCTTACACGTCTTTTCTGATCTGCCATCTTTGTGCTTGCTTGTGCAGCTAAAACCACTCGGTGAAGGTTGGGACAGGATTTTGATCGTTGTTATAAGAAATCAGTGCTGACAGTTAGGAAATGGGATGCAAATAGCAATCTCTAATGTCTGAGTCAGACACTCTGTATGCACAATCATTCTCCCCAACCTATGACACCATATATGCTCAAGGGCTTATGCAGCATTAAAACTATGAAGCTACTTCCACCATTACTTCACAGAACTACAGGCATTATTTAGAGAAAACATGTAAAAAAAACTCAAAGAAATACCAATACCGTTGTTTTCCTGATGAGTAATTTAAGGGTCTTGGAGGTAAAGCAGGCAGAGCAAAAGCTTTCAGCATCATCTCCTTGGACAAACTCAATCAATCGACCATTTCTGCATTGCTGTGTGGCTCCAAGGACTTTCTGTAGTCTGTACAAGTCCCTTCTCATTGCCTTCTCCTCAATACTTGAGGGATATTAAGTAGCAGAGAGAGAATCCTCTATGGAATACTTTTCCATCTTCCAACAAAGACTGAACATGACGTGCGGTCGTGGCGGTTGTTTGGCATCGCCTGCGGTTGGCTTGTCAATACTGCAGTAATTTATAATTGCGGTTATTGCTACAGCCCAACATGAAAACCCATGTTATTCTTCACATGATAGTCTCTTTATTTACAGTAAAGCTTGTTGATGATACCTGACTGCTCTCTGTAATTAACACAAAGAATATGGGATCTACAATTAACCTGTTTTCCAGTAGCAACTTTGGATTTTAGTGGTGTTCAGACTTGGGTCAGGTTTAAACAAGTCAGACTTACAACTAGCCTGTAATTGATTTTGTCTTAATGAGGTGTGCTTTAGACCTCCTTGACCTTGATGAGACTGAGATTAAAAACAGAGGAAACCACTGGATAAAATCGGCCCAATCTTAACTCTTTAATTCTCAGGTTACATCAGCCTTAGAGTCGATGTTTTTCACATCCAAATCTAAATTTTGCTGAAGTTACTGTAAAAAGTGAAATCTGGAGTCACACAGCATCTCTCTGTTGGACAAATGTATCGCAAATACCTTGAGTAACCCCAGTGGGAAATGAAGCACCGACCCTGCTGTTGTTGGTGAGTCATACCATCAATCAGCTGTTTAAACAACTGAAGTTAGCGTGTGATTCATTTCCCTTCACCTCAGAGAGCTGCACGCCATCTGACAACGATGATACCTCACATCTTATACAGCCAGAGTACAGAACTGTAAACATCTGTGACCTCTACAAGTATATTATACCAGACCTTCTACCCACTGTACAAGGCTTTTGAGCTTGCATAAATTCGCCAATGCCCCACTCAGATTCTCAAGAGGAGCTGTCTTTTCATTATGGGGGACTGGCAATGATCCCTGATTATTATATTTATGGCTGCAACATTTCTTTTTGAACATGCTCAACAGTTAAATGTAAGCAAGTATTTCTTTGTGTGTGTGTATTCATCTTTGTTGTTAAGGTCAAGTGGCCATGGTCCAAAGCATTTCTAATGGATCACTTTTCACCAGTGTAGGCAGGACGCTAACATACTCGTCTATGGTTGGTTGTGACTTCTGTTCTCGCTAACTATTCTGCTCTGCAGCTCATTCCAAACAAACTAACGATGAGAGTCAAATATTGAAAGCAAGCGCTCTTCTTTCAAGGCCACTCAAGCAAGGTTTTCCTCTTAGTCAGCCGAGTTTCAAACTTGGGGTTACCTTTCTCAATGCATGAGTTGAACTTATAACAAATCCTGAAAGACTCTAGAAATGTTTTAATGCAGTCAGCCAGAAAGTTAAAAAAAAATAATAATTCAAATCATTGTGCAGCAGAGGATTTTCCCAATCAATGCAACTCCCCCAAGACCAACTCTGCCCATCATAGAAACAAAGCTCATCATTAGATAACTACTACTTACTATTGATGATCTCCAATGCTTGCAAGTTGTCTTTTCTTGTCACCGCCTTCCATTCCACATGACATGAATACAGCTTTAAAACAAAACAATGCAAAAGCACCCACTCACTAAAGGTTAAGTCACACCACTGTGATATACAGTAAATCTGTAGATAGGTTTCCATCAACCTGGTTCTATGTGCGTTTTTAAAAAACATACTGTCGATATCGCTAAAAAGGTTTTTTGGCTGTTTGGCTGAGATGGAAAAGTTGGTGTATCAATAAAAAGGAAAGAGAATTAGCGAATAAATCATGACGTTCATGAAGCACGTGACTTAAAGGTCCGCTGAAGAGATGAAAAATGTTGGCGAAAACTTCAGATCTGTGAGGAGCGATGAGGAGAAACATTTTTTCCACCATTGGAGGTTTGACTAGTTCTCTTTTAGTTATTTCTTCTCATTGCGCCGTCTTCTTCTACAAATGTATAACGGCACTTTGCTGGAGCATTAGCACCACCTACTGCTTATCTCAATGCACCAGCTCCTAATGTTCGCAACAGCAGTGGATGGAAACGCTGATAAATTCACATTTTCTTGCAGATTTTCTTAAAATTTGGGTGGAAACCTGGTTTATGAGAGACATGTTACAAACATGTCATTATAATGTCTAAAACTGAATGAAACTGTGATAATTCACAGCCACAATATATAAAACTGTCCTATCATTACATGTTGTACTGTGTTTTCCTTTCAGCAGACACATCTCTGCAGATTTAGCATACAGTGTTTCACTTTAATGACCAGAATGCAGCCTGGAAACAGCTGGAAATTAAAAATCATCCATGTTCCTTCTCGATAACACACACACACACACACACCACACACACATTATGCATATAGGCCTACATGTATATGCATGTATGTAGAGAGAGAAAGAGAGAGAGAGAGAGAGAGAGAGAGAGAGAGAGAGAGAGAGAGAGAGAGAGAGAGAGAGATGGACCCAATAAGAAGTGCTGCAGTCTGCTGGAACAGCATCACAGGATGGGTTCCCCAAGAAGGAGCCAAGAGTTTTTAGTGCACACACACACACATACACTCGCACACACGCATGCACGCACACGCACACAAATGTGCACACATGTTTGCCTTCCTCCTGGTCTCTCCTCCCTTCTCCTCTCCTCTTTCTCTCTCTGACACACACACACACACACACAAACACACACTGTAGTGACACAATCACATCATCCACACACACTTTACCTCCACCCCCCTCCCCCCCTCCTCTTCTCTCCTCCACGCGCCGCTGGGAGCGGAGCGGCTGTGCTGTTCTCCAGACTCTATATTGACTGTACAGTGTTACAGCGCGCTCCTTCCAAATGCGCCACAGTAATCACTGTACAGTACATTCCTCCGCTAACAGGCCAGGAAACAGCCGTGCAGACGCACTGATCAGCCGCTGTCAACACATCTCCTCTCTCCTCAAACCGAGCTGAGACTTGAAGCTCCTCTCTTATACAACATCCCTTGCTGCTGCTGCTGTGTTTTTTTTTTCTTAAAGAGAGGCTAACATTGCATGTCAACACACAGTCACATGCAGTGAGCATCATTCATTTGTCATCCCTGCAGCCGAAAAAGAAGTCCTAGCGTGCGCAGCCAAAAGAAGCGGAGCTCGCCTCAACAAGCCCAAAGAGTGGCGAGTGGCTTCAGAAACAGATGTGAGAGAGAGGGAGGGAAGGCTTGGAGGTGAGGTGAAATGATGAGGGATACACGGGTGGAATGAAGGGTTTGGTAAGGCGCAGTTAAAAATATAAGGCAGCAGAAGCTTTACTCACCCTGCAAAGCGGAGAGCTGCTCGGACGGTGCAGCCGACGAGAGATCTGTGCGCACTGGGAAGCCTGACCACCAAAATTGCAGTTCTCCCCTTATCTCTCTCTCCTCTCCCTCTCCCTCTCTCCTGCTCTCGCCGCACACTCTTGCTCTTTTTCGTGTTTCCCCCGAATCTCCCCTCTTCTCATCGCTTTTCTCCCCCTCTTTCACTCCTCCTCCTCCTTCTCCTTCTTTACTTCACTCTGCTCTTCCAGCACTGCGGAGAATCGGTTGAATGGGCTTCACTGTAGTTTGGGTATAGGGAGGTGGGACTGGTGTGTGTATGTGTGAAGGAGGGGAGAGGAGAGGAGAGGAGGAGAAGGGGAAGGGGGGGTTACAGTGATGTAGGCTAGAGGGAGAAGAAGACACGCGCACGCACGCACACGCGCGCACAAAGGCAGCATGGCATAAGAGCGTGCTGGCTAGAATTGAGGACACATCATGCATGCTGACAGCATGACTGATTCAAACATACAGCAACAATTAGCACCGTGTAACTCATTAATGAACCAAACATCCAAACATGGATCTGTGTGAAATTTTCCTGCGTGATTACTGATGGAAATGATTGACAGCAGTGAACCAACCTCCAACAGGGGAAATGAAACGAGCTCAAACGGTTTAATTTGACAGTTTTGTTTCTGTATGGAGCCACTAAAATCAAAACTTGAGAGACTGTTGGAAAAAGTCCATTTGTGTGAGTCAAAAAATGTGATTTAAACAGTTTAATTGTAACAAATGTGTGTCTATTGATGTAATTGTTACTTAATCAGCAATGCAACATATAAAGATGTAATAACAGCCTATAGTGCACATTGGCGTCATGTATTGTGTGAAATTAACATGAAGTAATAATTGTTAATTCTATGGACTTCATATGGACGTCAGAGAGTGCCGGCTAACACAGTTAATCATGACTGTGCAGCACAATAACATGATTAATTGAAAGGTAAAGCAGTGGGCTAATTAGAATCGTGTAACTAATTAATGGGGGGGAAAAAAGTCTTAAAATGTCTCTGTAGTTTAACTTATGAGAAAAGAAAATAATTAACTTGAAGAATCTGCTGTTGTTGGAGTTTTGCTCATATGCTATTTGGTGGTACAAGGCTGAATTCATAAACCAACAATGTGTTTACGTGTTATCGCAATGATTTTTTGCTTTTCGTGCAGTTGTATTGGCAAGACGGCGTGCCATTTTTCGTGCGAATATCATAGAAAAAGAAGGTCAGGTGATGTAGTATAATGTGCAAGAAAGTTTGTGTCTGCAGGAGGTTGGGGTGGGTGGTTGCATGGATGGATGGGTCAAGCAAACACAGGACTTTGACCAAGGAGACCGCTGTTCGTGAACCGGGAAACTAAAAGTCAGTGGTGGCCTAAAGAAGTCCCTGAACATAACCCTGATGCTTTAGTTGCAAGGGGAAAACGCAATAAATTTTAACTTAATCACAGACATAAGTCAGTGTTTTCACAGCACAGCTTGTGTTTTAACTTTTTTAAAGACATTAAGATACAATCTCAAAAACACACATGAGAGAGACAGAGATGGAGAGAGGATGTCACATGTTTACTTGTGCAAGAAAAAAATTGTGTGCATGTGTCTCTTGTGCGTTTGCATGTGATATTTTGTGTGTGTGTGTGTGTGTGTGTGTGTGTGTGTGTGTGTGTGTGTGTGTGTGTGTGTGTTTGTGTGCTTGTCTGTTATGCCTCCATACCCTCTTTCATGGTTGAGTGGCCCCGTCAGCCCCTGGCGACCCACAGACTGATACAGTAGGCTGTGTTGCCCTGTGACTCACTCTGTGTGTGTGTGTGTGTGTGTGTGTGTGTGTGCGTTAATGCATGGGTACATGTGTGGGTAACAAGGGAATTCATCCCACCTGCCAACTTCACACATATACACACACAAGAGGGCCTTCTACTACTCAGGCAAAGATATTTGCTGGTTTGTTTGCTGTTGCATTCTAGGCTAAAACTGTGATTAGCTGATTGCGGAACAGAATAATCTACTACAACAAAATGTTGAATGCCAAGGACAGACTTGACAATATGTAATCATCTTGAAAAGGTTGAACTTTTGATGAACCGATGAAGAGATATACTGTCATCTATATTTGCTACACTGCTTCTGCATTGAAGAACATTTCTTCCGGGACTTATACAGCATGGATGCAGTTGGAGGATTCCCGCAATGAAACCCTGTTGAAATCAGCCAGTGATGCAGTGGCAAATACCATCAGCAAAGATCTATATCACCTTTAAAAAAATGTGCATGCCTGGGTTTGTATATCACCATCCCTGCAAGTGCAACGAGAGCCTAACGTGAGCTGACATGCACCGTGTGGTCTCTATAGGGTACAAAGTCATTGGTAATCACATCCCTCAGAGCATGTTGATGCTTCACAGTCACTGGCCTAAATTCCCATACACATTTCAGTAGTATCTGCCTTCAGAAATAAATATCAGTTCAGCCTCAAAATGGGTCGTCCCCACTTCAGGTGGGCTCTCATCCCTCAGCACTACAGGACATTCAATCTGCTTCCATAAATCCTGTTCCTAAGGGAAAACTCTAAACTTCTTATGAAAAGGTGCTTTATCATCACCATGCCTCAGGCTATGTGGAATGTGTTGTCTGGTCAAACAAAATAAAACTAGCTACAATGATTTCTTTCATTTTTCTAATGTGGAGTACCACAAGGTTCAATTGTAGGTCCTGTTTAATTCACTTTACTTACTGGGCTCTCTTCTTAGTAAATCTCATATCACTGCTATACTGATGATACTCCGCTGTATCTTCCAATGAAACTGGGTGATGTTTTAAGTCCTGTGTTGATCACCCTGAGGAAATTAAATGATAAAAGGCTAAAAAAAAAATGTTCTTAGTCTAAATGACAGTAAAACTGAAGTCTTGCTTTTTAGTCCCATCAGTAGTTAAAATAGAAAACATTCTCAGATAAGCTTCACATCAAGAAATCAATGTGTAATTTTTCTGAACAAATTAAAAAATAAACTCTGCAAATAGTCTACAGAAATTATAATTTGACTCAATATTTGATTACGTGTCCTTTTTGTATAATTAAAAAATGCCTCCACTAAATGTATTTTTAACATCTCTGTACAACACATACATTTTAAATCTGACCTAAAAAAAAAAATCAGCATTGTCAGTAAGGAAATATTGAAAATAAACTTGATTTGCAACACTTTCACAGTATATTTGTTTCTAATTTTGGAAAATGAAGCTCATTGTCCTGTCATTGTAACCTGCTTTGAATAGGAGCAGAGGGTGCACCCTTTTAAATCATGTAAAACTGGATTGCAATGTTCTAAACTTCAGCTATTTTCTTCCATAGCAGAAAGCTCAATCACTGTTGAATATGAAGTGAAACTCTGCTTCCCAATGAAAACACTTCTAATGAGGCCCAGAAAAGCTGAGGGTTAAGGAACCTCCTGCCATTTATGGAGTAACGTGTGACTCATAATCACAAACATAGTAATAGCGAGGGAGCACATGGCCTATTTAACTGGTTATTCCCGAGTCAGGCCAACTGGTCCTGAGTCAAATTGCCTTCTGCTGCTGCACAGATCAGGGAAAAAATAACTACTGTTGCAGCCATCAGACTTTACTGCAGTCTGCCCTAAATCCAATGTATCAGTATGGGAAAATTCATGCTTTTGTGAGGTAGTTAAATATAGTTCCCAGCACCCAGCTGTTTGCAAGCAAATTTGCAAACTAGGAGCCAGAAATGGAAGTGTGAATTAACCGTTGTAAGTTGGGGACTTACATATGAAGAAACAATACACAGCGGTGTCATTAAACTGAGTTCAAAGTTTCCATTTTAGTTTCTAGGGGTTTGGGCTCAGCTGTTGGAGATGTCTGTCTCTGGCACTTCTTTGCTATTTATGATACAGTAGACAAAACAGATATACATAATGGACGGCCAATCAAGAAAATTATTGGCCAGTTATCAAAAACTGATGAAGATTTTCATCAATTTCAAGTATGGTATAACTTTGACGGACTTGACAGCAATAAACAATGGTAGCATAATGTTCTGTTGTTTCTTTGTTGGATTGATAACGATGCTGATATACCACTGACTTGTTAATGATTGCTTTAAAAAAAGGAGTTCTCCAATGCTGAAACAGAAAAGAAGTCAATAAGGGACAATAAGTAAAGACCCAGGCACTTCCTTTTAACTTTCCTCAGGCTTTGTATTGTACAGTTCTGGGTTCTGAAAGGGTTCTGTTGAGGGCAGCAGTAAATATCACTGAATCAATACTAATATCCCTTCAGAGAGGCAGAAGTCTATTTTAAAAGACAGAGCGATAATCAATAATTATACAAAAGGGTAAAGTGCAGAGAAGGACACTGTATAGGCTCAGAGGGAATCTTAAAATGGTCATTCACAATCAATATGTTCAATGATCCAATACTAATAAAATCAGAAATGATACATGAGCAAGGCAACTCACATGTCAGCATTTCAAGAACTGCTTTCTGGTAATAAAGTGAACCACCGTGACATAAAACATGAAATGGCCGAAATGTTTATATACGGTAACTACATTTGAATTTGTCTTTTTGATATTTGTAGAAACCCTTATCCGTCAACACTGCTTGCTGTTGACAGGTAAATATATTGAGGTTTCAATTAAAACTGGCTTGAATGTTTGTACTTGCAACCTTGTTTTAACGACATTTCTCTGATGTACCCTGCCTTAAATGAAAATTGAATCATCGTCATTGAAATGCCGCTCAAACAGCAGCAGTATTTCATCCATAGACATCCATAAAATGGTCAGAAACTGGCCTTGAAGATAGAGTCTGGGTCTAAAACATGATGCAAAGGCACTCAAGTCTGCCTGAGTGCACCTGCTAGGCTTGGCTTTTCTGACTTGTAGATAATTGGTAGGTGTGGTCGTCCATTCAGTGCAACTGGCGGCACCTGGGCCCAATGCTGCCACCTCATTCCCCTTGGAGAGGCTCTTTCCATCAGCAGCATTTGGCTACTTTATTGTTTTTCAACCACACACATTGACTCACCTACTGTACAGAACTCACTTATTTCCACAGTTTAAAGCTAGATTTTGGTCACATGCTGGTCATGACAACATACGCAGAAACTAATGCACCTCAAGGCTAGGGCTGATGTGGTGAATACATTTCCCTTGCTGTGATTTTGGGTGGCTCTGCACCATTTTTTTGTTTTTAAAAAGGGTACAGCAGGATCATGTTTTATCTGCATGCACTAATCACCTGCACGCCTCCTTCCTCCCGGGCCTGCCTGTGTTTTTCGGTTTAACGAGCGACCCTGTTAACTGGCCACTTTTAGCCGAGTAACAATGTGATGGTAACAATGGCACGAATATCACCAGTTAACAGGGTCACTCATTAAACCGAAACACCGGCAAGCTGCAGGTCGCAAATGCCACAGCTGTGCTGAATTAGGATAATTACCTATTAGCGAACCAGTTGGTGTTTTCTATTAAAAGACTGCCAACTGTGACTCCAGTTGGGAGTTTCAGAGGAGAAGTTCACGTAGCCGCTCTCACTGTGTGGTATTGTAATCCTCCAATCCGACTGTGGGATGCTTTGTGCCTGTGATTTTTGAATTGAGGGATATTGAGTAGAAAACATTTGTTTTTTTTGTGTGTGCCCGGTTGGGCATTTTAATATGGGAGCTTATGGAGATTGACTCATTTTGAAGCCAGCCTCAGGTGGCCAATCGAGGAACTGCAGTTTTTGGCACTTCCACGTTGGCTTCCTTGTTGGCGGAGGTTGTCGCTTGGCAGCTGTCAGAGAATTCTCCTGTGTGTTTTTTTTTTTTAGACAGCACTTCTGGTGTGTCAAGTCTCGTTTTAAACATGCCATTCTGTGACGCTTTTCTGTCTTTAAAAAAAAACAACTGAACATGACGTGGTGATGTTGTGATGTTGTGGTGGTTGCTTGCCATCCCTTGTGGATGGCTTGTCAATAGATTGGTATTTAAGCATTGCGGTTGTTGTGACAGTCGCACTCACGTTCTTGTCACACAGATTTCTTTTAAATCTCTGATATATCTCTGACTTTGTCACAGAAAGCCAAACAAATGTGGAAAGTTTGTCATTGTGCAACCCAAATAGATTGACATAGATATAGATTTCCAAGTAAACTCTGAACAAAACAAAGAGGATGTCTCCCACCTCTCCTGAATCACAACCGACCTAATGTCCAGATGTATAACATGAAGCTGGCAGACAGGGAGCCTCCTTGCAGCAGCTCGATCAGCACTGAACACAAGCTTTTGCTTAGCGCAGCTCGTAAAAAACCTCCCAGTGGACACAGAAACCTACGACTCCTGCCTGAGGCATCCTTTAAGAGCTGCACGGTGGAGTAACTGAAGTAAAACTCCCTCGGCACCAAGGTGCTAAAGGGATAAGTGGGCACTGATCCACAAATTGTAACTGAGTCCAGAGTTTAACAGCCCGATCACACACAACACTGTCATTAAGAATTTTGTTGTTTACTCATAAAAACATCGATAACAGGCAGGTGAGGAAAAAAAACTGGGATGGTGTGATTATAAAAACAGGCAATTATGTACAGTTATTTCACTTCAGTATACCCCGTGGATTTATTAACAGCAAACTCGGCAGGGAGAAAACAAGTCAAATAAAAGCTGCATAGGAAGTACAGCAAGCATGGTCCATATAGATCCTCCTCCTCCTCCTCTTATCCTTCTGTGTTGGCTTTATTCCTATGGGGTCCCTCTCGCCCCCTCTTTCCTCTCCCCTCACTCTATTTTTAGCTCCCTGCCAGGGAAATCCAATACGCGAGCAGCGCTATATATAGCCAGCTGTACATTGATCTACACATGTGAGCTTTTGCATAGAAATGAGGGATTTCTACATCAATGGACTGCAGACGCTGATGGTGTGGTAATGAGGGACAGTTACATCTGCAGTTTCTCAGTGTGGTACAGTGTGTTTAGTTGTGGGGTTTTATTTCAAAATGCTAGATTTCTGTTTGGAAAGCATAAAATGGCAGCTGATTTACTCGGTTTGCTGGGTTTAAAGCTTTGTTTGCAATCTGAAAAGCATTAGAGTTCAACTGTTAATGTCTTGTCAGTCTGTTTCTTTAATACTTTGTTGGCTTATTTCTCTATCATTCATTCATTCATTCTTTCATTCATGTGAAATCGGCTTAACCATCTTGGAATATCCTTTTTAAAGTGCAAATGAGCAAAAAAATTAACATAGAATGATCACAAACACACAGAGAGAAAACACAAACAGATATGCATATACTCCACTTGAAATTAATATGAATTATTAACATTAAAGCAGCTACAGGGAATTTAATTTTGTGTTGATTCTGGCCCTTGTGGACAAAAAATGTAGTGTTTCTATCGTTCATTTCAAGGGGAATCCATTTGACACCAGTCAACACCGGCATTTAGAATAACTATAGCTTATAGAAATATCCAGTCTGTCTGCTGATGGTTTTGTTTGTTTATGTGGGTCATATTGAGGCATTAATATTAAAGTGAGACGGTTTCATAGCTGGTTTAAACTCCTTGAGTGAGTTTCCGATCATTTATTTACACTTCTGGGACATCTGTGCTGCAGTCTGGGGACTCACTACATGCAAATGTCACACTAAGCAACATGCACAGAAGTGTACACACAAACATCCAAAACAAAGAGGTGGCAGGAGTATAATTACACTGTTAAAAGCTGAGTAAATGACTCAAGTGTGTATAATCTGCCTCAGTGTTTACATGTACTGCTCTCATGCATACAGTATTTGTGTAGCACTCTCATGTTTGTGTGCACGGCACTAACATATACCCTGGATGATCTGACTGAACTGCAACAAAATCTATTATGTTAAACCACACAATAGTTTTGCTTCTGTTAGATGTCATACATTTCCCAGAATGCTTTTAGAAAAGGTAAAAAAGGCTGAAGGCTGTAGTAGCATTCAGGTTTTATGCAGAAAGCAGCACTAAGAGGTTTTTAATATCCAAGCGAGGAATATCCAAATGCATCACACAAACCCTCCCTGCCTTGTGTCTGCATTGCATTCTGGTCTACTGAGGCAGCTGTTGGCGTATACGTGTCTCTCTGCCATCAGTGATTATGTGTAATGTGAGAGGTGTTGCTCGTAACAAACTTAATATTATCGAAAACAACTAACGAGCCTTTTGGCTGTTTTTATGTGTTTTTGGGTAGACTTCAGCCTCAGCACCATTTTTAGGAGACGCTGGGAGCTTGTTTTCAGCTCAAAAAGCAACGTGTGCTACCTGCCAAGCACCAAACAACAGCAGCAGCAGCAGACAGAGTTAGCAATTAGCTGGAAAGAAAGTGTAACATTTAACACTTAAAAAAAGCTACATGATATTTTTCACAGGGTGGGAATTAAAACAGAGCTAAAAGGAGAGTGAGGATATTTACATTAATCAGGTGAACACAAAGACAACTCCAAATGATGTAATCTGTAAACATGTCCGTGCTCGACGTGTCAGATGACGTTATCACACAGAAAATAGTCTATTGATTCAGATTTAAAGCTCTGACTTCTACTAGAAATGAGAGAATCCATAACACACCACCAGAGGAACACACGACAGGTGATTAAAGTGTGTTTATCTCGGCGCCTTTAATCACAAATGTGGAAAAATAGCACTTGTGTTTGTGATGCTGCGTGCAGAATATGTGTAAGAATGATGTATTGCAGAACAGTAGTAAACCTGGTTGGAAAACACCACCTTTGCTTCTGCGAAAGCTTGTTTTGAATACTTTCGGAGTCATTATCTGGTTGCTGTGACAACAGTGAAATTCCTCCAGGAAAATAACACCGGGTGGAAGAGGTGAAGGATGGAGGGGAAAGAAGCGGTGAGGGGAGAGATTATAAAATCAGAGGGAGAGGTCTGACAGTGAGTGAATGAGGTGTTGATGTGATTAGGAAGAGAGCGGGGAAGGGAAAGAGAAAAAACAAAATAGAGAAGTGAAGAATTAAGAGAGTGGTAGGAGGAGGTGTGGGAAAAGAGGGAGGTGAGGAACAAAGAGGAAGAAAGGAAATGTGATGGAGGGACAGAGGGAGGAATCTGAATTTGGAAAATTCAAATGAAAGGAAGAAAGACGATGCCAGGACGAGAGGAAGCTGATTAGGAGAGCAGTGGGAAGGGAACTGTTCAACAAAACACTGAGATACAAACATATCAAATACTGATAGATGAATTATGTTTATTGGACTGCCATTGACTGGAAGAACGATGTAGAGATGGTCTGAGTGATACATGAAGTGTTTCTAGTGCAGAACATGCGGTTACTGTGGAGGGTGCTGTTCTCCCAGAGGAAACACAGCTAAGTTTTCAAAGCTCCGTTTTGATGAGCAAAAATCACCCCTACATGTTTCTCCTCTTCAGAACTGGAAGTGACTCACTCACTCCTGCCCTCCTTATTGATCGTCCCTACGCCTGTCGAGTGTTTTATCCCATGAAAGCAGTTTAACAGTGGCAGATCCACCGCTTGCTGTAATTCTTAAAACAATGGGTCCAAATTAAAACAGATTGTTACTTAATATCGATACTGAAATTACAACTGTAGGTGGCTAGTGACACTAAAGTTGATGGAATACTCAATATTGAGAGAAACACTCAAACCGAGCCTACGTAGCATGCCTGTGCAGTATTGTGAGAGTTTGTAATTATCTGAGAATCACACCCTGCTAACTACTTTCAAAAATCGATGACATTAGAAGAGAGCGTGAGCGGATCGCGTTGATAATCAAGAAGACTGGACGGCTGCAGGTTCTTGAAGACATTCATTAAAAGAAAAGACATGATGGGAAGTCCAAGGCAACTGACTGATTTAAGAGACATGGATACAGAATAAACTGTTACAGTGATGTATAACACTGGTTAAACCTTGTGAAAGAGTTAATTGGTGTTTAACTTTAATAAAAATCAAAGTGCAAATGCTGGAGAAGAATATGAAAAGATTGCATTGGGCTACAAAAGCCACTAAAAGCTAGCGGCTAGCCCTGAAGTGTCGTCAGAACTCTACTGTAAACAACCTTTGTCCACCTCTATTGCTGACCAGTAGTGATTAAAGGAAATCAATGACTTGACTTTTCCTCCACAGTCAGTTTCTCCACATTAGTGAAGTCTAAGGCTCGTCTATGTCCCCTCTTATTGAACATCAAATGTATGGATGCGTTCATAGGTAACCCGTGTGTCGTCGTGAGTCCGTGCCGTCCTTGGAAAAATGTGTGTCAGCATGTACGTTATTATTGCGTGAGCTGTCAATAGCGCATTGTACGTCTTTGAACCAATTATGACTGTTGCTGTAGAGCGAAGCAGCAGAGGACGAGGAGAGGAGGGAGGATGAAGGAGAGGTGAACGAGAGGAGAGAGGGAAGGGAGGTGGTAAAGGACAGAAAGAACAATAAGAACGGAGGGCTGGATGGCTGCTGAGAGAGAGAGAGAGGAAATGAAGGCAGAGATAAGTTTCTACCACTGGCTGAGCAGCTTCTAGTCTTTTTTCTCTGTTTCTACAAAGTCCTAATGATGTGAAAATCTTAGTTTCAGTGTTTTGACAGCAATAAAACAATATTTTTATAACTGAAAACTGCAATAAATGTGTCTGTCTTAGCTGTATGTTTCTTCATAGCACACATCCCCGTGCATTCACTGAGCAGAACAGTTTCTGTGCATTTAAAATCAAGGAAATCAGCCGGCGAGGTCAGCTTAGTCACAGGAACACAAACATCGTATACATGATGTCAACACGATTTAGTGTTAACATTAAGAGCAGCGTACACAAGGAGACGTGAAGGCAAAGAGAGAGGGACCCGCGATAGGAGAAAGAAAGATGGGCTCACATGGAGGAAGAGAAAGATAGAGATGGAGGGAGACACGGAGGGAGTGGATTTAAGTAGAAGGGGAAATTAGTCGTCTGCAGAGAGTGTGGAGGATTTCAAAGAGGCTTTCAAAGAGGCTCAGGCTTTTCTCTTTCTCTTAATCCTTCCAACTTCAATGTACTGTATTGCAGCAGGGAAAGTCTCAGCAGAAACAACAGTGAGGATTCTCTTAATTTATTCTCACTATGGCGTCATTTCCTCCTATCAGATAACTTTGGAGCCTCGCTGATAAAGCGGCAAAGAGTGACGATTAATAGGAGCCAAACGGTGAAACAAGTTGAAGCATGTAGCATGTAAGGATACCCAACTGTTGGAGCTTTTAATATGCAAACTGATTTGAACTTTGGGTGTGTGTGTTTGTGTGAGCGAATGCTGTCAGAGACAGCAGCGCCCGCCTCAGGCAGCCTCTGTCCAAGAGCTTGCAAACACTTGAAGTGAAATATGGCAGCGATCAGACCGGAGGCAGAAACGAAGCGCACTGACGTGGCCGCAGTTATATAAGAAGTGACATTGCCCCCCTTGTCCCCGAGTGTTTTCAGTGACTCTGGAGTATCAGCAGTAATAGTGCCAAACATAGCCTGGTGATGATGGACAACGTTTTTCATTCATTATTCATTATTATCAGGTTCATTATGTTTCCTTTGTTGCTTTATTACCCAATTTCTTTCAAAATGTCCAGTTTCTGGTGAACTGTGGAGAAGTTTGGCGTACTTGGGGACACTCTGTCATGCTGTTATAGACCTAGACTACCAGGGGACACTGAGCTCTTCTCCCATTAATACTAAGTCACTAATTTAACTTCTTCTCCAAAGTTTTTGTGCTTTCTCGCCTCACGGGTTCTCATGGATGTTGCCGTGGTCCCGCTTGATGCCCACTGCCAATGTTGTTGTTCTTGTTACTTATATTTCTATTATTCCTGTTATTCTCGCCCACCAGGAGCTCTCTCTCAGGGTTCTGTTCAATATTTTTGCCTCTTAATAGGACGTTTTTCCTTGCCACTGTCGCCAAGTCCTGTTATGATTTGGTGCTATATAAATAACTGAATTAAACTAGTGAGTACCAAAACAAAACCATATTTTACAGTATATCTTTTTACTTTATGAACATGATTGAGTCTGTGTAATATGCATATGCATATTTGACATTTCTATTCATCCAAATGAATTTCCTGTGAGATCATGCTCCTATGGTAACATTAATATGCATTATGTTGAGTGACATTAGGCTCTCCATGGGAGGTGAAGGTGAATAATGGAGACTGTGTACTGCTAATTATCAGTGCACAGCAGTCAAATACATGGCTGCTCATATTAAATACAAAATTAAATAAGTCTAGTGACATTAACAATATTAAAGTGATGATAGATGATAGAAAAGTGATGCAGGTTAAGTGGACATGACTTGTTGCATTTAAAAATGGACATAAATGCTGACTCATCCCTAAAATAGCATCTTTATTAACTCAATATGACGTCAGTTGATGAATGTGTCACAGTGATTGATCACAAATAATGCTGACAAAGTAAATGAAATGAAGCTAATATCAAACTGCAGTGGTCTGAATTCAGTCACTTTTAATAACTGATAAAAAATGCTATAAATGTCATAAAGCCATCTGACTTCAAGGTTGAATTGACCAACAAATCCATCTCCTCAAAACGTGTAAACAATGTTTATATTTACTGATTAACAGCAGCTTCCTCTTCCTCGCTGCTTCCTGTGAGAGAAACGCCACGAGCCACGTTCAGACGGCAGACGCTGCCAAAAGCCTGAAGGGACCCGGAGCTCTGAACGGACGCCTTCTCTCCACAGACTATATTTACACACACACACACACACACACACACACACACACACACACACACACACACACACACACACACACACACACACACACACACACACACACACACATACATATTTATTTATTTATTGAAGTGTATATACACATTATTCTACTTTTTATATGTTCATTCAGACACATTAACATAAATAAAACTAAACCATAATACTGTTACCATGAATTACATAAGAGACTCATCAAATCTGTCAAAACTAATAAATAACTAACTTCCAATGACAAAATTCCAAGGTTACCAAGAAAATTATGAAATGTGACGTGTGTAAAATATGAGTGTGTGTGTGTGTGTGTGTGTGTGTGTGTGTGTGTGTGTGTGTGAGGAGTGTGTGTTCAGGTCTGTGATGACTCTGACCCATTTAGGGCCTCCTGCTCAGCCAGATGAGAAACTGAATGTCTGAGCGGCTCAATGTTTTTTATCCTTCGGCCACTCAGCTCAGGCACATCTGTGACAGCCTGCAGGACCAGAGGCTGGACCTCGAGTGTGTGTCTGTTTATGTGTGTGTGTGTGTGTGTGTGTGTGTTGATGATCTGAACTTATGTGAACTCGTGGACCCTGTGTGAACATTTACTTATGTGAATGTTTGAATCTGTTTGCATGATTCCTTTCATTATTTAAAAACAGCTGAATATTCACTTGTTTCTGAACACTGTGTGTTTATATTTGCAGAACATGGTGTAGTGGCAGTACGTTACCACTAGCTGGCAGCAAACCATTTACCTACTGATGTGACCGTCATATACAGTGTACAGTTTGTCTCACTGCACATCCATCACTTAGAGAAGAAGCCCATCATTAATCACTGAGAGTAATTACTGGAATACTTCAGATGTTTGAACATACTTTGGCATATGATTGAATATTTCTATATAATATGAAAAAAGAATGTTTTTATTACATTTTTAGATTCATGTTTAAAAGTTCTCTTTATGAAGATCATGTGAAATGATCAAAAGCTGCTAAATGCATCTCGGTGGTTAGGTTTGTTTGAAGAACTTTGAACCTAATCTTTATTCAATGACAAATTACACATAATTTCCTTTAAAAAGGTCAGATAATTTGCACATTTATGGACAGCACAAATGTTTTGATGAAAAGTTTTGATATCCATAAGAACATATATATGTGGTTTTAAGCACCAGAAAGCATCTCTTGAGTTCTGTGTTGCGTTTGTTCTGACTGTCTTCTGATTGGTTTCCTGTTTTCTGAGTGACACACGACCAGGCCAACCACAGGTAACAGATCGTAGCCTACCTGGACGGTACATGGCTGAAGGCTGAGCCTGTATAGCTGTGACATCACAACCTAGTCCTGAAGACTCGTTTAAAGGTGCAGTTGAATCCGGGCTGTGTGCACTCTGTATTGATATTTTCACAGTACTTATAGAGCACCAAGACCTATTTTATTATCCCAAATGAAATCCCACGTTCTACAATATGGGACCTTTAATGTTTTAGAGCCAGAGCGACTGATTTTACAAAGTCCACACAGGGTCTGTATAAATCCTCTGCCTGACTATACCCACAATCAATATTCCTGCACCATCTGCATCATCATTGTTATTGTATTTCTTGACCTTTTAAACGCCCCCTCGGGATGTTTACACTCTGTTTTATAGTTCTGATAAAAGATGGTCGAATTAGTTAACGAGTGAATTAAACAAATAGCTCATCCAGTCTGTCCACCAGATTTTAAAAATGCAGCTGACAGACAGTGAAATGAAATATCTCGCAGGTTCAGAGTGTTTCCTCAGGTGGTCAGGGCCCATAACACTTTACCTTCTGTCAGGTGTCACTACGAGCGCCCACCATCTGCTGCTCCAGGTGGGGGTGATCATGTATGATGCAGTGTGTACAAGTTGGCCGTCTTATCGTCCTAATGACCTTTACACCCTTTAACACACACACACACACACACACACACACACACACACACACACACACACACACACACACACACACACACACACACACACACACACACACACAAGCAAACACACACTAAAACAGCAATCCCAGAGATGACACAGGGAAATACAATATTCATCGCATGGCTGGTTAATGACCCTGTTATGAAACTCGAAGCTTGTTAACTCGTCCATTAATTAATATGTTTTAATTGCCGCCGTGATGTATTGCAGTGTCACACACCTAAAAGACAGGCTTGCCCTTTGAGATTATTAATTTTCAGGGGAACATTCATTTATTAGTTAAAGCTGCTACACGGTGCATTTTTTTCAACAGCTCTCTGCGATGATGAGTCGTCGGTCTCACGCTGATGCTGCCGTTATTGTTGCTCTGCTCTGTACTAGTTTTATACAAAAGTTCATTACAGCAGACTTGGAGTGGTATTGATTAAATGACGCCTTTCTAGCATTTTGTAAAATGTTTGGAGGTGGCGTCTTTTGTGTGAAAGATTTCAAGAGGTTTTGTCTTCCAAAAGTTTTTTTTTTTCCAACACAATGAAAGCTATAAAGCTTCAGTTTGTCCCCATCGAGACTGTGTGATTATTGTTCCTACTGCAGAATTATTTCTGAATGTTCCCAATCAAACATGAGAACGGAAACAGATCTTTAAAAGTTTGTTTCCCATCGTCATCTCCAATTTCCTTTCTTTTTTTCTCGTTTACATTCCTCACACAGTCCGTCCTTATTTCAGTCTCATGAACGTTGCCAGAGCTGATAGTGAAGGTAGTGGTTTGGTTGCCTTGTTTAGAGTTGCATATCAGTGCAAACAGTTGTCTTTTGGCAACTTTCCATCTTTTGAATCCCTTTGCTTCTTCTGATTTGTGATTTATACACCTCCAACATATTCTGCTTCTTCTTCTGGTGACTTTGCTGACCTTTAATCCTCGTGAGTCGTCCACTAATCAGATGATCGGTGGTGCGATCCCCGGCTCCTCCAGTCTGCATGTCGAAGTGTCCTTGGGCAAGATACTGAACCCCAAACTGCTCCCGAAGGCTGCACCATCAGTGTGTGAATGTGTATGAATGGTTAGCTCCCAAAACTAATGAGCAGTTGGCACCTTGCATGGCAGCCAATGCCATCAGTGTATGAATGTGTGTGAATGGGTGTAGAGATATGTAGTGTAAAAGCGCTTTGAGTGGTCAGAAGACTAGAAAGGCGCTATATAAGTACAGTCCATTTACCATCCTCTATATCCACTGAGTTTGAGATTGAGTTTGGGAGGTCTGTCATCTGTTAGCTACTTTTGGGCTTTTCTTTGTCATGCCTGTGATATTCCTAAATCAATTCCTAAAACGCTCCTGATGTATTAGCTGCTCACATGCCAGTCTGTTCTCAGCTGCCTTCCTTCCTAACACCTTCACCTGCAGGTGTCCCATTACAACTTGAGGAACTGTTATCCTGCTTTAATTAAGTCCGCTCCTCTATCCTGGGCGCTCTCGCCCCCTTAATGAAATAAAACCAAATCAAACTCCGAACCACGGCTAAATGACTTCACCGCAACCTTAAGGTGGAACTGCAGAGCAGGTGGAAACAAAATGAACCTGAAATCTTGTTTGAAGTAATAAAAAAATGCAGTAAAGGGAAACATTTCTTTGACCTCATTACTGCAATAAGATCTGCAACAATCCCAAAGTTCTTTTCTCCACCACACACACTTCAATTAGGAGATACACCAGCTTCGCCGACTTCTTCTTCTTCTTCTTCAACTTCCTCTGCCTCTTGCTGACTTCTTTGATTTCTTCGCCCTTTTATGTCGCCTTCTTCTCCTTCTTCTTCTTTTTCTCATACACATTTACAGAATCATGACTGGCATACAGAACTATATTTTCTCTTTTGTCGTCGTTGTCATCTTCTTTATCATCTTTTGTGTTGTTTTCTTTTTGGGCTACTTTTCTTGACACACACACACACACACACACACACACACACTCAGTCAGACACACACAGTCACAGGATCACATTTTCACCCCATGCCATCTTCCTCATTGCTGCTGCTTGTCTCCTCCTCTCTCTGTGATGGAGTCTGGCTCAGAGGGGGTGCTGGATCTCCTGCAGACTGTCATCAGCCAAGGCTTCACCAGCACACACACACACACACACACACACACGCACACGCACACCCCCCCCCACCCCCCCACACACACACACACACACACACACACACACACACACACACACACACACACACACACACAAATGTCTGCAAGTTTATACAAATATGCGCACAGACAATAGACCTCATGCGCACACACACTGTCTCTCTCTTGCCCTCCTGTAGATGTCAATATTAGGCAGGCAGCTCTGACTTTATTACCACACCATGAGATCAGATTAAAGGGAGTTTATTGCCCTTCTCTCTTCAAGGTCCTTAAAGTCCTGATCTCAGTTTGCCGTCTGGACCGCTGCATATTTTAAACATCAGTTATGGATGAAGATGAACTGCAGTGGCAGTAAGGTCCTCTTAATAAAGACCTTGCAGCGGCAGACACACTCCTCTGTCTGAAAAGGTTCAGTGGGCATCTGTTTGTGACGAGGAACACATGACTGAGACATCAGCGTGCAGCCCGAGCACCAGACTGTCGACGGTCTTAGATCTGAACTCATTACATTACTTTTTGACATGTGAATCATGTGAAGCTTTCTTTTCAACAATATGTTTTATATATATGTTGTGATTGAATCTGTTTCTCCATCTCGAAATGTTCCCGAAGCGTGAGGCTCAGAAGGTTGTTGTGATGGTATCATATTAATGTGGTGACTCACAGGTTGCACAAGGTAAACTCACTGCAGTTTGTTGTTCTTTGAACTGAACGGATTCTCAATTCATCTCCTGCTGTTCCACCTACAGTTCTTTTTTTTATAGTGGAAATAAACACCAGAAGCTTCTTTAACAGAAAACTTTACCTGAACCCGTCCTCCTAATTGACAATTAGATCAAAGATCGGTCGATTCATTCAACAAATACGTACAGACCGAGCAGAAAAGCCTTCTTCAGGCAAGAAAAAGTGGTTTATTACCACCTGGGTTTCATCACCAACATAATTGCTGAAATCAAACAACAGTCGGACAATCATAGAAGTTTAACAAACCTCCAGGTTAATCAAAGTTATTCTGAAGAGAGAACAAAGGTGAACGGTAAAATTACAACCCCACACTGTCTGAAAACAAACAGTAATTTTCCTTGAACCTTTCTTTGACTTGTGAATACCCCTCTCATCTCTCTCTGCTGGTGTATGACTCAGCCGAGGATGCAGCAGGGAATGATAAAACTGGCTTAAGAAGAATTTCCAAACCTTAAATTTGTGATATAAAACTAAAGAAATGTGTGAGTAATGTGAAAAGGCCGGTTCTCGATCGTAGGTGAAGTATGACACTGCAGATCTGTGTTCCTGTCTGATGCACAGACACACAGCTGAAAGCCTCTGACTGCAGTTGTCATCTCGGATGTAGCGCCGTGGTAGCTCTGATCTGGATTGTGACACTTCCCATCTCGTTCTCCCCTCGTTGTAACAAACCCAGAGTCCAGTTCAGTCCGCTCCATTGGATTTCTGTCCGTTCCACTTTGCTGACTCCTCTGCAGTCCAAGTCCACGCAGTCCAGGCCAGGAGTTAAAAAAGAGGCGCGACAGCTGGCCAGTAATTACACTGCTGGCCTCGGTAATGTGATTTATTAGGTCAAGTTGAAGCAGTGAGTAAGTCACTCAAGCAGGTAGTCAGAAAGGCAGAGCAGAGAAAGGATTCCCCCTCCCTCCTTCTCAGACTGGGTAAATCACTGCATCTGGCACCCTCTAGTGGAGGGAACAGTGACGTGCAAGTAATGGAACATGAAGTCATAAAATATACTTCATCTTCTGCCCATAGCTGAGATCTTTTAGTCTGGAGATGAAGCGTATTGATCACTGATCTGAGTGAGGAAATGAGCTCTTACAGCAGAGGACACTGTGAGATTTATCAAGGAAAAGATCAAAACAGTAACCCTGCAGAGGCAAATATCCTGATTTGTGGTTAAAAGTTTGACAGAATTATTAGTTTTTACAGATGTTTTTCCACTCTGAAGTAACTTCCCTAAATCTAAAACTAATAAAATCACAAGATCTGCTCTTTCTCTTTGTTGTTATTAATAAAAATACAAATATTAAGAGTGACAATCCACTCAGAGATGATCAGGATTCCTTACGAGTCAAGAAATGACGACTGTACAGGTGAAAACAAAGTGAAATCATGAAATTTTGCTGGTTTAACGCTCATCCTACCGACATATCTGGTCCCCGAGGACCTCCAAAATAAACTACTGTAACAAAACAACCTTCAAAGCGAAAATATTAGAATAGAAGAGATACTTTACTGATTTCTCAAGGGGAAATTCTTTTTTGGTGGAGTGGTGGGCAGCCACACAGAGCGGCGCCCTGGAAGCAGTTGGGAGTTCGGTAACTTGCTCAAGTGCAGCTCGGCAGTGCTCAGGAGGTAAACTGGCAACACTCCAGCTACCAGTCAGCTACGGCCGCCCCTATTTCTTCTAAAAAAAATGATAAGATGTGTAATTTATGTTTTATTATTCTGTCTCTCTGCAGCCTCAAAAATGGGGACATTTGTACATTTTCCCACACTCTCCACATATCTTACCTTGAACATCATCTTACCTTAGAAGAGCTGTATGTGTGATACTTCAAATTAGGTCCCATGTCAAACATGAACTCAATTAACAGTTCCTCTACCTCTGAGGTCTGAATGTATGTGCCTCCTGTTAAACATAATTCTCCCTGTACACAAATCCATCTTCATAAAGAAGTCGTTTTCACAGTCTGGTGTTGAAGAACCTGACTTGGTAGAGGCCTGACCTCAACCCCGTCCAACACCACTGTGGAGCACCGACTGTGAGCCAGACCTCCTTCACCAAACATCAGTGTTGGATCTCACTAATGCTCTTGTGGATGAATGGGAGCAAATCCCTGCCGCAGGTTCAAACATCTGGTGGTTCGCCAGAGAGCAGAAGAGTGGAGGCTGTTGGAGCAGCAGATTAATGCTCAAGGTGATACATTCTGCCTCCCTATTTTTCTCTTTTTGTTGTTCTTCTGTCGGCTCCTGCCTCTCCATCATCGCATGTTCACTTCACTTCATCTCACTGTAATTAGAGATAGATCATTCATGGTACATTTGCGCTACGTCTCAATCCACCGCCAGCCCGTCATCTTCTTGATACTTCAATCAATGTTAAATCAGCTCATAGCTTTTGAAGGAGCAGGTTGGGGTTGCGGGTCAAACCACCTCAGGGCTATATACGAGGTTTTCAATCATACCTGTGGGATAGGTGTGCGTGTATGATGAAGATAAGTATGACGCATGAAAGGCTATTATTCATGTGAGTGTGCATGTGGGAGTGTATCACAAGGGGATTTCAATTATAGGTATGTCAGCGCTGGTAGGTTGATGTCACATATGAGGTTTTTGATCATATACAGTACATGCAGCAGTACATGCAGGCAGGTGTGTGTGTGTGTGTGTGTGCGTGTGTGCGTGTGTGCGTGTGTGTGTGTGCGTGTGTGTGTGTGTGTGTGTGTGTGTGTGTGTTAAATGATGAGTCTGTCCCTGGTTGCTGTTCCTCATTTTGCGCTCCTGTCTGCATCTGTGTGCTGTCACCCAGAGGCCAGCGAGGAGCTGATGGGGAGCGTGAACTCCAACCAGGCTGCCCTCCTCTGGTCAGCGGGGGGATTATTATCAGGTCTGGCCAGTTAAAAGGGGGGAAAGTGAGGTCTTTATTGCACCATACTTCACAATGACCATAATATCATATCTGCAGCAGCTTGATAGGTTTATTGATCAATACGGATGATTCAGTGGGCGCTGGCAGGTCTCGCTTTTAAACCTGCACAGTATAGTTTATTGTTCATGTTGGAATTAAAACAGACCTGCTCTCATGAAACTTCTTTTATGGTTTATTCCAGTCGTATGTTTAATCAGACAACACCGTCTCCATCCTGTGTGTGCACAAAAAAACACACACCAGTACAGCCATGGCGATTCAACAAGATGGACTTCACTCACTCTCAGTTAACAAAAACATAATGATTCTTATTTTCAGGTTATTATACACTAATGAAAACAGTTATGAACATAATATCACATTCCTGTCATTATCTGTAAATAGAGCCCTCTAAATCTTGCACACAGGACCTTTAAGTACACTCCTCCCTCCACCCAAAGAAAGTGCAAATCAGTATGCACGGCGCTGTAGTCTTGCACTTCTCTGCATTTTTGGTAGACTCAAAATGAGACTCGGGGGCAGAGCAGGGTGAGGCTAAATTTAAAGCAGAGGTTAGCAGACAATCAAAGAAAACAAACAAATGCAGAGAGGGAACAGACACACAGATAAAAAACTAAAAAAAAACAGGCAAACAAGAACAGAGGCTGGACCGCAATGAATAATTGAGTGAGAGGAGTGGTGCATAAAAGACGTCTCAATAAAAACACTCTTCATGACAATAAAAGCACCAAATATTCACATTTCTATTCACTGCAGTTAAAGATTGTACTCATTTGTGATCATCAAGTGATCGTTTCTTTATCACCCATCTTCACACTGACCCTCTCAGATGTCACGGTAGCAAAAATTTCAAATCTAAAATATTGATGTGGTGAAAATGAGCACACAGTTGAGTATTGTTGTCCTCTGCTTCACAAAGTGAAGGGCACTCAGTAAAGATCTATTCCTCTGGAAACAAATTGACTTCCAATATGAGTTTTTGTCCTTTTTCTCCATTGTTGTATTGTAATCATTTTGGTTTTGGTAAATAAGTAAAAAGCATAAAAGAATCATAAGAAAATGTAATTATGTGTTTTAGAAGCAGGACACAACAGACTGAGAACCAGATAACTTTTCTTTAATATTTAATCTAAAAGTTATATGTTCAAATATTCTTAACAATCCAATTAAACCACATAACTTTACACCAAAGCCAATTACAAAACTTTTTGACTACAGCTCTCAAATTCATACTTCTTCACAGGTGAGTCTTGAGATCTGTGCTCTCACACTGAACGCCAAGTGACAGAATAAAAAAAAAAAAAAGGCCGGAAGGAAGAAGAAGGAGAAGAGAAGAAGAAGAGGAAGGGAGCAGCAGATTTAATTTACTCTCCAGAGCTCTCGCTCGTTTCATGATTTTAACAAGTTCCCACATTAAAAGAATTATCGCCTTCACAGAATCCCTGACACAGGGTGACGCTAGACGTTTTTTGAGGAAGGGAACACTGCGCGAACGCCGGGAAACTGACAAAGTTGACAACTTTACTCGAAAAAAGAGCTTCTTCAGCTTCTGGCAAATGTAACACCTGCGGTAGCTGTTGTTCAAATTAGAACTTGTTTGAGTTATCTTGAGATGTTTGCTGAATAAATACTTTAAACACTTGAGAAGAAAACTCAGGTAAGCAATGACTTTTTCCTCATGCTGTTATTTAGTTAATTCCAGATATAAAATCATGAAGTCACTGAAAGAACTTGGTTAGCACAAAATAAGGACTGTGTTAGCATCTGAACTTTTAAACAACATTTGTTGCATATTTGACTACCTGCTACCTAAAGGCTCACAATGACTGCTGATTTATTAAATATATGTACAGTGCTGTAAAGAGTACACCTGTGCACCATCTGTGCTATTATAATAACACACAAACACCGATTCTAAAGTCTCTACAAATGAACAAAACATGAGACTGACAGTAAAAGAAAACTAGGGTCCATAAAAGGAAAGTCACAAACCATAAAAAAAGGTTATTGTGTTAGAACAAACATATAAATAGAGTTTTAAAGATGATACAGAGCATGCAGCATGGACTCCTTCCAGGTCTAAGGCTCCTCATTGGCCAAAAGTGCATCTTGTTTATAATCTTGACTTTGAAACAGGAAAATAAGGAAACTTTTGTCTGGATCAAACCCAGAGTTTTAGGCAGTGAAAGAGATCAATAATAAAACGTTAAGAACCACTTGAAACCAGCAGTCAGATTACGGTTACGATTTATCTTGTGACTCATCAGGTGGGTCCCCATCTCCAGTTTGGAAACCAATACTCTACACAAGGTTGTAGTAAAAACAGTTTTCCTCCTAAGTTTTAAGCTTTTTAGGACCAGTGTGTAGGATTTAGTGGAAAATAGCAGTGTAGTTGTGGATTGCAACCCCCTCCACTCACCTCCCTGTTTGGTTTGTCTAGTCTTGGTTACTGTAGAAGCATGGCAGTGCACTGTGGAAGAGGACCTGCAGCACCTCGATATAATCGTCTCATTCTGAGGTAACAAAAACAAGATTATACACTAAAGAAAACACATTTTATTTATATATGGAGATAGCACTGATTCTTTCTTCCATGCTAATACTTCAACCCACTCTCTAATGAGATTTGAGTGAGTGCTAATCTAACACTTGATTGGATAAAAGTGGAAGGATGAAAGGCTTTATCTTTCCGAGGACAGAGGTTATCAATTATTAGCCAGTTTCTGCAGACTGTCTTTTGAATAAATGAAAACAAATCACCGCAGATTATTTCTCAGAGTGACCAGAGAGCAGGATTAAATCAGTGAAATCAGCTGATTTATGGAATAAAAGTCTCTCTACACCAGGCTCAAACTGTTACAGTGTTATTAGACTCAGGTAGAGGCTGCACGGCTTACACAACTCTCTAGACATCATTAGTATTATCAGGAGAGGTCAGCCATTTGGTTTGGGTCACGCACATTAAAAATTACAAACTGTCAAGCAGGAGATAAAATAATTCACTGGACGGACGCAGTAATCCAGGGAGAAGAGGTCACCTCCCATTTAAAATTATATGACTTGTGTAATCATGCTGTTCGAGTGCATGAAATACCAGATGTTCATCCTGCCAGGACTAAAATGACTGTAGGTCACCAGTGAGTCAAAACACAGTCAGCAACACATCATGAATTTTATCCATGTATAAAAACGGTTTCTTCTGGTTATTTAATGAGAATCCACACACGCGCACACACACACACACACACACACACACACACACACACACACACACACACACACACACACACACACACACACACACACACACACACACACACACACACACACACACACACACACCTCTTCTCTTTATTCTACAAAGGTTTTCAGTATCTGGCCTTCATCAGTGGTGGTGTCTGAGGTTGCATCAGGTTTCCTTTTCTATAGATTAGTCATGTGACCTTTGGATTATCTTACATCAGTGGTTCTCCAACTGCAGATGAGGCATGAATGACCAGGGGGAAAATATGGAGTGACAGTTGAATGAATGACTTATGTAGGAACAATAAATAAACGTTTCTTTCAATGCTCTCCTGCCAACATTTATTTCACTGAAATTCAGCTTTGATCATGTTTTATCAGTTTCCTCCTCTGTCATTGTTGATGACTGACAAGAACAACTTCACTGTTTACTTATTGAAGCAGACAAAGAAATAGACAAAATAATTAATAGAATTTTGCAAAAATAAATATAGAAAATTTGGCCATGCACTGATAAAATGTTACAACTACTAAAAGCCAACAAAAAATAAACTAAAACAATAAACACATGGGATAAAAATGCATAAACAAAACATGGGGATAAAACTGCAACAATAAAAACAATAAAATATTAAATAAAATGAAATGAAATAAAGCCCAATAAGTGAATAAACACAGGGGAGAAGAAGTGTCAGGGAAAATGGATGAGCACACACACTTTTAGGCAATACCAAAGTTTAAGAGAAACAGAAATAACAAACACTTTACAACCATATTTTCAGAATAATATTTGGCAAATACATTAGATTAGATTTAGATATATATATTATATACTTTATTCATCCCACAGCGGGGAAATACATTAACACGCAAGCTGAATATTCATTTTTCAATACAAAACAACTAATTCTCTTTATATTAATGGTTAACCTGAACAAAGTCATGACAATTCGCCTCAGCAGATCTAGCCCTAAACCTCCAATTATCTAAAAAAATCATTTTTGTTGAGAGGAAATATAATCAGACGGTCCAGAAATGTCTTCCAGTCTAATTCTTCATTTAACCCTCAAAGACTGTCTATTCTTTGACAAACACGTCCTCTCAGTTCCTTTTATATCTAAGCGAAGAAACCTGATGATTAATTTCCATAAATAGGTACCAAAATCAACAATAAACATCTTTGGATTCAGATCCTACAAAATGAAGATGAAGGTTCTTTCCTATTCACAACATCCCTCGAAGAAGAAATCAATCATAGGAGACGCATTTAAATTCAACAGTGTGTTGGAAATGTCAATTTTCATTTAACATCTTTGCTCAGCTCCGGACATCTCAGCCCCTCCAGGCACCTCGAGAAAACTCAACATTTACAGAATGACAACACCTTTATCTGTCGGTGTTTGATTTATGATCTCCTCTGCTTATCATCAGCCTGCTGCCCCACGTGAGGTCCTGTCATCCCCTCACTCTGTGTCACTGCGTATTGTGCTCCGGTGTCGTACCACTGATATCCGTCTCTCGCTCGACTGTCACTTACACTCGGCAAGGCGAGACTTGTTTTGATTGCCGGTTGTTCAATCCTCAGAGGAACTACAGTGGTGAGACATCAAAGACTGTGAGTCATTTTTAGCAAAGACGCTTTTATGGTCATCATTTTCAGATGGGAAAAATACTGAAAGTGACCAATTAGAATTTAAATCACATAGCTGCATTCATTGTCGCTGAATGAAGCAGTGCCGCTTCATTTCAAAATATGATAATGGGGAAAAATTGGTTCCAAAAGATATTTTTCATCCTACGAAAAATATTCCACCACCATACTCCCCATAAATTATTTAGCAACAGATGTCAAAAATTAAAATAATAAATAAAAAACTATACCTCTCAGCCAAGTGTAAGATTTCCAATTCTGTATGAACTCTCTGAATGTGCATTCATCGATTTTCTTGGCCACTTGGGGGCAGTGGAACAAGCTGTACATGCAACACTGATATATTATCACTGTGTAAGGCTGATGTTGCTATAGCACGGTGCTCATTCAAACATCCAGCAGCATTTGGATCCATGCTTGTAACCTGCCGATGATTGCAAGTCTGATGTTGGCTCTCTTTTTTAGCTCTGCTTTGGTTTCCACCAACTCTCACCAAATCTATGGCTTCTTAGTTGCTGGGTTTTCTACTTTTTTCACCAGCCAATCAATTACTGCAGTTGTCTGTCATATGCTGGTCAATCTCAGGGCTATTGTCTGACACTGATTTAGTCTCTGGGGCAATGGCCAGTGTAACGGATATCTTGGCCAAGATTTCCTCTGCTGTCCAGTTGGCAAGTTGATACGCGAAAATGTCACATTTATGCTAATCTCTATAAACGGATATCTGCATATGAACGCAGAAAACTCTGATGGGTATAGCTGATGGGTTGCAAGGTTGCACTTCAGCTAAGCTCCAAGCTCCACTTGGATTGTTGCAACCAAAGCCTGACTGAACATGACTGGTCCATGTAACTCTGAGTCTGAACACTTCCAGTCCTACAGATATGCAGATATATTTATGGAGAGTATATTAAGCTTTACATGTAGAATACAGTCGACCCGTCTGAGCTTGTTTGTTTAAATAAGCTAGCTAGTCTTATATGGGTTGAATGGTGAGAACTGTAGGACTCAACATTAAAAAGAGTAAATAATGAGCTAAAAGAGGCACCAAAGACTGAATCTGTCATCTTGACACATAGTATCTACTGTTCTTCTATCTAATTTATATTTCAGAAATTGATATTACTATTTGAAGTCCTAAATAATGAAAATCCAACGAGGCTGAAAGAGAGCATCAAGCTCATCTCTCTGTCTGAATCTTAACCTTTTCACCTCCCTCTGATTCAGTCTTTCATCTCATCCAGTTTTCTTTACTACATTCAGCCAGCAAGACCTCCCGCACTCCTCGACCTTTCAAAGACTCATATTCTCTTTTTGCAATATGTTTGGTATATATTTGTTGGAACCTGTTGAGTAGCACTTTACTTCTTTGAATCATTACATTTGCTCCACCAGACTAACTCAATTGTACATTTGTGTGACACTGGGTCATGCTGACTGATTGCTTCCAACCAGAAATCATATAAAAATAGTTTAGAAAGCTCCGAGCTTCATGAAAAATACAATTTTGGGAGAAAATGTTATGTTTATCCAAAGACCAACTATTACATCAGCTCTCCCCAGAAAATGGACTGACCTGGTCAATTCAGATGAAGAGTTCCTGCTATGGTCAATCAATTTCACTTCAGTGTTGACAACTTAGACAAACTGTTAGATAGATCTGCTGGTCATCAAGTTTCCTGAAACTCAGACCAGTGTGTGTGAGTTTCTACTTCAAATCACTCATTTTATTTTGTAGTGCAAATTGTTTCTTCTTTGATCAGGCGCCTCGTTGAGCCTGCAAAACATTTGCCACATTCTGTCTGTCCTCATACATTTCTTTGACTGAGATAAAAACCCCTAAACCCAGCAAGGAATCCTCACTTAAACCTGTTACGACAGGTCCTCCAGTTCAAGTGGTCCACAGATACGTCTTAAACTAGAAAGTCTTTGCTTCAGAGATAATACTTAACCTTGTGCTATAAACAAATTCAATCCTTTCACATTCCTGAGGATCGAAGGCCTACAGAATTAGTGACAAGTCACTTCTCAAAAGCCTTTTCTTAAAGGTTATGTATGCACAAGATGTGAAACTTTAAGCAAACACCTATTTGCTATGTGAAGATATAGTGGAATGATGGCACCCTGAGCTAGAAAATGACGTTGCACTCCGTCTGTCTCTGTTGTTATCCTCCCAGCCTCTCTCTGCTTTGTTTAGCCAGGACAACAACAGCCATGTGAAACTTCGGGCTTGGAGAGGAGCAACGGTTGTTTTTCTCATCTACATAACTGAATTAAGGATTTATTTTGACCAAAGCAGAGTTGATGATTGTTGGATCAGCGGAAAGCCCAACAAAGACGGCTTTTGTGACTGTTTGTTTGGTGTTGGCCCCTCTGCTTGTTCACTCTGCTCTTGCTTTCTTGATTGTCTGCAGGGCTGCAGACCTTAATCAGCAGCACTGGACACACCTGGGCCCAGTGTGTTGTGTGCATGAAGCCAGAGCAGCAGCCTGCAAACCTTTTGCTTATACAGCACAACGTCCATACAGTCCATATTCACTCTCTACACTACTGAATAAATGTTTAGTTTACTGTCTCTTATTTTTGTTTCAGTCAAGAGCTGAGCTTGAACAGTTTGTTTCTGTTACGTTTGAATGTAATTCTGATGATCTGCAAGGTAAAATTACCATTTTGTGTTTTTCTGTTTCTCATTCAACAAAGAGGATGTTACTCTTTAACGAGGTCCATCTCTGTATGTATGAATCCTTTCCGTGATGTAGAATCTGAGCTTTTTTAGTGGACGTACTTGGATGGGTGCATTTGTACCCAAGGACGAAGTAACATTGGGCTACATGGCATAGATGTTTTCACATGTAACTGTGAATAGAGAGTTTATATCAACTGAGCATTATCAATTCTTGAAAAGACTATGAGACTAACAAACATAATAAAACTCACCAAAAAGGTCTTTTCTGTCCAGTCTGAAGTATTTTTTCCGATTGTCTGCAAGGTTCATTTGTTTTTGTCAAAGGAGTCTGGTCGGCCGTAGTGCCCATTTGTTTTATACATACATTACACTGTCTTTTAATCCTATTTAGCGTTCAGTTCAATGTTTCATTCATAAGTCCAGCCTTGAAATGCAATTTGCAGGGGGAATTAGACAATGTGATATGATGTTTTCTGAATGATTCATCACAGGATGAATGGGTACATCTTTGTACAAGGACCTGTATGTGCATCATAGCATTGTCTGGATCAATGCCTGCCTGTGTGCATCCAGTTTTCTCTAAGAAATGGATCATTTCCAGGTGCTTTCTTTCACTTACACCTCCAAATAAGTCATTCAGATCAGTGGTTTCAAATCTTCTCAGCTTCAGCTTTTCAGTAATCCAGTCATTCACAGCAAAGAAGCAAAGAAAACATCTGAAAAGCTAAATTTAATTTTGTGTAGCTTAAATGTTTTTTTCGGCTTTCTTATCCTGTTAATCATCTCACAACCCATCAGATTTATCTCACAATCCCTAGGGGAACCACAGATTTAGATAATATGGAGAAACAGGGGGTGGACTCTGTCGATGAATTCCCAGATGATGGATGATAAATCGGTGAGTCAAACCCAATGGGAATGAAAAGTTAAAATATTAGATTTAGGTTGTGGAAAAAGCATTTCAAGTTTCCATCTGTTTCGTCATTAAAAGGACACAAACAGTAGCTATTTTCAAAGTCAAAGTTGATGTCTCATTCATAGCAAAGTTTAAAGAAATGAAATACTGCAAGACATCTGGACAAAGACACAAGGGAGAAGATGAGAGGGAGGGCAAAGATAAGGACAAATAATAGCAATACTTGGAAAAAGGCTTCAAAAGAAGAAAATATGTCTTAATCTATCAGCCCTTTCCTTTTTCTTTCTATTGTCCTCCTTTCCTCTTTCTCTCTACATGTCTGCCGTCTCACTTTGCCTCAGCCTATCTGTCCATCAGCCATTTCTCACAATCAAAAATCTCTCTTCTCACTTCCCTCTAGCTCTCCGGCTCTATCTCGGTCCCTTCATTTCTGTTATTCCCTTCTCTACCATCGCTCTCTCTGTCAATCAATCTCACTGGGTCGCTTGCCTGTCTCTACCTTGGCCTGATTTTCTCTCCACTTTGTCTGCCAGCGACTGAAACAAAGAACCGCATGTTTTCTTTGTCTTTTATTTTTCGCTACGGCACCAAACCGCATCCAAAGAATACACAAATATATATTTGCCAGGAATATTATGTCTAAAAAGCATTCGTACTCTCACAGAAAGGAAAAAAAAAAAGGTGCAGCACAGTAGTTGTCATCTGTGGAGTTGCACAGATTGTTGTTGGCAGGTAAAGCCACAGTGGCAGAAGTCTCAGAGTATATGTGACAAAACTGACAATCATTTTTTTACAATGGTTTACTGAGATAAATATAGCCGTTGTCACATCCAGTGTACAGTATGTGTTGATGGGAAATGTGGGCACAAACAGTGAAGAAATTTGGAGAGTTGGTTGCCCAGATTGTTAAAGCTAAAGAGTTACACGGATGTTACCAGGAAATATTTGCTTTTTTGTTATTCAGGAAGTTCTTTTGTGATCTCTTTGGCCGCGTTCAGATTGCCAGCCAAAATCCGATTTTTAGCCCATCCAGATTGGATCCGGATGGCGCTTTTGAAGTCTGAACAGTCACAAACCACATGAAATCCGATTTTTGCAAAACAGATCGAAACCACCTCTGGGAGGTAGTTTCAAATCGCATTTGGACAGATGCGTCTCAGTCTGAACAGCTCCCAACACTCAGATCGGTTTTGACTGTCTGTGACGTCACTTTACGCGATGCCAGACCAGACCCAATGCGCCAGACCACCCGCGTATTTCGTGTTGTGGAGCTACGTTACCAACAGAATGGAGCAGGAAGATGCCGAAAACAACAGTCCTTGGACAGAGGACGAAACGAAATGCCTCATAAATCTGTGGGGTCGCAATTATATGACATCACACAATACACGCGCTGGATGACGCCTCCGCTCCGACGTCGTTGCTACAGCAACCTGTCAGCTCGGTCAATAATGTGGCCCAGTCTGAACAGAGCCATATCCGATTTGGACACTTGCTAAAAACAGTGTGGACAGTCAGATTTGAATCAGATTCGCCTGCAGTCTGAACGTGGCCTTTGTCTTTTGTCTTGAACCACCATGTTTCTACAGTAGCCCAGAACGGACAAACTAAACGCGGGTTCAAGATAGCTTCACAATCTTTGAGGCCACCGTAGTTTCACCTTCATGCTCGGAAGGAGAGGGTGAGGCGAGGGGGTTACACTCGTCCTTTAAATGTCAGTGTGCAGAGTACGACACCATTCCGGAGACTTCATTAATAAAGTTAGCAGGTAATGGGTGAATTATAATTATTTAAAGGCTACTGTATAATTCCAACTGAGGTGGTCTTTTTCTCTCAAGATACAGATTCTGGCCGAGGTGTTGAGGTGGCGACTTTGAACCTTTGTTCCATGCTGCTCCCGTCTCTCTTGACTCAGGATCTGCTGAAAACAAGTACTAATCTAATACAGCGCTCTTCTTCTCCCAAATTTAAAATCTACATACCTCACGGCTGCAGCTCACTGGAATAATATTTCTGCGAGGTAACATGAGGACAGGCGTCGCTGTGGCACTGACTGAATAAATGTAAAGTTTCCAATGACGGAAAACTTTACTGTAGTAAGTGCGGATCAGTCACACAGCCAATCCACAAGCTTACTCATATTTTGGTATGGGAAATGAGCACAAATTGGACAACTGAGTAGAAAACAGAGGCAACACACTGAGTGATAAGTAGGCTATGATTGCAGCGGTTTCACTCTGCAGTAGCCGAAAACCTCATGAGGACACGGGTTGATTCATTTTCCTGTACTAAAACAGAAACAGAATTGGCAATTTTCTGTGCGTAAAAGAGGATGAAACTAAAAAAAAAAAAAAAAAAAAAAAAAAAAAATCAGGGAAACAAGGACTGTAGACTGTACAGACGAATGGATTATAGCCAGTCACAGCACATTACACTAGCTTGCCATTTTCTCACTGTTTTCTGCTTTTTTTAACCGTCTCTCTTGCTTGTTTACATCTGAATATGTACATGTTTAAAATAATCTTGGTATGAGAGCGACTGGATCAGAAGTTGGCATCAGTAAAGATGCTGGAGTTAATAGTTTAACTTCTTTCTTATTGACTTTTGTCTTTTCTCTCATGGCGGCGCTACTTGAATCCTCTTCCCTCTGCCCACTGAGATCAATAAACAAGTTTATTTTTGCCTCCTCAGCAGCTCTGGCTTCAGGAAAAGATGAAACTTTAATGGTCAATAACAGAAGAGGAAGGTGAAGATGAAGATCAGCTTTAAAAAGGGAGAAAGTGTCTCTTACCGCTTTTAACTCTGTGAAATGAGACATCTTAGTCTGATTCATATGACGAACTCTAACTTATTTAATATTTTAAAGCAGCATTGTGTAGAAATTTTAATACCTCTGTTGTAAATATGGACAGGTGTTCACGTGTATTTGTTATGGTTACATGACTTATGATCAAAAACTAGCCAGTCGACAACTTTGCTAACAGCCAAACATCAAGCAAGGTCAACCACACAAGATGCTCCTGCTCAACCAGCTCTGATTCTGGCACGACACTAGCTCCGCTCATCATTCCCTTTGGCGCCCTGGACCTGAAAACAAACCTCCTCTTCCTGGTAAGTCACCTGTAGTACAAACACTAACACTCCCACGGTGCACGGCTAACAAACTGAGCTAACAGCAGCTATATCTGGCTGCAGTTTACTTCACTGTCCATCAGGAAACTCTGTAAATCACAGAGAGTTGAGGCGGAGCAGCCGGAGGACATCAGAGGGAAAACCAGAAAACATTTTCTCCATAAAATATGATCCACTTTCACCAAAATCAGTGAAATAGTTGGTGGTGTGTGACTTCTTGCAGGTGATCATAAAGTTACATAGTGCTAGAACAGGTGTACAGAGCACAGAGTGGAAATGACAGAGACACCATTCACCTGATTACAAGTCAATGTAGCATGAAAATGATTTAAAATCTGCTATTTAGTGATAGAAAAGTTAGATCACGCTGCTTTAATTCTACATTTCATAATTTAATATTTAGGTATATGAGCACCCGTGGACCTGTAGGGGTTCCACAATCTGGCCATTACAAGAAATGGGATCTGGACAGGGCTCTTAATGAAACTTTTATGACTCGGTCATAAAAAGTTTCTTCTGAGGTTTGAATTTATAACTTAATATCTTTTGGCATATGATTTCAGGTTAAACTCAAAGACAGTTAAAGGAGAGGGGAGGACAATACAATATTTTCACTGTATTTATGAGATTTAATTTAACTACCATCGCTGTTAGATTTCATACCCATCACTATCACCTTGCAATGAATGAGACCTCCGACAACTTTTTAAATTTAACGCAGCGGAAAGTTTCACTTCAATTTCACCTCCAAAGTTTCCTTTCGTCTCCATGTGTGCATCTAAAACCAATTTTGTGACTTGTTCAAAAAGATAATGGCAGAATATATGTAATGTAATATTCAAGACAACACTTTAGTTTCTTATTTTTCATGATTTGAAGTAAAAGATCTAAGACTTCTCTGCACATAAAAGGTTTTTGTCTCTTAAAGTTTGGTCACAAATTCATTGAAATCCGTGTTAGTGATCACTTTGACTTTGCCAAGTTAATCCATCCACCTGAAAGGTGTGACGTATGAGGATTCTGATAAAACAGTATGACTCTTATTGGTAAGTACTCATTGTCTTTGTTGGGATATCGGGGTAAGCCAATCAGAGGCAGAGTAGGGCAGGTCATGACTCTGCATAGTCATGCTTTTTAATCAACATCTTTAAATGCCACACGTGTCAGGTGGATGGATTATGGATTACTGTACCAGTTGACCTTTATGGGGGAATTAACTCTGGAATTTTTATTGGAATTGATGAACTTTCCCAAATGACTTCCTTCCGTGTTTTCCTTCCCTCATCTCATTCAGCTTTACTACAGCTCTAACTACCCACAACCTCACATTTTGTCATTGATATTGTCTTCTGGCTATGCGGCAGCAGGCAAGGTCAAATCATCCAAACACCCAAACAGCAGGAAACATTTTCCTCCACTCTTCTCCTCAACTGTCAGGACAGCAAACATCCTGACATCAATTTTCCAGAAAGTAGGACGCGGTGGAGGGACAGAAAGGGGATTTTTGGAGCTTTTACCCAAAGGGTCTCATTTGTCAGTTTGATTCTGTCTGTATCCTCCGAGTATAAAATGTGGTCGAAGTATCACCTCAGTCTGCATTTGTCAACCTTGTGGCAGTGAGAAATTCAGGAGTTCTGCACCAAAATGAGACGTGCAGCATTTCAAACTGACTTTAAGAGTGATATTTAATAAAAACGTATCTGCAAATTGAACCCCGATTCATAAGACGAGGCAGAGGACACAACTTTAATTAAGTGCACGAGGAGCACACTTATAAAATACAATTATGGAATACATTTAAATAATTAGCATGTTTGATTTTGGCATAAACAAATATTTGGAGAAACCGTTTTTTCTGATGCTTCCCAGGGTCTGCAAACCTTTCCCACAGTTGTTTGCTCTGGATCGATGTTGCTCTGTAGCTGCCTTTAGGTGAAATTGTAAATCATAAATAATTTGTGCACTTAATGTTACTGAAGAGAAATTGCACTAAATGAAGTATTTTTAAAAAAAATACATGAACACATTGAGCTCTCTGAAATATGAATTTATTGATCCCTGTGGAGAAACTGGGTTAACACAGTAGCATGACGTTAACGGAGAGCAATGAGAAGTGAAATATTTTAGCATTAGCATGCAAAATTTCCAAAAACAAAGCTGAGATTATGAAGTGTAACACTCTTGTCCAGCTGCTTCTTGCTAGGTCACTCTCTCCTTTCTTTTAGCTTGCTTCATCACCACCCTCTTCGTTTTCACCATTAACTATATCCATGGAGGCTGCTAAGCCCGGTTACATTGCCCGCTCACACGGCTCCAGTTCTGGCACAGTTACGTCAGCATTCCCTCGTGCTGTCACGTGGGAGTGGGGCGGGGGGGGGGTTCAGGAAAGGACCCCATTACAGGCAGGTGAGGGTGCACAAGAGCTCACTTTAATATCCAAAAACGAAGAAGGATAAACACAAAGAAACACGGGAGCAGGACTCCAAAAACCAAAGGACACAAAAAACAGATAAACCAAAAGGCAAAAAAAAAAAAAACACTAACAAAAGGCAAAAAAAATCCAGAAATAACAAAGAGCAGGAACACAGAGACGAACGCAGGCAAGATACAAACACACAGAGAGACAAACAACGAACAGACAAGGAAACACAGGAACTAAATAGACAGGCAGGACAATCAGGGACAGGTGAAACAAATCAGGGGCAGGTGCCAAATCAAAAAAGGCGGGAAACAAGACAGGAACTCAAAACAGTAACACGTGCCCCGCCCCTGAAAACTTCCTCTTCCAGGTGCTCCAACGCTCCCACAAAGTGCTTCAAACATTTTATTTATTTATTTATTTATTTATTTATTTATTTATTTATTTATTTATTTATTTATTTATTTATTTATTTATTTATTTATATATATATATATATATATATATATATATATATATATATATATATATATATATATATATATATATATATATATATATATATATATATATATATATATATTATAATGTTGAGTTGTTTCATAAGAAGGACCCACAAGTCACCCTGTCTCTTTCCAGCTGTCTCTGTCAAATAAAGCAGTTTTTTTTACACCAAACTTGAGAAAGCACTCATATTTTGCTTGATAAATGAGATTTAATATCTTGTGCTACGGCTTTGCAGTGATGGAATAACAACACAAACACAAATGTTGTAAGATGCAGCTCAGATAACCTTTTGGACGTCAGCAACTGATTTATCACAAAACGCCAGATGTTTTTGTAAAACACAAGTGAACATTCGATGAGGAGTAAAACATCTTGCTCCTGTACTTCTTCACAGTTTCTCAGTTTATTGGGTGGATCTGTAAGAACAGACCTGTGAACATCAGTTATTAAAGCGCGGTCATCTTTAGGCACAATCCAGATTTGAGACGCAGTAATTGGGGCCTAAATTTAATAGGGAGTCGATGTCGAGGAGCTTAAATTGAGCTGTAATGTGATCTGGAGATGTGTTCTGTCTTTAATAAGTTCTTCGGACGTTTCTGGACGGAAAAAAAAGTCTGATTAGGTTTATGGAAGGTCAAATATTACTTTTTCTGTTCCCTTGAAAATTGGAGCTAATGAGCTTCCACAAGAAGGTAAAATTTGAATCTCAGACACGAGGATGAAAGACACAAAAGAACAATTCAAATACATTTTTCATCTAAAACAGCAGGGGGAAGAAGGATAAAAGGGAAAACCATGTCTGTGAGTGGAAACTTGGAATATTTTGAGGATGATTTCCAGTTCTGAAAATTACAGGGGAAATTCTCACGGTTGTATAAAAACAACGGGTAGTGTGACATGTTCGCAGACTGAAATTCAGCATTAATGACTGACTTGAGAGGTAAAATCTGTCACTTTCAGGGTCAGCTGAGGAGTTAAAATCCAGAAAACCAGAGGCAAACCAAGCACAGCTCTACATATTTATACTTTTTTGTGATCAATTGTGTATTGAGATAATGCAAAACTGTAGATCACCGAGCTCAGAGGGAACTCTGGGGAAGGAAGGAGATGACAGGAGAGAAAAATGATTTACTTGAAATAATAAGTCAGAAAATAAGAGTGCAAGAAGGGGAAACGAAATGAAAAATAAGACAGAAAGAAGTCTAAAGAGACCAGAACAGCATATAATAGTAAAGCCACGATAACAGTCGTAACAGTGACAGAGACAACAAGGAATATACTAATTATAAACATGTAAATGGCCCATAGTGCAAAGTAATGAAGGTTAAATGAAAGGAAATGAGTTTATGGCAAGGTAAAGGTTAATTAAGGCTCATCAACTTTAGCTGACCGTAGACATTTCAAGTAAACAAACATCTGAAAACAGTCAGTCAGATTCTCTTCATGACAATATTAATGAGGGTTTTCTGAGCAGCAGTCAAAGCAGCTGATATGAACTGCTTCTGCTGAAAGAACGACAATATATCTGAGATGATCTGTAAGATGAAGAGCAGGGCAACTGGGAAGGTCTTCAATGATTACTGATTAAGGTTGCGTCCCATTCAGGTCAAACAGAGTCGGGTTGCTGCAATAAATGGAACTGAACCTGAATTAGTATCATTGGTAACACCTACTGTACGTTGACTGCTGTGAAAAAGGTCTATTGGGTGATTGTGGAACATAAATAGGCAGTCTCCTCTAAAACGTGTTGACTGGCTCTGTTAGTGTAAATGCAACAACATGCATGCTGGCATAAAATAACATTTATGCACGAACTTAACGTGGATTATCTGAGAAGCAAGATTTTTAGATGAAGAGAAAATGGACGATTCCAGTCAAGGTTGAGAGACTCAAAACTTTTTTACTTTTCCAGACTTTTTCTTGCTGGAAGTGGTTTGATAAATTCTTTTTTTTGTCACCATTAGAATCAGATCTAAAAGCCATGAATCTTTTCAAGTTGACCGTGACTCCTGTTCTTGTAAAGAAAACTACAAACCTTGTACCCAGTAACACCATCAGTGTGCATGCTGTGGTGTGAAACCAGACTATTTTCAGATGTAGACTCTTATTGTCCATGTACTGTATGACTTCACTCTTGCTGGTCACTTTGACCACTCTGGCTCTTACTACCTGTAAAAGTATAAAACTAAAATGTTCATATTGCTCTATAATAAATCAGTTGATCCATCAGGAGCCTTTTCTAGTTTATTTGGTCAAAGCGTGGGCCTCTTGTCTGTCTTCTTTCCCAGCTTAACTTCAATGTTTAGCTCTAATTTATCCTGAGAATCAGGGCTTACTCTGTAGCGTTCAGTCCTACAGGAGGAAGGATTTTTGGGTTGAGTGAGCATCGATTTAAATTAATGAAACCGTGTCATCACCAGATTGTTCATGATGGGGCAATCAAAAAAATGCCAAAAAAAAAAAAAAAAAAAAAATATCTGCAGGTTTAAACAACCAATCAGGACGCCAGGTGATTTCACTGATTAACGCACCGTCAACCAGACAGGATGAACTAATCAGTGAAATCAGCTGCTCGTGTGTGTGTGTGTGTGTGTGTGTGTGTGTGTGTGTGTGTGTGTGTGTGTGTGTGTGTGTGTGTGTGTGTGTGTGTGTGTGTGTGTGTGTGTGTGTGTGTGTGTGTGTGGAATGTCAACCTGCAGGAAATGTGTGCACACACTGTCGTAGCCATTTTCTCCTCTGATTTTATGTAAATCTGACAAATAATAAACCTCTTCATTAACTGTGTGATGCAATGTGTTTTTAAAAAACCTGTCAGGAGCTCTGTGGAAGTCCTCCGGCGTGTCTCGGGGCTCGTGGAACACGGCAGCAGAGAAGCGTCCTCCGAGTCATCGTCTCTTATGCTCCTGTTACCTGTGTTGCCCCTGGATACGGGAACGATCTCTTTTCTTCTCCTCCTATCATGCCCTGCCTAGTATTCCAGGCACGCAGGAGTGTGTGTGTGTGTGTTTGAGTCAAGGGCGTGCACACACACACACACACACACACACACACACACACACACACACACACACACACACACACACACACACACACACACACACACACACACACACACACCCACACCAACACACACACACACACACACACACACACACGTTTAAATACATACACTCACCTGAACACACAGAGACAACACTCACGTATATGTAAGGGGGATGTGTGTGTCACACACAGACACACACACACACACAGTGCCAAGACTGTCAGACTGTTGCATCAGAACAGACGACGCCCCCTTATGCCACTGAAGTTAACAACATTCAAATGAGGAAAGTGTGTATGTGTGTGTGTGTGTGATCCACTGAAAGCCCAGAACATGAATACTTGATAATCACGTGTGTGTGTGTGTGTGTGTGTGTGTGTGTGATCCACTGAAAGCCCAGAACATGAATACTTGATAATCACGTGTGTGTGTGTGTGTGTGTGTGTGTGTGTGTGTGTGTGTGTGTGTGTGTGTGTGTGTGTGTGTGTGTGTGTGTGTGTGTGTGTGTGTGTGTGTGTGTGTGTGTGTGTGTGTGTGCTGGATTGTGGTTGAAATCACAAACCTCAGGGCATGAGTGTGTGTGCGCTTGTTTCTGTGTGTGTGTGTGATTTGAAAGCAAAGAGCGGCCGCAGACAAACAGATCATAGAAATCACAGCTTTGGATGGCAGGGTGTGTGTCGGAGGGTTAAAAGCAAACAGCATAGTCGGAGCTCTTTATTTCCCTTTTTATATCAAACAAAATCATCATGAATCATGAAAACATAAAAAATAAACAATAGAAAGAAAAAAAACTGAAACCAGACAAAAAACACAAAAGCCATTTGTTGTTACTGGCTCATATTCAAAAGGTCATTAGCATTTTACACATTTTCTCTCTTTGCTTTGTTTCGCCAGAAGGCTTTTGAGATGTCAGCTTCATGAGAGGGCTTTGTTGTTCGCTGATCAGAAATCTGCAAAGACGGAATAACTTTTTAGCAGCTCAGGGGCAGTGGAACAAGCTGTGAACACAGCACTGACATATCATCGCATTTTGAAGTGGCACATTTACACATCCGGCGGCTCTAGAGCAACATTATCATTCACTCCGGGTCGTGTCTGTGATCTCCCAGTGAATCCGAATCCAATATTTACTCCCTTTAGCTCTGTTTTTGGTCTCCACAAACTCCTGAGGGAAATATCTGGCTCTTTAACTGCTAAATGTTCCACCATATGTTCACCGGTCAGACTCTGCTGTGTTTGTGCTGATCAGGAAGTGTGCAGGTTATTAGAGCTTTTTTTTTTTTTCCCTTCACTGAAAGCTGCCTGCGATAAAAACATGAATTCAGTACCTCGCCGCTGACTACAACCTCAATAATAAACATAAAGCAGAAGTGTCAACAAAAACTCATCCTTTATAAGCTTCATAAAGTTGAACTGGCAGAGATGATGCATCATTAAATTATACAGGTGTACCTAATAAAGTTGCCAGTGAGTGTATAGTAGCTGTCAGCTTGTTCTAGCTCTTTAATAAGGCGACAGATAAACAGAGTCAAATATTCAATCGCAAGACTTCATGCGTTCATACTCTACATATCATTTTTTGTTCATTTCATATGTAAGATTTGGTATTTTTTGTAATTTGGCATACATGCAACTCTCCCCAATGAGAGATTTCCTCTTGTTCCACAGCCTCTCACTCAGTCACCCTTTACGTTTCCCTTCTTAGCTTCCTCTGTCAGCGTCCTCTTGGGTTTCTTCGAGCCGGCAAAGGCTGCTGAGCCCGGTTACCTGGCCCGCTCGCTCAGTCTGGCACAACACTGGCTCCAGTCCCTTTCTCACCAGACTGGAAAATATCAAAGCTCCTTGTTCTTAGCTGTGGAAATACCAACACTCCCCTGTGCTTTCAGCTCCTGGTCCAGGCAGCATGAAGCAACTAGCTTAGCGGTTAACAAGTGAAGCTTTCTGTCCATCTCCTACCCTACCCCAGCACATAATGTTGCTTTAGGTTCTGTGGGCTGTTATAGAAAATGTGCACAATGTACGTAGTATAATGCACTGAAATAGAGGTTGTTCTGTACCATAAGTAATTACCACATAAGGGTATAAGACTCTTGTGTCACCACATGACTCATTTTCGAGGTACGTCCCGGTCTAGGGTGTGGGGAGAGTAACATAAGGAGTAGTCCAACACTTGTTAATAATCACAATCACTGGTATTTTATTGCTGCTTTGAAATACAATAACTAAACAAACAAACAAACAAACAAAAAAAAAAAAACAGCTTTTAAGGGGAGCTACCTAAACCTGTAACGGTCGTGAGGTTGGACAGCACAGACTGAGATGAACTCAAGAGAGCTTTGCATGATGCTAAAGACAATCTGGCAGAGAATGAATGGAATGAGTGCGTATAAATGTTGGGCAGGTAGGTGATCAGGTGAGGAGACACAGGTGAAGGTGGTTGCACGGATGAGGTGGGAATGGCAGGCAGGTGAGTGAGTGGAAAAGTACTGGCAGGAGGGATGGAAGACCAGGAGCGGACCGTGACAAAACCCTACACCAAAAACTAACAAACAAGAAGACAACTGCTCATCCTAACTCCTAAACTAAAGGCAGTTCACGCCTACTGCATCCGTTTAAACACGTGAGACACAAGTACAAAGTGACAACAACCGAAATCTCAATATCTAGATAAACCAACCACAAGGAAAAGCTTTTCAAGGGCAAATAGGGGCAAACGCTGCATTCTCAGCCAGGTTCTCGCAGCCTCTGGCACAAGCAGGATCTCATATAGGCCTCACAATCAGCTGGATTGACAGCAGCTTGGTTTGGTAAGCCCAAAGATCCTCAGACAAAACAGGAAATCACTCTGAGTCAAAAAGAAACAGACACGTTAAGCAGAAATGGCTTAGGCTGAAGAGGCGAGGGAAAAGAAACATCCACGAGGAATATATTTAAGACAATGACAGAACTGCGTGTAATGTGTCATAAAGTATTGGATGCACAAAGCAGAGCTTGTTGCTCCATTAGTGGAACAGTTGGGGAAACAGTAGGAGGGTTCAAACTTTTTCTACCTGTGTTAGCCTCTCCTGTACGCTCATGGGGTGACTTCTTAGAGATAGAGACAGATACTGTGCCACGACATGCTTTTGACAACATTTGGCTGCACTGCGTGAATTTAATGACCACCAGCAGCTCAGCGAGGATCAGGAGGTTAAAAGAATCTGGAGTTTTATCTGTGAAAGCAGGTAAACAGCGATGATCCTTAGCTGCAGCGATGCCTATAAGCGTCGAAGCATTTCATCACGACTGTCTGTGTGGAGCCACGAACAAAGCAAACTATAGATTATGAACGCATTTGCAAACCTTTAATGAGATCGCTACATTTCCAAACAGCTGGCAACACAGTGGCAGTATAATGTAACATATGCTGTTTCCATCAAACAGATAATCAAAGCGTGTGCTGTTATTGTGATTGCACCTATTAAGAGAAGATAGCAGTTTATTAAGCCCCTCGGGGATGCAGGGTAAAGACAGACTTTTTAAAAGGTGCTGCTTGTCGCGTTTTAACAACAATTAATCATTATGACATTGATTATGGCGTTAGTATGGTCATAACGAGGACGCGCGAAACCGTCATCAGCCTCCAGTGACCACTGCATCGCATTTACAGCACAGAAATCATGCTAGTCTCGCAAAATCACAGCGAGGGCTATTAGCTTGATTATATTTCTGAATAGACCACACCGATCGGTGAGATTTTATGCAGTTATGTGATGTGTTAGATGATAATGTCTTCTCTCTGCTCTAAATGCTGCCATTCGATCCCAATAAGTATTTTTCAAATATAAAAAAAATATCTTAAAGGTCCCGTGGGTACGATTTAGAGGATGGAAAAACCAAACGCTGCTCTGGATTGTGTGTTTTTTCTTTACACTGTCCTTCACGGGGGAATGGACGGGGTTGCAATCAACAACTACATGAGATGAGCTGTGTTGTGGAGAACTCTATCCATCAATACGCTTGTCATGACATCATGCCGCCTCATTTCTGAAGAAGCTGTCCTCTCAGGCTCGTTTATACGCCCTAATTACGTGTCCATAATTAGTCATTAGTCTACAAACAGGGAAATATGTTTACCCTGAGTTATCTGACTCTTCTGAGGCTTCTGATGTTATTTACCTATCCGTTGTGTCGAGGGAGTGAGACAGCATTATCCTCTGATCTCGGTTAGCCGATTAATGATCAGGATGGTGCCTCCTTTCCTCAACACAAACAAACAGCTGCTCTGTATGACAATGTAAGGTTTAACACTATCCATACGGTGACTTCAAGAAGTCCCTCACAAGATGGACTTGTATTTTATGGCTGAAAGTTACAGCTACATTGTGGTAAGTGCAGTTTTTATTTTAAGGAACACCGCTGCTCCATATCTGGCATCTTAGACGGATGAAACCTGGACTTTGCAAAAGCGAGAGTGTATTCATCTCTATTTCCTGCCAAAGTTCATTCATTATAAGGCCTTTTATTAATATAAACCGTTACAAATGTAACCTGGAATATCATCCATCTCAATGGCATAACCCTACTAATTACACGAAGGGGTTAGTGTTGCAGGTTCGGGTCAGACGTGTGCATGTGTGCGCAGGCATGCGTACCTCAGAGGACTGAATCTGAAATCAGCCCACACAGCAGTAAATCAATACGACCCAGAGCTTTCGCCGATAAATCACACACATACACGCCTGCTAATGTATGAAGCCTTGAGAGGAATAACATACATCAAGCAAGCATGTGTCTGTATATACTGTGTGTGTGTGTGTGTGTGTGTGTGTGTGTGTGTGTGTGTGTGTGAAGCCATTTCCCAGAGTGCTTCTTCTGTACCAGTGTCTATCTGATCATTATTCACTTTAACTTACTCTGTGATAACCGACCCTCCTGGCACTGATGGCTGATGGGAAAAATGTCCTCTTTATGAGTGCGAGTATGGTGCAAATTACTGGTGAGCAAGGTCGATACGGGAATATCACGTACGTGTTTGTGTGTGTGTGTGTGTTGCGTGAGGCGTATTGGTGTCATGCAGGATTACGTACAGTGTGAGGTGAACTGTTGATATTGCTAAAAACACATCCCTTAATCATGACGCTGTAACAGCCTCAGCTCTTCAGACTCAACCCTGGCTGCAGGGATTTGATCCCATTCAGCCACAGGAGCATGAGTGAGGTCCAGCACTGATGATGGGTGATAAGGTCCGGCTTGTAATTGACGTTCTAGTTCATCCCAAAGGTGTTGGATGGGATTGAGGTCAGGGCTCTGTGCGGGCCAGTTGAGTTTTTCCACACCAAACTGAAAACACAATTTCTTTACGGAGCCGGCTTAGTGCACAGGAGGCACTCATGTTGGAACAGGTCTTCAGTTGGAAGGTTACTATTGTCTGAAATGTTACTGCATGCTGAAGCTTTAAGAGTTCCTTTCATGCTTCATGCAACCTTTCATGCAAACGTGATCTAGGAGAACTCAGACTTAAAGCTTGTCAGTGTTAAAGGTAGGTATAGAGGTCGAGCGTACATGAACTCAGAGACCACCTTACTAAGCCTCTCTGTATCCACTAGAGTAAAAGATCAAAAAGTATATCTAAAGTTTGTGTGTGAGGTAATGCTGGGATGGAAGGAATCAAGGTTTTTCTGGCATCTTCAAATGATAGTTACAAAGTTTTATTAGTTCAAATCACTTTATTTAATGTATTTATTTCACTTTTCAAATGTGTTTAACTTTTACATGATTTCAGTCAGACCCTTCCTGATTTGTTATTTTTGAAATACTTAAAAGTTGACTCCCTCAAAAGTTTTCAAAGTTACTCAAACGTCCACTTGAGGCTGGCTCCAGAAGTGAGTCAGTCTCCATAAGTCCCCATGTTAAAATGTCCAACTTCACAGCAGAAATAAACATGTTTACAGCCTGGTACAAAAAACTATTTTGGTCTCTATAGCTAATTTCCCCGTTCATGATAACTGTACTGAGGGTGAATTTTTATACAACTCACTCTGTTCAAATTATATTAAGGCTTAAAGTTATGCAGGATTATCAGCGTGACTTTGACTGATAGGTGGGCGCCATTAGAGGTGGCTTGTTTGAGCATCCGGGCGTCATTCAGCCCGCCTCAGCTCCACCCACGCTCCACCTCTTTGCTGATTTTTAGATTAGCCGGGGGGCGACAGAGGCAGGACTGCCAAGATTGCGGCAGCCAGAGCCACCACCGCTTCACAGCGGCTCATCAGAGAAGCGGTTAACGTCACGGATACAACATCTATGGTTCTGACATAAAAACAAAAGTTGGACCGTACCGATGTGTTTAGACTACAGTCAGCTGAAACCTCTTGTCTTCACACATCCTGTGATGAACTTCTAAAACCAACTCGCTTTATATTTGTAATTACCTCAGATCACTGATCTGTTCTTACATTGACATTAAAGGTTCTTTTTGCTGTTGTCACCAAACATAAGCTAAGGTCAGCAGTGAATGCAAGACGACACGGTGGCATTTATGGTATGTGCAGTAAAAATGACTGTCACAACACGTCCGTTAAGCAGTTTAACACTAGCTCGAGCTGTCTCGTGAACGTGACACTGAGTGCTGAGTGCATGCTGATGAACCGTAACCCTGACATTTTACTACCCTTCATATAGTTGCAGGTTTTATGTAGACACACACACGTATGCAGGTATACACCCCAGGAGAGACATTACAGGGGAGACATTAATCAAAGAGCACACACACACACACACACACACACACACACATCCATGACAGCAGAAATACAGAGGGTCTCTTTGTGGTGAAAGCTCATTTGGAGCGTTTGAACTCCTGAACCTGACGTCCAATTATAGGACTGTAAACCAGCAGGCAGAGGGAGTATTAGAAGGTAATTCCTGCTGTGTAAAAGGAAGAAAGTGTGTGTGTGTGTGGGGCTGATTATGTGGCTGCAGTATGTTGGAGTGAAGGAGAGCAGAATGAGAGAATGAGGGGAAAGAAAGAAAAGTGAGTGTGCGTATGAGATTTCATCCATATCTGCAGCGTTTCTAATACAGGCGGCGCTCAGCGGTGGCCTATTGTTGGCAGAAATGACAACCGGCTCTATCTTGCCCTGCAGACAGCACGAGAACTAAACGCCGTCTCCTCTCTTTCTTTGCTTCCTCCCACCTTTCTTCCTTTTCTCTCTTTGTCTCTTTTCACTCTTTATTCTATCAGTGCTGCTGTGTTTTGACCGACTCATCCTTTCTTCTCTTCGCCCCCCTCTCTCTCTCTATCTGTCACTTTCACTCTCTTCCTTACTTTATCTTACTTCCTCTTTTCTGCCTTTTGTCCCGCTCTTTTCTATCCGTTCTGTCTTGTTTAGCAGCCAGCACGCTGTTTTTCCTCTTGATTTTCAGCCGTATCATCATTTCTTTACTGAGCAAAGTGTGTGTTAGAGAAACAGTAATCATTAAAGTTGATTTCTAATTGTTTATTTAAAATGTTTGTAATCAAATTTTATTAGCTGTGTTGTAAAATACACAGGCTACAACTGAGATAACAGAAAATGTCTCATTAACGCTAATGAAGCCATCGATTCACTACTTTTTTTTTTTATATATAATTAGGCCAAAATAATCTTAACCAGCAAGTAATTTAATTTTGACCTGTTTATTTTGTTAAAATGGGTCAAAATTAATAATTAAAAAAAAGTGTTAATAACAGGCGGTTCAAAGCAGGCAAGTTTTGATGCAACAGAAGCAGCCTTTATTTTTGGCCCCATGTACAGAGCTGTGAAGTTGGAGGAGCTATTTCAGGCACCCCTGGTTCAGTAAAAGTCCAATTCATTTTTCCTAATGTTACATGACTCACACTTTCTAGAAGCATTAAACTCTCCCGGTTGAATCATCGGCGCAAAAAATGAAAAATATGTTCAATCAGAAATAGATTTTTTCTACATTGGAGAAAATATATTCTTGGATAAATAGTCAAAGCTACAAGAAGTCTGTGTACATAAAAAGTTAACTGCGACTCCCCAAGGTACATTTCTGTGAGAAACATCCAATTACAAAACTTGAATTTTTTGTGTGCTGCGAACAAAAGTTTAATATTGCGTTGAATTCGCCACAGCTCTGATTCACGCCGATGTCTGGTTTCCTTTCCATTGCAACAGGGCTGAGGCTCATGGGTATTTTAGTATTTAGAGCTATCTGACTGACAGAAAAAACACGACTTCTCAGAAACAATGTGCCACTGAATTCCACTTGTGCTTCACTTCCAGAACAAACGTCTCTTTCCGCTTTCCAACTCTAATTAGGGCTCGACTTCTATTGCAGCAACATTCTGCATCAAAATCATCTTGACAGTGCCCACCTTTGAGGGAACGGAGATCCTGAAAATCGAGGAACCTTGTTCTGTGACAATTCAAACTGCTCCACACAGGGGACATGGCATGGTTTGCATCAACAGTGTCTCGGAAATGAATGCAATGGACCAAGAGTTTGGCACTGGAAGCGTTCTTGTTTCCGTCGTATTGACCGGTCACGTTAAATCCGGCTTTAGTTGCAATGCATGTAACAGTCCTTCTGGAGAGCACATGAGGTGGAACACATTGTCCGAAATGCAATCAGGGAACCCATCAGCTATCTTCTGATCATGATTCAGCGTTTAATTCACGCAGAAATGTGTCTTTATTGTCATTCACACGTATCAAGTTGGACGCCCTGGCTTGGATATCTGTTCTCCAGTTTCTAGATAATAAACTGATATATCAGCTGATAGATGATAAGTTTCAAGATTTAATATGATGTAACTTAATCCCACTGGCAACATCTCCACAGTTTAAGAGAACGTTTATATAGAGTGAATGTGCAACGACATTTTAAGTTTGAGGGAAACATGACAAATTACGTTTATATGAACCTAATGAGGAAATGTTAATTATCTTATCTTGGAATAAGCTACCCACTCGTGATGACAGCATTATAAATATTTTATATTTCCCTAAATTTAACCAACATGCTTTTCTTGCCTAAACCAGAAAGTGCCGCAAACTGAGCCAAATTCCTGAAATATAAAAGTCACAATCGAACAAACTGTGTTGATATTTTATCCAACCATCAAAATAAAAGTCAGGCGTTTGTTTCAGTTCTTTATTAAAATCATCTTTTTATTTCTGTCTTGCTTGCAGTACAGCACATTATTGTCATTGTCCTCACCGGTGGCAGATGTGGCTGAAGCAGAGTGGCGACCACCCTTTACCTGTGTGTGCGTATGTCATCATGTGAACGTGCCAGTGTGTGCATGCATGTAAGAATGTGTCTGTGTGTGTGTGTGTGTGTGTGTGTGTGAGGTACTGACAATAAAGTGTAGCACAACTAGCCATCATCTCGTACAGTCAGTCAATACAGCAGTATTAATACAAGGCCTTGAGACATTGTTCAAAGGTGTACAGGCAGAAACTGTGAATGTGTTTCCACTGGAGGCTAAAACTGGGCTTGCAAAGGCTCAGGGCCAGCGAACGCTTCATATATTTCTAAATGCAGTGTTAAATTGATTTACCTTCAGCCATACTGACTTACATTAATGTATCATAAGGACATAAAAGTTGGCCAGGAGGGTGGATCTCTTATCTCAGGCAGTGTTGTCTCCATGTTCTTACTCAATGATGTGTGCAGGATCATTGTTTTCCGTGTAGGAATCCCTTTCGTGCTGGCAGAACCTGGGGGATGCTGACTTTGTTTTTCATGTTTGAAGGTGTGATTATCAAAAGAAAGCCCATTTTCGGCCTCAGTGGAAACCACACTAGCAAGCAGATTTAGCCCTGCCCTTGACATGTGTCATATTAGCTTTACCAGTTTTGTAAAATTAAGAAAGAAACAGTGTGTTTGTTGTGTATAATTCTTTTTTTTTTTCTCTTTTTGTTTTACAGCACAGCAGCTTGGCAGATACAACACACTATGTACGTATATCAAAGTCCTTATATATACCGTATAGGTTGGTTGGCAGGGGTAGCTGTGCATGTTTTCGTATAGTAATACAGCTACTAAGAGATGCAAAAAAAGCCTGTGCTGCTCGCTACATTGTGTTTCAAAGAGGTCACCTTACTCTACACTGCGGTATAAAGTCCAGGGTCTGATGTGAACCTGAAACAGGGTTGAGAATGTGACCCCGACACAAGTGAGAGTTGTGGTAAAAGCTGCTGTATCCATAAAAGGTTTAATTAGTCGTTAATCTGTAGCCCAAACCAAAAATAAAGGCCCCTCTGGGTAGACAAACACACGCCGCCACTGCTACAGTGACACGGTCATAAGACACTCGCACACCCCTCCATGTTGTCACTTTGTTGAAATCTTAGCGTTAGCTACGGTAGATAGCTAATGGAGGCGGATGGTTGGTCTTAAGTGAGCAAAAACACAGTTACATACTGGTCTCTGTTTTCGCTGGGGGGGTTAGGGAGCTGGGCAGGAGGTTCGAGACAAGGAGAGACAGACAAAGAGACAAAAAAGACATATTCATTGAGATAAATAGCGAAAATTTAGTAGACAAACTCATATAACATCTTAGCGCCTTGAAATATACTATCATATATATTTAGATATGCTATTTTTTTTTTTTTTTTTTAGATGAAATAAATATATCCACAGATACTCTTCTTTTTTAAAAACAGACCAGCTTTACAATAGCAGACACGCACCAACACAATGGATAGACATGAGGAAAAAGAGGCGAGGGGAGAGAAGGAAAGATTTGGTGGCTCATTTCTCTGATGAAACACCCAAGCTTTGTGTTCACACCGCTAGCAGCTGCTGTGCTGCACTATTCCAATTACAATTACCTCTTTTTTTGCTCTAGCTCACTGATGGGGTAGTAGTGTTCAGGCAACAGGCTCTTATGTCTGATTGTTTGTGTTTGGGGGGGCAACAGGCCCGAGTTGCTCGCGGTGTGAATGCACAGGAACATGTCACACTTACTCCACACTTTTCCTGGTTTCGTTGAAATTTGCTGATTGTAATAAGCGAAACACTGAACTGCCTCCAACTGGGCTCAATACGGTCGATCTTTAAAGTAAATCTGAACAAAATGATTTACCTGTTGTCAGTGAATATGAGGGAATACGTGTTCCGAACACATAATACTTATATTTTTATTGTAATGGACTTTGTATGAGAAACTATACCCCCCAAATATCAAGATGCTAAACAACACTTCTCTAACGCTATCCACCGCCACAAATATATATATATCATATATATATATAGAATTTTTTTCTTAATGAAAGGCAAACAAACTCTACACAACAACTTTATGTTAAAAACTTAAGTTCTCTTTTTGTTTTCTTCAGCTGAAGTAAATTATGGCTCAGACGCAGTTCCAGGCAAACAAGAGCTGACCAGACTGTTATGGGAAAAATGGCTCAGGCGTTACGACCGACTGAAAAAAACAAACGGTGTCGTGCCAGCGGCTCTCGCCTCATCACTTAAACTACACCGATGTCCTGTGTCCTGATGCTGAATTCTAAGGTCGATGGATACTTGCTACTCTAGCTAAGTGCTTGACATCTGAGTGTAACTGCTGGTGTCAGCTCGTGGTTGTGGATTAAAAAGCTATAGCTCTTGGTTACACATTTACAAGGTGAGAAATATACCTTTTTTTTAAAAAATAAGATCGCACAGGAGGTGCTACTGTGTCTTTCATACATCGTCACTCAGATCCAACTGTCTCATCCGCCAGCTAGCATCCAGCATAGGCACAGTCTCTTTGACATCAGAACGGCATTCATACTAGATCTAATTTTGCACCAATCAAAATCCTCCCTGTCCGATTTTACTATCTTGGTGGCATGATGTTGATTTAAAATACATACCTTCATACTCATACTTACAGAAAACATATGGCAGGAGCAATTAGCATAAGGCTATATGTATTTAATTCCCTGCAACAATCTTTCACCTTGTAAAACAGAACTGTGTAGCATCACTTAGCATGTTAGACATATTTCCTGCTTGACGGCAAGCAAACCTGGGTTGATTTAGTTTAAAGTTTGCAAATGTTTGCTGTATTCTAGTCTGTCTTGGCACCAATTGGAAAATAAAGAAATTTAAACTGCAATCCAGATCTAATCCTGAAGCAACAAGTGTACACTTACCCTGCAAGAGTAGCATACCTTTGCTTACGTCAGGCTACTTCAACAATGAGCTTAAGTCAACTCTCTTCACTTAGTCGCACATGCTTACCACCAGAAATGCTACCATTTCCATCTACAAGTGTCTTAAATTGTTGTTGCAGCACACTTGTTTGGCGGCTGACTTTACATTCAGTCAAATACAGTAAGGGAAAAAGACACTGCCTCCGTCGTCGTCGTCGTAGTTAGGTAGTTGAGAGAATGTTTCATGTGCAGCTTGAGTAGAATGGCACAGTGCTTACATTGTATTAGACTTAATACATGTTTTGATATATAGAACACCATCAATAACAACAAGAACAACTACAACACAGAAGTAAAACAAAGGTTTCAAAGTATAAAATTGTAACGTGAACCGAGGGTGAATTATGTATTGCTCAAGAAAGAGGGTGGATGCACTGACTTGTATGCAGGTATCTGTGTGTGCACTTACGTGTGTTCATGTGTATTTGCATGTGCGCATATTTGGGAGATGATGGCATACTCAATGCGAGATAAAAGTAAACACAGCAGCTAACGTTGGTACAGATTGATGTCGAGCTCTACTTAAGTTTGGCACTCAGCTTTTCATTAAGCCAGTAGAATATCAGTCACAGTTGACTTACCCTGTTGTCAAGAATACAAACACAGAAAAGCACAGACGCACAGAATAATCACATCAAGGAGAGGAGCCAAGAGGGGAGGGGACAGGAGAGGAGATGACAAGGGAGATGAGGAGAAGAAAGACGTGTGTGTGTAAGGTGGGGGGGAAAGAAGGGAAAGCAGAGATAATAATGAAGGGGTAGAGGAAGTGAGAGGAAAAAAGGGAACAAAAGAGGAGTGAACAGGAGCAGGTGCATGGATAACACAGAGAAGACAAGGTGGTTATCACCCTCCTCTCCCTCTAAACAAGAAAGTATTGATCATACACAACAAACGTGCCGCACAAGGGCGTCACAGTTCTGCGGGGGTGTAAACAGTTTGTTAAGGTGAAAGGAAAGTAGGGGTAAGCGATTTTGTTTAAGGGGGAAAAAAATAAAATAAGAACACTGTTCTGTGTTAAAGGCTTCTGAGAGCGCATCAGGCATACAGTACTACAAAGTTCCTGAGCCCTCAGTAAGCATTAAGAATCATCTGAATACAAACTACTGCTCTGCTTCAACTTCCAAAGCCCTTTACTGTCTATAGCAAAGGAGTCTCCTTCGGTTGTACCACTTTTAATGTCTGATTTGCTTTTAGTGGATTGGTTATTCCAGTTCACGATGCAAGTTCTTGCTGTGGTTGAAGTCTTTCACATATTGAAAGGAATGAAAGGAAACAACAGTAAGCATGAGATTGCTCCTGTCTTCCTTTGACCTACCCCATTGGGTTTGCTTGGCTTTCTTGGTTTGTTTGTTTGTGCAGAACTTTAAGAAAGGGCTCAGTGCGTATACTGTACTGACTTGGCTGTGCAGCCGTGTTTGCTGACAGGCAGATTCAGATCCAGATCACCTGCTTAGCGTCGGCCTCGCAGGACTCTCTTATGACTTTTGATACCTTGTTGAACTTCAAACCTCACTCTCCACACTGGAGAAATGGGCTGAGCCCCTTCGTGAGCAAAGGCTCTTGGCTTTGAGGGGTAAGTGAGGAGACTGAGGAAACCTCTGGGGCTGAGGTACAGAACGCAATCTCTGGTACTGTAGTTTAGCACTTGCCGAAGCCATGGAGGAGGGCTGGGGTGCCCCCGGGGTTGATGAGACCACAGAGGGAGAGGATACAGAGGAGGAAGAGGTAGGGGGAGGAACGTGGATAGGGTGTGATGAGGATGGAGGAGCTGGAAGGGCAGGGAGCGGGGGTGGTAGATTAGGTATAAGGGCCGGAGGCGGGGATGATTGACGTCCTCGATCTCTATCCCTATCTGTTCTCTGTGTCCGCTGCTGGATACTGAGGTTTGACTGGCTTCCAGATTTGGATGGGTTTTGTGAGCGATCAGGCTTTGAGGATGATGAGGAGTCATGTTTGGGCTTGAGGGGACCACCAAAACTCTGGCAGTGTTGGTACAGCTCTTCCTGGCTTCGTGAGGTTATGCGGGCCCATTTTGAGGAATGGGAGTGTGGATGGTGTCTGGGGGATTGACAGGACGAACAAGCTGCATGCCCTCTTCCCTTGTCCTTTGACTTGCGTTTACTCTTCTTTTCATCCTGTATGTGGAGTTTGTCCACTGACCAGTATCGTCGAGGAGGTGGTGGCGTGAGAGGAGGCGGGGGCCAGTGTGAACCTGATCCCCATCCTCTATCTCCTCCATCTCCTCTTGCTCCTCCTCCACTAGACCCCCATCCACTTTCTGCTGTCCCCCACCTCTCTCCTCGCTCCAGGAACAGATCATCTCTACTGTTGATGCTGCCGGCTTTTTCCCTGGAAGGGTAGGTGCTAAAAAACCAACCTCCCCCTCCGATTCCTCCGACTGCCCTGCCTTCATGATCCTCCCAGTACCTCTCAAACTTCCCAAACTCTCCTGAAGAACCGTCATCATCAGAATATATCCCAACTACCTTATCACGTTCCCGCTCTTCATCGGACATTGTCCTTCCTCCCCGACGCCTCTTTCCACGCTCTGCTTTCCTCCTTTCAAGCTCAGAATCTTCTTCCTCGCGCTCTACTTCGGACTCCCACTCATGGAAGGACAACCCCTCCTTGGAGTGCATCTCACCTCTTCCGTCCCGTCCCAGCAATGGCCTCCTCTCTCCTTCCATTCCTGCGGCATCTCTGTCTGAACTTTTACTCTTTCTCCTTTTAGAGGTGACAGGCAACAAGGGCAGAAAGGCAGATGGAATAGTGTCAGAGGATGGGTTGCCCCCACCCCAGAACTTGACAGATGAAGAAGGCTTACTGCTAGAGCTTTGATAGAGCTTGCTGTTCCTTCGCCTGTGGTGTCTTTCTTTCCCTCTGATGTCCTCCCCATCATCCCTCTCTTTGTCTTCTCTTTCCTTCCTCTCTTCTTCACCCGGGATGTTCCATCCATAGCTTCTGATCGAGCTTTCACTCTTTTTCCGAAAAGACTCTCGTCTCAGGGGTGGGTATGATGGGTAGTCTGGTGTCCCTGACTTGAGTTCCTCCCTTTTATCATCTCCTCCCTCTTGCTCTGACCTCTTCCGCTCTCTCTTCCTTGTCTTATCCTCTTTCTTCCTCTTCTTCTTTGTTTTACGGCGCTTCCTCTCCCTTTCTCTTTCCCTCTCTTCCCTCTTCTTCTTCTTTCGGCCCTTCTTCCTCCTCTTCCTCTCACGCTCCCTCTCCTTGTTGTGCCTCTTCTCCTCTCTACCAATTCCTCCGTCTCCTCGACTTGTTGTTCCTCCCCTGCCTCGCTCTCTGTCACCCCACGATGCCCACCACTCCTGTAATTGGGCGAGCTGGCTGCCTGTTCTCTCTCTGCCGTAATCTCTCTGAGGACGTGGCTTTCTGGGCGGGATTGGCGGAGGCGGCGGGCTGCATGGCAGTGAGCGCGATGACATGCGACGTGAACGAATCTTCCTCCGTGACCCGAGAAGGAGGCTGGACTCCTCTGTAAGCAGATCTGAATCATAATCATCATCCACAGTAAAGTCCCGGTCGCCTGCTCGATACCGGAAACTCAGCGAGGAATTGTAGGAGCTGTCACTGGAGCAAGAGGAGGGGGAATTTGACCTGGAGAGCGAAACTGAGGATGAAGAAGAGGATGAGGATGTTGTAGAAGAAGAGGAAGAGGACGAGGCACTGGAGCAGGAGGAGTGGAAACGGCATGGGGAGGACGGAGTGGTAGGGGTGTGTGTTGGGGAGGAAAGGGGGACAGGCAGAGGAGGAGGTGGAGGAGGGCGTCGTCCTCTCCTTCCACCTCCATCACTTGCTCCATACCTCCCACCTCCTCGCCTCCCCAGAGGGAGTATATTCTCATACAGGGGACCTCCTGAGCCTTTTCTCCTTGCCTGAACTAGACTTCCTCGTCGCCAGAAAGGAGGCCTCCGTGGAGAAGATGGGAGAGGTGGAGGTGGCTTTGAGATTAAGTGCCCTGGGCCTTGTTGGGGGCCTTTAGGAGGCAGACGTGGCATGCCTGAGGCTTTAGGGCCTCGAGGATTAGCTTTGGGAGTCTGCTGGGGGCCCCCTGCTTGTTGGTCTGAGTTAGCTCCTAGCCCCTCTGGATCTATAGGACCATAGTAGCGCTTATATTCATCTAGCCCCGTGTCACCTCCTGCCCCTGCTCCACCTGCAACACCTCCTGGCAGGGTCCAGTGCTGTCCAAGATTCTGCTGATACTGCTGCTGTGCCTGGAGTTCACTGATCCCTCCAGCTATCCCTCCAATACCCACTCCTCCAGCACTGCCTGCACTCATGACTTTCTCAGGCTTTGGCCTGTTCCAGCGATCGACCACAGCAAGTCTGCGGTCATGCCGCGGCAAGAAGGTGGAGCAGGGCATGGGGCCTTCGAGTAAGGGGCTGTTTGAGGGTCCCAGAGCCATTGCTGAGTGTCCTGTAGTTGGTGGGGAACCGGGTAGCATTGTGGTGTAGGTCTGCCCCTGTTGCTGTTGTTGGTGGTGCTTCTGCTGCTGTTGCTGCTGCACCATGGCAATGGCAGTCGTGTTATTTATTGTAGCTGTAACAAGGTGTTGTTGGGGTGCCGTAGGCATGGCGGTCATCGTGTGGTACTGGGGCAAAGAGCTCTTTCTTCCTCCCGGTGCTGTCTCATCCTCAAACTGGCAGCAACTGTACATCCCCTGGGTAGAGAGATAAAAGAAAGATTGTAATTAGACCAGCGGGCTGCCAAGTATGATAAGGAAGAACTGTGAGACAGAGACACAGAAAGAGAGCGCCTGACATCCCCAATTTTGAAAAGCAAACTTATAGAGCAATTTTTGATCTGATACTTACACAAATGATATGAAAGCTATCTCCAGGAAATTATATAGTACATAAGTCTGTTCTTTATCAGTTTTGTCGGAAAAATATGAAGATCTTTTGAAAGTATCATCACTTTCACTTGATAAAAACAGTGAAAACACAGTCACAGACAGGTTAGAAAATGTTGCTAGAGACGGAGAGAAAGCGCATATAAGCTGCTAATTATGTACCACGTATTTAAAAAACAGCGATGCACAGCACACAACAGCATGTTTGAGCTGTTTTTAAAATATAGATTTCCATCAGTGTTAAGGACCTGATAAACTAATAATAATGTGAATCCAACATCACAAATAAAACTGATTTAAACCTGATTTATCACAGGATAATGTCAACATTTGGAGTCTATCCTAGTAGCATTTCCTAATGAAAAACAACATATAAAGCTGTGCTGAATATATGTTATGAAGGTATGTTACTATACCTCCTATTAATCATCCAGTTAAATTGGCAGGTTGCTGCAACAAGAGAAACTTGTTGAAATTTGTCTGGGCTACAACTTATGTATGTCAATATATCCTCTATCCACCCTATTTTCCTTTGCCTTTATTCAATCCATGGCCTAACCGCTGACTGTGTAACTTTGTCGGTTCAACATGTTTCATGAAAACATTTTGAAAAGAAGAAAATAATCTATCTTTATTCTCTCTCTCAGCATGCTGGGAAATTGCTCGAGGTGTTTTCTCTCTGTCAGAGGTTCTCTGTGTCACCACATCTCCTATAAAGGCAGACTCCAGGGAGTACTGACCATTAAATATTGATGAGTTTTAGACAAACAAAAAACTTGGACTGAGTTTACCAAGCTTCTTGAAGTGCCAGTTTTCACACTATCAAACCAAACAAAGCTTTCAGGAAACAAAGCATCACTCAGCTGGGCTTTCTCCATAAGCACTGTGAAAAATAATTGTAGGGAAGTATTTGCGCTCAGAGTACACAGCTTCTGCAAACAACGAGAGAGAGCAAAGAAACAGAACATATTTGGTCAGCGTGCAAATAAAACAGCTGGTGACTGCTGCATTTTAAGAGAATCAACCTTTACTCTCAGTTGCCATCTTGCTTAATTAACCCAAACCCAACGAGTTTCAATCTCTCCTCTGACTGTCTTCACCAGTGCACAAATTAAAACTGAAATAATGATCGATGATCCCAACTGAGGCAGACTTTTCTCCATCACAGAAGGGTTAGAGATTTCAACACAAGGTAGACCTGACTCAAGGCCAGAGGTGATTTATCACCGTCTATCGTCAACCAGTCAGTTCAACAAACTGCGTAACAAAGTCAGACTCTTTCTTCTATCAAGGAAAGCCTTCAGTGATGTTCTTTGCTCTTTTTCAATGAAGAAATACCAGCTCCGACATAACTGATGCGATGCACATCTACGCTAACCTCTTCAACAGCTGCCATTGGTGTTTTTCAAGCACTTCTCACCAATACCTAGCCTTAAACCGCACATGTAGCTCATGCCACAGCGAGAGCCGGACACAAACACATATCTTGATGCTTGTCTATCTGCCTCACGATGTTACAGATAAAGTTAAACTTTCCGAAAAGTCTTATTTTCTTGAACCGAGTGACAAGTTATCTGCCAGTGCAGTGAGAATATTTCAATGATTTCCAATAGAAATCAACTTGTTCCAAGACTCCGCTCTTTATCTGATGTAATTTTGTTTCCAGTAATGCTTCTGACTGGGGCATAGCAGGACAGAGAGTCTCATTTTCACATGTCTTGGTTCTGTTATTTGTTGCCCCTACAGCTTAAATAAGATCGTTCTCACTTGATTTTAATGAACTGCTCCAAACATGCCCTAGTCTGACTTTTTTATTTTTTTACATCTCGGCAGCAGCAATGTTTGATATGAATAAAACATGAAATAAAAGGGGCAGAAATATGAGTAAATTACTAGCTCCTAGTGACAGATTTTTAAATTTCAAACCCAAAGTGGTCATAAAATAGTGTCAGACGAGCTCTCTACTTGTGCACGGGTGCTTTTTCTCCCCTACCTTTATGTATTTACACCTCGCTGTAGATAGATGGGACTCAATTAGCAGTACTGAGGAGAGCCATGTAAATCACAAAGAATCTATTATTCTTTATACGTGAAGATGATTCATAATATCCATCGATATCTGTCACATCTTAATGACTAAATGTGTGGGGCCTCCTGTAAATCTCTGTTCCCCACTGGGACACAGATCTGATGGAGAGACTGTAATAATGGCCCTTCCGGACACATGAATCAGCAGTCCCTGCGGCAGAAATGCTATCACGGTCCCCAGTGCATGGGGCGCAGCACACTGTGAAATTGAAACTTGGGTGAGTCACTGATTGGGTTAAAGCAAGCCACAGAGGCCAGCTGCAGAGGCTTTAAAGCAAGCACAGCATATAGCTCGGGAGATAGACGCTAACTGGTCTTGGGAGTGCCCTTTGCATGGAATTGATGTTTTTATTCATAGAATGAGAAATGCTACAGATAAGAGTGGAGTTTGCTCATGCGAGAAAATGTGCCGGTATGCTCTGAATCTATGAAGAGAGGTAAAATTGCACTCCAAAGGGTCTACAGGGAAGAATGTCAGGGAGAATGTGGATATCAGAGACTGCAAGGGACAAAGTGGATTCTCACTAGCATGGACAATACAAATGATCAATTAAACAGTAGAGTGTGCTCAGTAAATGGCACTTTGGCCTTGTATCAGTTTTCAACCTGACTCATGCTTGACTGAATTTGATGAGGCTTGGGTAGGCTTTGAGACTCAATTATAAATTACTCTTCAACACTGAATCATAGCCCGGCTGATAGTGGATTTTTGACAATGACACTGACATTTGGGAAATCACTCCATCTACTGCATCCATCTATGGAGAATATAAACTAAATTGTATGATAAGCAAAGGTAATATGTTCCACAATTGTCCCTTTGTTAGCTAGGTTCTATAGTTTTGGGGCTTTGAGGATTTAGCCACAAGATGTTTGCCTGGGTCAAGACCTTTGAACACCCACTTCACTTCCAGTTGACTTCTTCTGGTCTAATATCATGATATGAAACAGAGATTTCTCAGTTAAAAATGTATTGATTCAATGAGCAAATCAGTGCCAATGGGCAGGACTGACACAGTTGTTAAGGTGCTGTCTGTTCAATTCAACTTTATTTATATGATAAAAGATGTTATCTCATGACACTTTCCATATAGAGCTTGTCTAGACTATACTCGAGACTCAACAGTTCCCACCATGAGCAAACACTTGGCGATGGTGGCAAGGAAAAACTTTGAGGAGGCAGAAGCTAGGCACAAGCTATGTGCCAGAACCAAGGAGGAGAAATGACAAGATGATGAAGATGATAAGATTATTCTGTGTGGGGCTCGGTCCAAACTTTCAGGCCAATGTAGGATTTTAACCCTCACAGTGACCTCACACATTCTATTATTTTAACTTAAATTTCATTTAATTCACTTGAAATTAACTTTCCCACTCACTTTATGCTAAATGTACACTGTTAGTCTTATCTTCCTCATAAGTCCTAATTTATTCCTTCCCTCTCTGCTTTTTGTCCTTTCTGTATTAATTTAATTTGTGTTCTATCTCATAATTTTAACTTTATTACTAAAATCCATGCATCTGTAATTAATCAAAAGAAATCCAAACACTGGAAGGTGTTTTAGGATTCATCGCTGAGGTTCTATATAGTGCACACTTTGAATTGCTTGAATTTCTTTTATGTGCAATAGCAATAACACTGTTTTTGCAGATGGATTGGAAGTCTCCTCATATGTTGGGAGCATAACGTCAGAGGTAAAAAGCTGTAATGTTATTTCCCTCCCTCCCTATTTTATAGTGCAATTACAGCACACTTCCGCTGTGCATAAATTAGCCATTTTCTCTGCTTTGTGAGGCGGGATGAGGTAATAAATCACAATCTTTTGTCGTCATTTCAACATGATGGTGTCAGCCTTACAACCAGCGGTACTTACTGTACACACTAAGCGTTCCATCACGGCGTCTTTTGACAAACAAGAGTATCTCCCCGGTGCTCTATGAGGCTTGTTTTCCACTTCAGCAGTCACTCCTCCTCTCCACCTCCCCTTCCTCCTACTGTCTATCTGTCCCTGCCGTTTCTTTCCTTCCCTCCTTCACCTCCTTCTGGCCTTTCCCCCAACACCTGCTATACTCCACTACTTCTCCCATCAGCCGTCAGCTCTCTTCTCCTCTTATCTCAAAGTTCCCCCCTCCCCTACCTTCCCTCCCCAATCACAGCATTCATCTATTTCCCATCCCTTTCTTTACATTCCCTCTTCTTACCTTGTTCCCTTCTTTTTAGTCATCTTATCCCATCTCTTCCCTCATTACCACCCTCTTCTTTCCTCCCTTTCACCCTGTCAGTCTGTCTTAGGACCTGCACTAAATATTTTCAGGACCCCGAGCTGAACTCACAGAAACTGCATTGGCTCTAAAAGAAAATAGCTGTGCGACATCTAAGTGATCAGTCTTCCCCGGAGCCTTTGGCCCTCTCTTGGTGTGATGCCAAGGTTAGATAGCATTGATGTTCCTTTTTGTGGCTCTACCTCCTTGTCTGCTGCTGAGTGCCAGAAACAAGAACCAATATTAAGTGGCACCTACTTTTGTGCAATCCATATCTTGATTGTATCTGAAAACTGTTCATTAACCTTCCTTCATCCGTATTTCTATTTTCCTGAACAAAGTGGACCTCTTGGCTGCAATCAGTAAGATATCTTCATTTCTATTTTCATTTCAGTTGCATACAGGGAACAGGAGATCCCAAAGGTTTTTCCACATTTCAGGCTATCATAACATCTGCTCCCACATAAATCGTTTACCAGTGTTCCTCAAGCACTGTATTATGCATCTACGGGTTATTTAACTGATTGGTTCTTAGTTCGCTCTCAGGTTGAGAGTGTGCAAATCAGCGAGATCAGGTGCTGTAGTGTCTGGATGAAATTAAAATCTGAAAACTTTCATGCCTCAGAGTTCACTTCCTTTGCCACCTGGCAGAACTTTTGAATCGTTTCATATCTTGTGTAGATATCATTGCATTCATACCTTTTTGTTGTTCTGTCTTGTTGGGTGCAACATAAAGAACTGCACTCCACCTCAGAAAATACATTGTAGACAATAGTTATACAAAAGCATCCATTTCCCAAACTGATTTATGCTCTAATTTTTATTCTTGCCATGCAGGATCCACCCCAACGAGAAATGGCTTTACAATCCAAAGCATGTGAGATAGTAGACATAGTTTACCACAACAAATTGTTACTTCTTGACCTCCTTGCTTCGTTGAATATTAATATGTTTCCTTAGCGAGAGATGAGGAAAGAGCAGTTCAGAGAAATTAATATTTCTTGTGGTGTGCCCCAAGGCTCATTTCTAGTCGCCATTCTTCTCTGATGTGCTGCCATTAAGATCGTATATTTTGGTCTCAATTTCTGTTGCTATGCAGATTACACAAGAGTCTTTTGGATGGATACATATTCTACTCATTAATGTGGACAAAAAACAAATATACATTATTATGGGAAGACCAAATTAATTGGGAAATACCAAAAGAGACAACCTGTGTGTCTTGTTTTTATTTGTCTGTTTCATTCCTAACCTTGAGGTTGTTAAATTCGTGTTTGCCTATTTTATTCTTTGATGTATCATCCAATTTTGACCCAATAAACCAGGATGCTTGTTGAGGTGTATGTCTCTTTGCTGTCACCCACCCTGCTGAGAGCCAGGAGGAAGTCCATGCCGCCCGATCGCTTCACACAGTGCCGTAGTTTCCAGTACACCAGATGCTCCCAGGCAAATACCAGGAGGCTGAGGCCCATGGCCACCAGCAGCATGTAGAAGACCCCGGCCATGTTGTCTATGTCCAGCTTGCTGCTCATCACCTGGAAGGGAGAGTGGATAGATGGGGGGAGACAGGAAGGGAAGGAGAGTAATGGAAAACATTATAGGAGTTGAGAGCAGAGAGAAGAGGAAGAGGAAGCGGGAAAGTAAAAGGCAGATGAGGTAAAAGTAAAGCATATGAGAAGGGAGGGGCAGAGATGAGACAGGAGAGTGTATTTATTACTAACGAGGGCCAATTTGTCTCCTAGACAGCAGATAAAAAGTTAATTACAACCAGCAGTACAATAGAGAATCCTTTGCTGTCATTGGATGTCAGAGCACCCGTCTGTGATATTTTAGAGCCCCTGCGCTCAGAACACTGATGCAAAGACCAAAACATGTCAGTCACCACAAAATATCTGGTTCCCATCAAACAAAAAGCTTTTCAGGCTATTTAATTTATTCAGTTTCAACCATTAAAAGCTCTCTTCTGCAGCCAGTCTGCATTCACTCTTGAATCAGTAATTATTATTGCTTTATATCAAAAGTTTCAGTTCCTGTGGAGGTATTTGCACCCTGTATTTATGCAAACATCTGTTCTGTTCCTGCTGTATGTTTGGTTTGTTTGTCCGAGTTCCAACAATACAATTTGAACTTGTGTAACACCAAATAACCGCACTTGCACTCCTGGAATTGAGCCTCAGGGCCCTCTACAAGACCTGTAGTGCAGTTGTAGGTGCAATTGTCGTCAATCATCAACCACAAAATGCAGGGTAACATTTGATAGGCAGCAGTGACTTGTGTCTGGAAAACTCAAAAGTGTGATTTAAAACCTACATGCAGGGAATCAGAAACTCTGGAGTTTGGGACGATTGTAACCCCTTAACATACATTTTTCCACTTAGTTTTCCATCAAGTAGCTTTAATCTTTTATTCTTTTCCACATTGGCAATGTTGGTATCTCATTTATCAGTGAGGTAGATATGTCAGACAAGCAGATAAAACAGGATAAAGCTCACACTTGTTGAAAATAACACACTTAAGTGAAAAAGTAGCTTCATCAGTTTCTCTCTTTAACACTCTAAGATGTTTGTTCAAGATTATATAGGCTGAACAGGTAAATAAGATGATGAGTCATTCAGGATGCGGAATCGTCACACTGGATAACGGTTGTTTGGTTGGACAACAATCCCACTTAATACCTTACTCACTAGCTGACCTTTGGGACTAAATATAGCTTTTTCTGTAAACAGTGCTGAGGCAGATTGTGCCAGGTTGATGGAGAAAAGCGGAGAAAAGGCATAAGAAGTCATACCTCGATCTTATCATTGTGGCAGATACCCGACAGCCAGAGACGCTCCAACATATCAATCTCATCTGTAAGAGAAAAGATGGAGGTCATAAAGAGGAGAAGCTGGAAGAAAACGAAATATAGAGACGAAATAAAAGAAGGAAAGATGAGGATTTAGGTAGGGAAAAGACAATAAGGGAGAAAGAGTTAAAACAGTACAGCACTGAAAGAGAGAGTAAAGGAGAAAAAAAATTTAAAAAGGGGATTACCGCCCCTTTGTTATGAGAGTGAGGTCTTTGATCCCCCGAGGGAGGAGAAAGAAGCAAGAGAAGGAGAGCTGAGGAGGTGAAAAAGAGAGGGACAAATGATGAAATGCAGCAAGGGAGAAAGAAATGAGAGGAGAGAGTGAAACCTTGTTTGTATGAGGTTAAAGAGGAAGAGTAAATTAGATTGATGGGAGAGAGTAAACCAAACAGAGATAACATAAAGAAGAAGAAGCCCATGGTGACCAGTATATATGTTAAAATGAAATGCAGGGTCTCCGTTGTCACAAAGTAATTAAGAAACTACAAGTGATAATTAATAGATGTCACCATGAACCTTCCCCAGTCGATTACTTACATTACAAGTTTTCTGAAATTTTATGTTTAAATGTTGAAATAAGGTTTTATCTAATGAAAATTTGCTCATTTGCATATTTTTCCTGAACAGAAATCTAAAGATTGAATGAAGCCAGATTCAAATATCAAAGGTTTTTTACAGAGGGAATTTTTCACTACATAAATCAGAAAATACTTTGAACAGCTATAAAAAATATCTATATTTTTTGCCACGTTTTTATGAATAAAATGTTCTATAAATGGCTATGAATGGAATATGAGCTAACCCCTCTGTAAAAAAAAAAAAACCTTCAGAATATAGATACAAATTGGATGGTTTGGTGTTTATAAGTGCTGCTGAAGTGAAGATTTGTGGCTCCGAGAAAAAAAGATATGCACTGTAAAATCTCATACATTTGGCAAGACACTACAGTTTATAGATATCACCATGAAACTTCCTCAGTTGATTACTTACATTAAGACAGTTATATTTATCAGTTATATGCAAATGAGGCATTATCTAATGCCAACTTTTGGTGAGGTATACAGACCCAAATAGACAAAGTGCAGTAAAATAAACAGCTAAATGTATATTTTGGGTATTGTCTTTACAATAGTCTGAAAGAAGACATGTTATGGAGGCAAAATCTCAAAATTGACCAGCAGATGACAGAAAATAATGTTTGTAAAGTCGACAGAAAGATGCATTTGTCTTACTGTGTTACAAATGATACAGAAAGTACAGAAACATAAAGTCTGAATGTAAAATGAAGAATTAGAGCACAGAGGAGAGACAAGGTTTGCATGAGCAAAAAATTAGAGGCCATTTGCAGAGAATGTCATGAGACAGAAGAGACAAACTGTGAATTAAGGGCAGCGGCTGGAAGTGAGAGAAGCCCTTTGAAGCAGGTTGTGAAATGGCCTGGCATCTGAGGCAGGCGCACCGAGGGCAGAGCGTCGAGACAGCTCATGGGAGATGAAAGCGAGGGAGAACGCACACAAACATTACACTCCGCGCTCCAACCGTCACAAACATCTGATACACACTCTGAGCTCCGGCGTAATGGGACTCTCAGTGCTGGCCATTAATGCATTAATCAAAAAGAATGAGTCAGAGGGAAGAAAAAGCCGGATCAAATATATAGAGAGACAGATGTGCAACAACCCAGCCGCAGAGGACTTTTAACGCATGCACTGTCGCGCACGCAATCTGAAGATGTCCCAGTTCCAATTCCCACAGTTACAATATTAATCGACCTCTGGGTTAATTAACGCTGTCTGGAAACTCCCTCTGTAAAGCCCCGCCGCATGGATTAGACCACCAAGACTCAGCCATGTTGACTGAAACGTCAAAACCACTCAAACAAAACACAGATCCAACTTCGACGTGAATCACTATGTGCCACATTTCACTCCCCAAACAGTCGTGTAAGGATTCAAATGTTCCTTGACAGCTGAATTATACCAGGCTCAACTCGATCGACCCTGCCTCCTCCTCGCCCCCTATACTCCCTGCACAGATCCAGCACAATGGAGGCTAAATACGCGTGTTCATTCTGCGCGCGGCTCACTCCCATAATCTAATTCAACGAGTTTCAGTGAGTGCTCAGTTGATTTCTCTCTCCCTGTCCGGCTCTCCGCCTTCCCTTTATCTGCCTGTAAATACGTTAATCATGGCAGTCAGCGGCGCATAAAGCTGCTCTTTGGGAGAAATCTTCCCCACAAAGAGCTGACAGACTGACAGAATTTCAGCTGTATCCTCTCTCACCTGCTCCAAAGAGGGAAGTGCCACAGACTAAAAACGGAGGAATCGTCTGCACGAATGAAAGAAGCAAATGTCCAAACACAGATGGGGGAAAAACCCAGAGCTTATAATTAAATCCATATTTCATTCTGTTGATTTCTGACACTTCAGCAGTGATTTGCAGGCATTTAAATGTTTTTTTCAGTTCTATTCTAACGTGTGCCTGTCTGGTTTTTAATAGCTTTACACCGGTCAGCAGTGAGGATTTAAGGACCCCAATCTTCAATCCTCTCAGTGGCATCATATTCAATTTTTAGCAAAAGCATTAAGGGAAAGGGTATTATGACCTAGAGCAGTTTCATACATATGGTGTCACCTGGAACACCTCCACAAGGAGGCAAACAGATAACCAGATGGCAGAGGTTCCTCAGCTGAGCTTGTTTCAATGCAAAGGAGCAGATTCTGTACACCGTGTAAGCTTCTTACTCTGTCATTAAAGTGCAACACACACACTGACCGTGTTATTTGATGCATGTTGCACACACCGAACAAGTCAAGTCAAGGTACAGTAGTCCGGATTTGTCGATCTGACAAGTGTGTGATAACATTGCTGCTTTTCTGAAGGGAGCTGTGAATTAGGACAGTGGTGTCTCCTAACGAGATGATGCGATCAGCCTGTGGTGATGCATGACAAGGCGCCTCTGGTGTATGGGCCTAAATAGAAAACTGTGGGTGTTTTGACATGCATCAGGTGGCACCACCGAGTGTTGCCCTTAAGAGCCCACAACCCACAGAAACATATTTGTGATGCTTCAGTCCACAACAGAACATCAGCAGACCATAAATCAGCACAGGTAATTTGTTAAAGAGATTAAAACTACCTGCCTAATCCAGCACAGGCAAATGGAGCATAATGATGTTATTACCACTGCGCATGGTTGGGTCTGAGTGTAAAATCAAAGACTGCTCTTGAACAACAGAGGTCGTAGATCAGGAGATGCTGATGACCCTTTTTATGACCAGTCATATGAGCTGTTTTGAAAGGCAACAAACAAGCAGCAGAACACTTGTTGCATTTGATGTTATTACCAAGATCACAGGACCACGACTCCATCCATCCATTTTTCACAACTGCTTATCCTCATCAGAGTCATGGGGAGCCAATCCCAGCTGGCATTGTGAGCGAGAGGTGGGGTGCACCCTGGACGAGTCACCAGTTCATCACAGGGCTGACACATAGAGATAAACAACCATTCAAGCTTGCATTCACACCTACGGGCAATTTAGAGTCACCAATTAACCCGCATGTCTTTGAAATGTGGGAGGAAGGTGAAGGGAACCCACGGGGAGAAGATGCAGACTGGAGTTCGAATCAGGAACCTTCGTGCAGTATACAGTGGCGGCCAACTTCAGAACAATTTTCTAATAAAGATATATACATATTAAATTGAACTCCAGGTAGTGCCTATGCCAAAATAAACATCCTTCCAACCTAAAACTACAATTGTACTTCGACCTGCAGTCCACCATTTTCTGGCAAAGTATCTCCAGACTGACGTTACCACCTAACTTGAGTCATATTTGGCCAGAAAGTATCCCACTGCATGAGGACGCAGTCTGATACAGCTAAAAGAAGCACATCATCAGCAAAAACTCTAAAGTTGATCTTGAAGTCGCTGCAATTTTTTTTTTCTCCCACAAATGGAGCCTCACTTGCGAGAAGTGTGTCCTCTCCATCAGTTCCAAATATTTTCTATCAAGCAAGATACACATCTATGAGTATCAGTAATGATTGGATGCAGGCTTTTATTATACTGAAAACTGTTTTTGTTTGTTCTGTATAATGGAAATGGAAGTCGGCTTGTTAAACAAAGAAATTGCTTTTGTCTGCTCTGATTTCTTTTTTCAAAGTTGTTCAATTTCATATTCCATATAGATTTTTTTTTTACCTGTCATTTTCAGATTGGATTACAGTTTATTCTCAGTGACTCTCTGAACAGCAGCAACATTCAAGTATGAATAACTGTAGATGCATGTAGGTGCAAAAGTGAACTTTGCGGGGGGAGAAATATTGGACAGGACAGAAAACATAGCAAATCATTGAAAGTTATTGTGATAGCTTTTTGTTTGAGTGACAGAAATAAATGATATGAGCTGCAGTTGTTCCTGCAGTCGTGTCATTGCATAGTTCCTCTGTCTCTAAAAGAAATTGTTTTGTGAAACTGAGAGTGGTTTTTGTCAGCCAACCTGTAAAAGGCACAAATAATAATTGGACAACCAGCCAGAGAGACAGCAATGTCGCCTATTTTCATATGGCACAATCCAGACTTCGCTACAAACAATCACGAAATCAGTCGGCACTAAATGGAAAAGAAAAATGGATTATACGCTATCACATTTTTGACTATAACACCTTGTTAACATCCCAACTGCTTGTTGACATAGAACATATGGCATTGTGAAAGAATTCTTACAATACATCCAATTAAAGCTTTGGATCAAGTCTCCAGCACACACCTGGAACAACCACCACTAATGCTGTCCAACAAAGAGTTGGTATGTGATGACCTTGGAGCATGACAGGACACCACCTGTTATTAACAGTTAACTTGGGAATGAGACTCAACAACCATCCATCTTGTTCCAGTATGAATTACCCCAAATTTAAAACTTATAAAAAAAACTCTTATGTCTCACATCACTGCTAACTTTTGCACTATTAAAACAGACCATGATCTTTCCCTAACCTTAACCAAGTGCTGTCAGTGCCGAAACATAACCATGAAAACGTTAAATAATTCTGTAGTGACTATGGTTGGATAGTGTATTGCCAGACTGCCTATTTTGGCAGAAAACAAATGAAATACATATAATGAAAACTTTCCCTTTTTATTTCCCGTAAATCAACATCATCTGTTGGTTGGTTGTATTTCTTAATACGTCATGAGTGTCTACGTGTATTAGAGGGGGGCTCAATGTTGGTTTTGGACAAAAAGTTAGAAATGATGTTCCAGTTTGGGTCAGATTCCATTTTGTCATCTGGGCTAGTCTACTTGACATGCTGCTTCAAGCACTTTTGAGTGAACATATAGTGTAAAATAATTAAAATGGCGATATATGACCTATTAACCATGGTAACAACAATTGTCTGACAACACAAACTATGAGCTTTAGCTTACATTGACTGCTTCAGTCTGAGGTCGGTTCAGACATAACAGAATACCTGTTGGGCCGAGTCACCACTTGGGATATAAATACTGTATGTCGCCTGACCCGTTTATGCCTAATTGGTGAATAAAGGGAAATAATACTAATAATAAATAAAGAGTGACAGCACATATTTTCAGGATGGGAGAGACGAGAGAGGTGGTGTGTATGTGTGTGGGATGTGGTGAAGTCTAATTAATTGAGATGGATCCCTGAAAATATTAATCTTTTCATGGGTACTCCTGCAGGGCACTTGGAGTTATGAGGGTTATCACATTTCCAACAAGCCAGTGCCAAAATATTTTGTCCAACTGCCAGAACAATTTCAACTTTAGCCGCCATCCCATTTTTTGTTCCGCCATCTCTTCCTCCAACAACAAAAAAAATGCACTGTGAGGGGACTGGAGTCAACCGGCGTGACTAAACATTGACAACTTACTGAAATCATTTTTTGTCAAAGGAACATTTGTATCAAAGGAGTGAAGGTTCATTTTTAAAGGTCTCTATGTGAGATAATGTGCAAGTGTTTACAAGATTCTGTCTCCGAGTGTAATAAAAAGACAAATATTGCCAAACGTCAGGCTTTAGAGTCTTTTAAAGGGACATTTCTGCCAGTGTTTGTTTATTGGTTTGTTTGTTTTTGCATGATCCCAAATGATTTGTGGATATTGTTTGACTGTGGACCCAAACCAAAGATGAAAAAACTAAAACTGCAGGTTCAAAGAGAAATATCTGCAGCTCTATTCTCAGTCTATAAAATTAAAATCAACATCCCCGTCTCTGAAGACTCAAAGCTATCTGAACAAAAAAAAAAGGATGTGAAGAAAAAAAGAAATCAATTTCTCGAGGGTGTACGACGCCGCTACAGTATGTTCCACCCCTCCGTGCCAAAAGCAGTTCCCATTCACATTTTCTGTTTTATCATTCTTTTGTGTGCGAGGTATTTTGTTGGCTTTGCTCAGTCAGCATGAATCAATGTGAGTGACACAAAGGAGTAGTGGAGTGGAGACGAACTTTTGGATACGGGCTGCTGTGGGGATTTGAGACCAGGTGCAACATCAGCAGTTGTATCTGCACGTAATTCCTGCATCTCGGCCCTCTGCGACATTTTGAAGACAAGTTTGTTTCTTGGAAGTCTGTTGGAGGCAAGTGGGACTTGACACATCTTCAAAAGGCTTCCTTTATCAAAAGTACTGCTGTGCATCTGCTCTCCAACTGCGTGTCTTACAGACGGGGGTGAGCAGTGCTCCAAAAATAGTAGTCCAACAGGTAGTAATGACTATTACAGCCATAAAACAAAGAGGAAGCACTGAGTTTGCATCACCAACAAACAGGTGAAGATCAGACAAATTGAAAATGACTTCCTAATATGAAGAGACCGGCCTTTATTCCTAATGTATTGCGAGTTTCTCTCATAGTTTTCAGTCTGAACATTTTCTGTATCCACATGCCGTCAGTCTCGAGCGTTGCCTGCCCCTGGGAGCCGCTGTCACTGCCGAGGCACCCTTTTTCCACCTCAACTCTCTCTAGCTCGCTAATTGCTAATAGACTAAATTGCTCCCCAGAGGAGCCAATTTGGTGACTGACCGGTCGCGCTAAAAAAAGAAATGACGGCGCTCTAACAATGAGATGTATTACGAGGAACAAATACAGGACCTGTGGAGGGCCACTGCGGATGTGCTCTGAATAATAAATCCGTGTGATGTCTTCGGGGGGTTGGTTATGAGGTTGATCTGGATCAGTGTCGAGTTTCTGGATGAAAAATATGATCAGCACGATATTAACCAAAAAGAGCAGGTCCTCCAAACAAATCATTTCTTTATCGAATTAGGGATTATTACATGAAACATGGAGTTTATTCACACCCTTAGATAGATGATCAGAACATTATCAAAGCCTCTGATTATTGTGTGCTATCTGCACAGGTTTATATCATTTCTGCACCCACTGCCTTATCTCCACTGTTCAGAATCAGTCAACAAACAACTGTTTTATGGCTGCATGAGTTCTGTCTGCCTTACCATTGTCAGTTTCACTGTGTAGGTTGTTTATCATCCTCATAATCTACATATCTCACTGCGTAGCTTTCATTTCCATATATTTTTAAATACACTTCATCCTTTGGGGTTTTTTAGTGTGACATAATTGTGCTGTTTTTGGCCTGGACTCTATCAAAACAGAGATTTAGATTCCAGGGGACCATCCTGGTCAAACAAAACAAAGCAAGCATCCTTGTTACCAGCCATGACAGCTAATATTGTTTTTCACCTTGTGAGTCTGTGTCACCGTGACAAAATGTGGTCCTAGAGACACCCTCTGGAGCTGGAGCTAGAGGTGATTTCGAGCGCTTTGACAGGTATTTATATGTCTGCGGACAGATTTTGTCAACAGTCGTGCAGCTGCTCAAAATAAAGGCAGAGTCCCTGAGATAGATGCGGTCCGACCCGCAAGTACACAGGTTATGACAACCAGGATATGATGTTAAGACGGATGAACACATCGACAAGACGCTGCTGTGCACCTAAACAAAGAGGCGGTGCTCATGTATGTGCACTTTTGTGAAATCACTTTGCTTCTTGTCACTTTTATCTTATTTCCATTAGTGCTGAAGGATTTCTGATGTGTTGAAGCCGGTGCTCCTTCAGCCTCGCTGTTTATTTCCTTTTGAACGCAGATTTCTACCACTGTTTCTACCGTTACTGAGCACTGAAGCCAGCAGAAGCTAAAAAAGCTCCCGCCATTATGAAAACATAAAAAGGAAGGGTTATGATTTTAATATTGAGACTTCTTCTGACTGCTGCAAACCAAATTACTGGAACCTGTCAAGGTCACCGTGTTAAAGTTATTCACCATCTCGCTCGGCTTTGTGTGCGCTGCCTCTCTTGCTCTTGTTCTATTCAAAAAGTGCTTCTGGCATGAATGGAGAGGAGTGAATATTGCCAAAACATTTCAATCAAATAGAAATCAGAACATTACATTCGCTTTAGAAGTTAGACTACAGCAGCAAGATAAGAACTTTAATAAAATAACATTTATTTCTGTCTTCGTTGCATCTTTTTTTTTATCTAGAAACCAGCTATTTTACATATTTTTGAGTCATTTAGCATTTGAATCTTATTGTGACATATTTTTGAAGTGTGGATGTTCAAACGTAGCCGTGTCGTGTCTTCTTTCCGTCTGTTTTTCCCCCCTGCGAATCGTATTTAATGAACCTTCACTCGGTTTCTGTGCCGCGATTGCAGAGAGATGTAATTTAGATAATTCTCTAATGGTGGGATTTAATGAATGCAAATACTTATAGGTGCTGTTAAAAGAGACAATTCAGGAGGAGTCATTTTTCGCTACCATTCCATCTATCTCTCTTCAGCCTTCCGGATATTTAAATGCACCAGGAGCAGTACTGTGAAGCGCTGAGAGACCATGATTGACACAAAGCGGCATAAACAGACTGGTTAACAATGTCATCCAGTTAATTGTGTTATTAAAGGCACCAGAAGGAGCTGCGAGCACCTCTACACCTCCTTCTTTCTCACATCTTTCTCTCTCATACCTCCTCGTCTCCTCTCTCTTCTTCCTCCTTTCTCTTTTATGCTGCTATACTGACCGCTCAAATGGTATAACTATGCTACAAGGGCAAAAGCTATAACCTTTAGTCATACCTTTGAGTTATAACCTTTATCTGTATTCTGCATAAAGTCAGCTAGCTTTGCAGATCTTGGGTGCCAGACTGACTTTCATGTTTGGTGGTTAAGCAACCAAATCCAATACAAAACACATTAAGGTGTAAATGAATCATTTAAATTAACTTCATTTCAGTATAAATATTACTAATACTTGGAAATACTTCTTATAAATGTACATCCTGTGAAGATTATCCAAAGGCAGAGTGCAGTATCTGCAGATTTTATGTGTTTTGTGGCTGGTTTTCTGGCAGTGATTGGATTTTTTGGGCTGGGGCAGAATGTTCACTCTATAAAGACATAAAATGAAAGCATTACAACCTTTCAATCAGTTTTACAGTTTTCTGTCTGAAAACTTAAATCCTCTACCCAAAATCCAAAAACTCTTTTTATTCTCAAACTCACTGCTTCAGTTGTCACTGTGCTCTGCAGGGCAGTGTGATTCCATAAAATGATGATGAACCACCAGATGGAATAAACAGGCAGAAGTAGGTGAAAATGGCTGAAACACATTAGTGTTAACAGTGAAGGAAGAAAATGGGTTTGCATTTTCTTCCCTTCTTTGTTAAGTCGCTCTTTAAGGGCCATGTGAATAACTTTAAATTAGGAATTATTGGGCAATACCAATATAAATGTTTTTTTTAAACTATTGCTATTACTATACTAGGAACTTCTGCATCTACATACCCATAAAAAAGTCAGATATAAACTCTAAATTCCTCCCAGAGTGTGTTTCATGCTGCTGTTCAGGACCAGCTGGATATAAATCATAATCTTCCAGCATTTTTAGCACTGTATCAAACTGTGCTGCTGATATTGAAAAGTAGATCTTGAAGGGATTCTGCTGATCCAGTATCAGCTTGTGATTTTTATTTTTATCTTGATACTTTCTTTTCCCATCAGCGAAGACAGACTCATCGCTGCTCAAAGGCTGAATTTTATTTTCTGGTCTAGTTTTTTTCGGATGATGGATTATAAATAGCACAAATGAAAAATAGACTTTTTATACCCCTCGAGTCAAAGAAACACATTGTTTGAGATATTTTTTGGTGTTATTACGAAAAAAGCAATCCTTGAACTGAATTTTCTGTTTCTTCTGAATTCAATGAATGTTAAAAAGCTTTTCTGATGACGGCAGTAACACTTAAGATGGATTCTGCTGTGAAAGGTCATAAATCAGCTGATCAGCAAGTCCCAAATGCTCCTAATAATCTTGAACTATTGCTGGTGAGAAAAAGAGTTGTTGACAAAAGTCAGAAGATGGAAAGAAAGACGAGATGTTGGGGTGAAACAAAAGACCTCGGAGGAACTTTGAAATACATCTCACAGCTCAAGAAAAATGACACAAGTGACATCTCTCTAATAGAAGCGACATGCATTAACAATAAATGAGCTAAATAAATTCAGCGAGATTCAGACTGCATGTGTGTGTGTGTGTAATCAAAGAGATCAGATGTGTGATGTGCTGAACAAAGAGAAAGAGAAAACGAGTGTGTGCAGATCACACCTCGCTCTTCCTTCTGTATTGATCTTCCTCCTCTTTCATTGCTCGACTGACCCTCAGACGCCCCCCCGCTCGCTCCTCAACACTTTCTTCAACTCTGACTTTGAACTTTGTCCTCTTTTATCCAGCCACTGTTATGGTTTCCTGTTTTATTTTGTAATTCTCCCCTCTCCTCTCGTCTGTAACTTCACTTCCTGTCGTTGTGTATTTCCCGCTGCTTTTGATTGCCTGCCCTGCCCCGATTAGCTTCACCTTTTCATGATTAGTTCTCACCTGTGTCTTGTTATATCCCGCTCTCGCTTGTGCACTCGGTCTTTGTGCGTCCTTGTCTCAGTGTCGGTTCGTCTTAGTCGCTGTGTTCCTGTCTTGTCTTTTGGTTTTGCTTTCAAGCTTCTGTAACCCAGACCTGAACCTGCCTGCTTATAAAATATTCTCATTGAATAAATCATTGGACTGCAGCTGCTCTGCGTACTGGTCTGCATTTGGGTCCAATCCTTGGTTGTCCCTGCGTGCCATCACCTGTATCACAACACTGGCTAATAAAATCTAGTGTAGACCCGCTCATGTTAATATCAGTTGATTGAACAGATGTCGGCTGTTCTTACTAGTGTTATAGATGTTTTCCTGAAATCCTGCAACAATGAGAAGTATGTTAATTATTCTATCTTTTATATGGGAAATACACAACAAGACAAAGGAAGTACTGTGGCGAAATAGCAAAACAATCGCACAACTATAAAAGCGCCAAAGTGACCCTGAAAATCACTCATACGAGCATTTTCTGGTCTGTTTTTTGGCTGTTTGTCTAGTTAAGTTTACACAGCTAAAACCGACTGATCCGATCATGATGTTCAGTCCATCAGTCGACCATCCATCCAGACATGCACTCTAAAAGGCCAAATATAATCAACTACAAATGGTTCTGTGTATAATATATCTGCAGATACTGTTGGCGTCCACGCAGTCATGTGGCCTGTCTTCTCTGACCTTTGTGGTTCTTTACATAAACTGCTGTAGCTATACAAAGTGGAAAGGTCAGAGTGTAGAAGTCACATGACCATCGACCCCAACCGCCCTTCTAAGAACTTTTATTCCTGCCAGTATAATAACATTATGCTGTAACTGAGGGAGCACATTCGTTAACTGCAGGAACCTCCTTTCCTTTTCCCTTAACCACATTGTTTTGACCTAAAACCAGTCGACCTTTCCAAGGAGCAAATGTCAATGTAAATGCTTCATCTGTCATCTTCTTCTTTCCCACTGCCCCACCCTTTTCCCGTTTGTCTTACCGTCTCCGACGAGCTGCAGCAGGGCGAGGTCTAGCGGCCGTTTCCAGCGGGAGTTCTTGTGCAGGGCGATGCCGTAGCCCGTAGTGGCAAACACCTTACCGGAGCCGATGGTCATCACCTTGTGGAATAAAACACACGCACACACGTAAACACCCGTACATCTGTGCATGCTCACACAAACACACAAATCCCTAGACGGACTCAAGGAGACCGACGGCAATGAAAAATGGAAATGAGCTTGATTTCTGCTGTAATATTTCCTAATATCGACGTCCCCCCCAAAAAGATCCCTGAGCTGGAGTGCAGGATATTGTTTCAGTGGAGGAATTAATATAGATCCACATCAGTTGTAATAATTACTGCAGCGGTGGCCGTTGTATGAGGCTGCTGGGAGCTCGGGCCTCCCACAGACCTTATTACAAATGATCACTGGGTAGGATTTTCATTCTTGCTGTGGGAGCCGTATCAAATGCAAACTTATAAATAAATCAACACCAGCGCTGTTCAGAAAAAATGACAATATTAACTAGCTACAGGCCGCGAGGGACAAATATAAATGCATGGGATGTGTTTGATTTATTTAATGCAGATGTAGAAATGCTCATTTGGCATGCTTGTTGTGCTTCTGTTGCATCTCTTCCCACAAGAAGTTTATCTTGTAGTGTTGTAGCGTTCGGTAGCCGTAGGCAACGGGGACTTCAACAATAGCTGCCACTATGTATGAGCGTGTCACTGTGCAGAGCTGTGAAATGACAGAGATCTATATCTTACCTTGCAGCCTTCGTCCTTTCTGGCCATATAGTTCAGCACCGCAGCGTCATAAATGAAGGCATCTAGTTTCCTGCGGGGAAGGAAGGAATGAGGAAAATTACAACCAGGGAATGGAAATCACTGACCCGGAGCTAAATGGAAAGAGAGGAAGTGCGACTAGTGTACACAAAAGATCAGAGGTGATGGGGAAAACCGGCGCTGAGACAATGACGGTGTAAAAAAGAGGAGCTTCTTTCTTGACACCGTTTCCAACAGTCGCACAGAGAGCTATTCATCACTGAGGCAGAGATGTCAATTCTCCTCCTCCAATAGCCTCGATAGACCAGAATACAGCACAACAGCAGGGAAGGTTGTGATGCAACTAAGGTGTGATTCTCACTTTTTCTAAGCTGAAAAAAAAAAAAATCTCACTCTAATAGCACCATGCTTAATGGCCTCCAGACAAGAGTAAATCTCAGCCTTGCTTTTAGTCGTTGCAGAGAGACCTTCATGAAATAAAAGGCTGAAAGACAGACGCCGAGCTGGGCGGACTGCTGTTGGACTAGTAAGTAATATTAGCTGGCTGCTATGTCTTGTGTTGTTGACCTTGTTGATGCTTGGCTGTAAGCAAAGTTGTCGACTCACTAGTTTTTGACCACGTTATCATAATAAATACACATTGTGGGGCGCTCGGGGCACCAACTCTCAAAAATTACAAGTTCCAAGGTTTTCCTTGCCACTGTCGCCAAGTGCTTGGTCATGATGGGAATTGTTGGGTCTCTGTAAATAATACTTTAAAGAGTATGGACTAGACCTGCTCTACATAACTTCTGTTATGATATGGTGCTATGAAAATGGGATGGAATTCCTACATAATGTCTTTTAGATGGATTTTTAAACGATCTGAAGACTCTGGGAAATGGTGATAGACATTTTTCACTATTTTCTGACATTTTATAGATGAAAAAATTAACTATAGTTGAAAAATAATAAATAGATTGAACTATAATGCAAAAATATTAGCTGCACCCGTTGAAATCACTAGATTTAGAAGACGATGAGGTGGGGTGAGGAGACGTGGATGTGCACCGAAAGTGAGACAAACACCTCATCATAAAATAATGGTTTGAATATAACAGCTCAGCTCGCACTGATGATGAATATCTCAGGATCTGATGATGGATTTGTAACTACACCTGCTCTTCCACTTCACATTCATTTATATTCACACTTGGGAAGCTGCAGTGTAACAACCACAGAAAGATGAGGATGAGGAGGAGGTGGAGGAGGTGGAGGAGGTGGAGGTGGGTGACTGGAAAAGGAGAGAAAATTGGAGATAATGTTTGGAGGGAGGGAGGAAGGAGGGAAGGAGCTGATGAGCACAGTGCAAGGAGTTAATGAGGGAGGAGGAAAGGGCGAGAGAAGACAGAAAAGGGGGATTAAGGGAGAGAAAGAGGGAGTTAGGAGAGGAGGAGGAAAGACGAGACAGAGATGGAGAGCTGATGTTTGTTGCCACGACAGCCAAATCAAACAGGAATCTTTATACTGCTTTGCCTTGACAGCGTGAACTAATGCTTCCTCCGTAAATAATGTCACGATGCGAGGTGGGGAGAAAGATGTCGATAGACAGCGATAATGAGAGAGCCGGGTAAGCAACTGAGGGACTGAAATGAGATAGAAAGAGGTAGAAACTGATGTAAGATGAGCAAGGATGATAAAAAGGAATGCATCACGGGAGTTTTAATAACACGGTACGTCAAATCTGCTAAAGACTGCAGCGTGCGCTGCATGTCTGGATGCCAAAGTGTGTGTGTGTGTGTGTGTGTGTGTGTGTGTACGTTTGCTTGTCTCATTAAATGTTTGAACCCTCGTCTGCATTAGCTAACATCACTCCCCCCTCCTCCTCCTCCTCCTCACCTCCCTTCCCACCCACTTCAAACATGATGAGCAAGTGTATATTTTATAGCAAGTGCTTTGTGTACTTTGTGGCCCCACAGGCGAATAATAAGCCACCCCCACCCACACCACCACCCCTTTTTGTTGAAGACAAGAGGCGCCTGAGTGGCAGCCAGTGCTGAGATGGCAGGATTTCCCCCCTGCACTGCAGTTGCTGCTAACATGTATTATTTAAAAGTACTTCTTTTTTTTCCCTCCTCCCTCCTCCTCCTCCTCCTCTTCTCTTGGCCTTGTTTAGTAGCCGTGATCTCGATGGGGCAACAGTTATCTGAGGCTCCAGAGGTGAGGAGGATCAATGCGCTAACAGGTGGAGAAAGACAAGAGGGTCCTGTAATTGAAGCGAGGCGTGGATGACAACGTTGCCCCCGGTAGAGAAATTAAATAAAAAAGCGAGAGGAGAAAACGGAGAGTATATGAGCTGTTGTCAGAAATGTGCAGCTGTGACTCGGGAATTGCAGGAGAAATGTAGCAGAAAGCCGAGTTGTTGTTCTTTTTTTAAACTAAAGTGGACGACGGTAGAAGTACAATCTTGGTAACTGGATTTCTGTGGAAACAGCCTCCAGTCAATGTCTGACTCCTTTCGCTCTGCGAGCAACACGCAGCGTTTTTTGGAGCGTTTCAGACGTCTGCTTCCATTCTCACTAATGTATCAATTCACACCAACTCCAAGAGCTTTTATTCTATCTTGTGCTCCCATGTGAGCAGCTCCAACTCCAACTGCCTCCATGTTGAGGAGTACAGATGGGTGACAAAGCGTCCTAGTGAGGTGTTGTTCCACAACGAGCCTCCAAAACAGCTTCAATGCTCCTCTGTATGGATTCTCTGAGTCTGTGGAGGTTCTTTATCTGGAAGAAATCGCTCGAATCAGGACGGAAACGTGTCACAATCAGAGAACGGCAATCACTCAACTTTGCATTGATTTGAAGGTAACAGTGGAGCCAGAATACGCCTGAAAACGTCGCTCATTTTGTGTCTTTCTCGACTCTTTTCGTGCAGTTTTTCCTTTTAAATTTGTCACCTTTCACTGTGATCAAGTACTGCAGAGCCCAAGAAAAACTATTTTTGTCCATTGAATTTGGGATAATAGGCAGACCGACAGTGTAAATGGAGTTTGGAGTTGATGTCGACTGGATGGATGGATATTCGACTCACATCTGGTGTGAGGTTTGGGTTTTTGAATTCTACTTTTTATTACGGGTCTGGTCTTTATTATGCCATTTACCTGATTCTGTGCCACCCAAAACATATTGTTTTGTATAATTGAATCTTTCATAACTCTCTACTTTTATGCTTTAAAAAGTTAATATGTGTCACTTTATGATTGCTTTTATATTATGTTCATCTTACAAACGTTTTTGTCAGGTTTGTCAACGTCAGGGACCTCTTGATAAAGGTCTTGAAAGCCTCACACACCCACGCAGGCTTTAATTATTACGGCTGATTAAACCTCAGCTCAGGGTGAAGTTGGACGGAGTTGCTTGAGCTAATCAGGTCAGCGGACCTATAAAGTGTACTTTTTTTCCAGCCACTTAAAGGTGTAAACAAATCTAACACCTTCTGGTCGAGAACTGACTCGCCTCCTTCACTTTGCGAAGAGTTCAGTCCGAGTGAACCGGCAAAATCGCAAAGTTCTCCAGCCGGTCTGAGAGAGAGAGACTGTCTGTTTATATTCTCATTTTGTGCTGTGAAATAATCCGAGCAGCAGAGATGGAGAGACGCTGAAGTGACAGGACAGTGACAGAGGTTACTGACAGTTAAATGCGAGCTCTGTAACACTACCCACACTATTTTCTGTCCCCTTCAGCTTTTAGCCACACCACACAAGGCAAGCTAGTTATGCCTGTGGCTTCAGGGAGGTGTCAATCAAAAAACCCACAAGAGGTCCCACGGGAGGTGGGTTAAGGTGGATTAAGTGAGTGGGTGAGCCATGAGTGTATAATGTCTTACAACCAATAAAATATCAGAGTATTTAAAGTAGAAATATTAGATGTAACTGAAATATCAGGAGACATTTTATCATAAAAACTTCCTTCTGCATTTCTTTCTTCTTTTTCTTTCCTTACCCAGTCTTGAGGTTGTCAATGGCCTCCTCCACACCCTTCTGATTGTTGCGAATCATGTACTGGTGCATGTTGGGATAGTTGGAGCGGATGTTCTCCTCTGTGCTTCCATTTGGCACTGTGCCGAAACGCAGTGGCGGGTACTGCTCCGTCGGGTGCTGGAACTGTACAAGAAGAAGAAGAAGAAGAAGAAGAAGAAGGTGGGCGGAGATTAAGAGGGGTTGACGAAAAAGAAGGGAAAGGAGCAGATCCCTGCCACGGGATGAACTGCTACAAAGATTCTTCAGTATTCTGAAGAGCGGGGGGGGGGATACGATAAAACAGATGAGGTTTTAAAGTGTCAGAGCAGCATGATACAGTTTTGTGGGTTCTGCTGAAACTGCACTGAGAAATCAAATGAGGCAACAGGGCGAGGGAACATTTCGGAGGACTATATACATATTTTACTTCTTTCTGTTAACTCAAGCTATTCTGAAGTCGCCCACCTCTTCTGGAGAAAGAAAAGAAACAAAACGAGCTTCGTAGGATGTTCTTATGTTCTGTTCTTCCTCGTCTGTTTCTGTTTACTGTTAACAAAAGATTTTCCTTTCACATTATGTAAATGTACACGTCATTTTGAGGCCTTGCTAAACTAAATTTCTTGCTCGTCTATTCGTGTATCAGTCCATTTGGCCCCCGTTTCTGCAAAAAAAAAACATCAAACATCCCATCCATCCATGCATCCATCCATCCATCCCTGACCGTACCTTCTTATCCGACAGCCCTGACACCGTGTCGATGTACTCCTCCTGGATCATGAAGGCAGCCAGGTTGGCAGTGTAGGAGGCCAGGAAGATGACAGCGAAGAAGGCCCACACCAGAACCTAAAGAAGGAGTGCGGTGGAGTAAGATCAGCGAGGGCCGATTCTGACAGGTGTGGAAGTATTTTAAGATTCCAGTGACACTGTTTTCACTTCCTGGCATTTCATTGCTAAACCCACAGCTGACGCTCTGTCTTGCCTGGAGGGTAGAGTCGTTTTTGTCAGCATGACACTTCAGCATCCAACCTTGGCATTTGTTTTTTTCTCTTACTTAAATTTATAATAATGTTAAAATGACACATGGTAGACTACTGTGAAGAAATCCTCTTTTTCTTGTGCCCCCTTCCTGCCATCATCACACCTTCTTATATCTGTCACAGTGAGAAATAATGAAAAATAAAATGTATCTATTCTAGCACTATATTTGAGTAGATATTTGAGGTGCTTTAACTATACTTCTACTCCAATTAAGAGTGAAATATGTTACTTTTTACTTTGCAAACTGCTAATGTTTGGTAACTATGAAGCTACAGCCCACAGCTTAGCATTTAGACTGAAAACGAGGGGAATACAGCTTGCTTCGCCAAAGGCAATATAATTTGACTACGAGCACCTCTAAATCTCACTAATCAACACGTTATATCCTGACTTTTTTACAAAAACAAAGGAGTAAAACACAAAGTTGCTGTGCTGGGGATTATTTCTTGGCTAGAAGCACTGACTTCCTGGCGTCTGAGGTGGGCTGTTTTGCATAATTTTTGCATAAATAGTACTTTTATTTGTAATAAAAGGGGGATAATTTTTATCAACAAGTGTTTAATCTTCCCTATCCTGCCTTTGGCACTGGAGCCCATTGGTTCCTACTGGTTTTATTTCATTTAGTAATATTTTGACAACAAGACCTTTACCTTTTTTGAGCGTTGCCTCTTAAGTAACAGATCTAAGTACAATTTCCACTGCTGGATAACACCAATGGACCAGTTGACCCAAATGGCACACATAAAAGGCGGTTTAAGGACTTGGTTTAAAGACATTTAGCTGTTCAGAAGTGCTCCTTTTATTGTTATAGGATGTTGCTCTGTTGACATTCAGCCAGGAAGCAAGTGAGACATGTGGATTAGTCTTAGCACTAAATTTGCACTTGCAGTCAGTGATGAACGGGGCTATTTGCTTCCGCGGCACTCTGTGTTTATGCCAAAAGTTCATTTGCATAATTATGTTAATGAATAAGATGAAAAATGTACACTCATTGCTGTAGCAACTGAGGCATAATTATAAAAAGAAATAATCTAAGTGAATGAGGATTAAGCGTTTTGCTCAACTACGCTTCGGCGGGAGGATTCGTCCTACCCTAGGAGGGTTGAAGGACGGACTCCCTGCTTACGATGCTCCCTGGTGAGTTTCATGACCCCTGGGTCGACGTAGAAACCTATTAAAACTTTAATGTATAATATCAATAATACATGATTGTCAATTATCCATACAGCGCATGCTGGGATAGACAGTGATGACCCTGAGAGAATAAGCCTTCCGTCAAAAAAGATTAGATTTATCGTGATTTTTGTTGTTGTTGTTATTTATGGTTAGTTGCGGTTTTAGCTGACAATGGACCCCTAACCCTGACCCTGACCCTAACCCTAACCCATCCAGATTTTCGATGCTGCTGTCAGGGGAAACTTCCTTTCAAAGACACAGCTGACTTTTCAGTGTATTTTTAAAATTCTTGATAGGCTAGAGGACCATTAATCTTGCTCTCCCTGCAAGGTGACATCTAACAAACCTACAGTTTAACTAAAAGCTGTAACATTTGAAGAGAAAACGAACTAAAACTCTCTCCTCTGACCCCCTTTTGTAAATCCTATCGAGCAACTAATGAGCTCTTGAGATGATTGGGGTTATTGTGAAAAGCACTCGGGCAGACAGTCAGAAGAAAAAAAGACACCTAGAGTTTTTAACCTCCCGTGGTTCTTTACTCTGCAGTGGTTGGGGCAAGCCTTCAACTGATTTTTCTTTTCACACCGTGAGGGCAGAGAGTAACAGCAGGTATTAAAAAGACCACCGCGGTGAAACAAGTGAATGAACACTCTCAAACTGATTGCACTGGCTCATATAGCTCGCAAGGTTTATTTCTTGAGCATGCAAATGAGGGATGTGTCACAGTGTGTGGGGAGAAAAACACCAGAAATGATAGAATCAAGATAAAGTTGGAGAGGAGTGGTGTTGTATTTTATCTTTTTATCTGACAAAATAACTTTTAATTAAAAAAACCAATGAACCGAGCCTTCAAATACTTAAGTAAGCATTGATGTGTCGAGTTTCTGTTGACTAGATGTTAAAACTTAAACTGATTGATTGAAAGCATCCAGGTTGCATATGACAGCGTTTTAATAGCTTTAATATGTGTATGTGAGACTGATTTTTTACCACATGGGGAAACATTTTTGGTTCATAAGATAAGCAGTAGATGACTCCAATTCTCCTGTCGGAAAACCAGAATACGTGGGCGCAATAACGTGACGTAATTAAAAGAGTACCAGTCGAAAAAAAAAAAGCAGAAAGAGATGATGGAAATATGACGTTGCTGTTTGTTTAGAGATGCTACATCAGATCTGTGTTGAACCATCATGGATGTACTATAGAGTCATGAAGCAACGAGGAGAAACAAGCAGAAACAGCTGATCAGTGCAAGTTAAATGTTTGCTACGGCAGAAGTTTTTTCATAAAAGGCAAAAACTACCTCAAGTTTAGCATAAAAACCTTTTTTGTTTTGTTTTGCCATTTCCCTCAAATCTTTCTAAAGCAATACTTCAGAGTACTTTGATCGAAACACGGCTATTGAGTCAAAATGATTACCATGATCTTGCTGGTGGTTCCTCTGGGATTCTCCACAGGCACAGAGTTGTTGAAGACGAGCGCCCACAATAGCCAGACTGACTTCCCTATGGTGAACTTAGATCCACCTGACTCTGAGAGAGAGAGAGTGAGCGAGAGAGTGTTATCATGTGAAATATTAAGCTCAAGAACACTTAACACGCATGCTGAGTGATAAAAGGCGAGGCTCTCAAGCGTCAAATTGAGAACAGGAGAACATATCTCAGTGCTACAGTTGTAAGACTAAATAAAGAATACACTACTCGACAATGTGGACAGCAGTACTGTATGTGATTGGTCAATATGTCAGATACAACTGGCATTAATCTTCAGCTATAACAGCCTCCACTCTCCTGGTTTCAGTCTGTCCACCAGATGATGAACCTGGCTGCAGGGATTTGCTCCCATTCAGCCTCAAGAGTGTTAGCGAGGTCCGACACTGATGGGCAATCAGGTCTGGCTCACAGTCGGGTGTTTCAGTTCATCCCGAAGGTGTTGGATGGGGTTGAGATCAGGCTTCTGCACAGGCCAATCAGGTCTGACACCTAGTTTTTTTTTTTTTTGTGCAAAGGGGCTCTGACATGTTGAAACAGGAAGGGGTCATCTCCAAACTGTTGTCACACAGCTAGAAGTTCAGTATGGTGTGAAATATTATTGCATTCTTGAGCAATAAGGCTTCTTTTAAATGGAACTAAAAAGTAGATAAAGTAGAAACAGCCATGACTACACAGTATAGATTCATTCTGATGGCTTACAGTGATTGCAGGGACAAACTGCCCTACAGTGATTTTAAGAACTGTCTGATCTTGGGAGTTCAAAAAGCCGAGTATGAGTTAAAGACGCGGCGGAGGAAAGACCTATATGGAGTTATTAAAGATTAAACCTGGCACCTTGAGTTGAATACAGAATCATCAAAGTGTGAAGCCTCAGAAGGGGTGAGGAAAAATGAGAGAAGAAATTGAACAGATAGAGGAAACTAGTCGGTTGTACAAGATGAAAGGTGGTGATACATTTCTTATTGGAAAGAGAGGCATAATACTCCGAAGGTATAGACGGTGTAGGGTGAGGAGATAGACATGTGAGAGTTTGAATCTACTGAGTTGCCAACTTTTCTGCAGTGAAATGTGAAGTTAAAGTGAATGTATGAGTGAAAAGAAGGAAGAGAAGAATCAATTAAAGCCAACAGCAAAGTTAATTTAGCTTGACAGCAAAATGAAGCATGAAACTTAATCTCTAAAGGAGAGATGAAAGTGTGAACACATTTACTGTAATTCTGGTTGTATCTAGTCTTACTGATGATGTTTTTTTCCTCGGTGGGTAATTTTTGCTTTAGTATTTCTTCAGAAGTAAGTAGTCATTAAAACTGTGTCATTCTCATGCTTTGAATGCCACAAATTAAACTCCCTTCATCTACATTCTATCGGGTAGATGCAGAAATATCTCAAAACATGGACAAATTATACTGTAAATGGGTGAAGTGATGTTTAAGGACTTCAGATTTAGTGACATGTAGTTAAGTATGCGGTATCCATAGTCAGTGTGGTAGACCGCAGTCGGCACCCCTTAAGTTGGAGAAGCAGTACAGCACATAGAAGCTAAACATTGCACTGTGCTGCTGCATGGGGGCAGCAACAAAATGGTATTTTAGCCACCTACAAACCTAAAAAAAAATCAATATCAGTTTAAGTGTACGCTACATTTAGAATACGTTCAGCGCTTTACCTTCCCGTTCCCCTTCACAAAAACAGCAATTTTACCTGTCAGAACACGAGAGCTGCCGATCTACTGCTGCCTCGATGGGCACCAAAACACAAAAGTCACACACCAACACAAAGAAACTAACCGATCGAGGCACCGGTGGACGAGCAGCTCCTGTGTTCTGTGAGGCAAAATGACTGTGTTTGTCAAGGAAGTCTGGGCAGCTTTGAAGAGCGCATAGATTCATATAAATGCTTCAGTTTCCCATCTGATATTCTAAATATAGTCTACACTTAAGAGTAATTTTCGTTTTTTAGGTGGCTACAATATGTTTTGTTGCTGTCCTCCTGTCTGCTTCTCCAAACTGAAATCCAAACTAACCCTTTAAAGGGTTCATTTCCCCGGTGTGGGATCATTAAAGTCCATCTTATCTCATCTTATCATATTCATTAATATGACTAATAGTGCTAAAGTGGTCATATATGGACAGAAGGTTAAGCTCTCTTATCATGCTTCAACAATGGTCTTCAATATCTCATGTCAATGAGCTCCTTCAGCTTTGCTGGCCATCTTGGATCCTTTACATGTTGAGATAATGTTAATATATCATAACTGGTTAAGATAAGATGAACTTTAATGATCCCACTACAGAAACATACAGAAAAAAGTCATGAATTCATGCTGGTGCCGAAGAGTCCGACAGCTGCTGGAACGAAGGACCTCTGGTAGTGCTCCTTCCTACTGTACATGGTGAGAGTAGCAGTCTGTAGCTGAAGCAGCTGCTCGAGCCAAGAGGAGCCGCCCATGATGGACGCCAGCCTGCCAGCATCCTCCTCTCTCCCACCTCTCCTGGTTGTATTCGGTTTTAATAATTTGACCTTTATTCTTAAGATTATGTTGAACAAAAAGAAAAATCACATTTATGATGTAAAGATCTCTACTGGTATGTCCAACCTGGAGAAGAGAGCTGGAGTACTGCATGAGCTTCTCCAGTCACGAAAACCTGGTAAGTAAACGGCGTGACTGCTTACCATCCACTGCTTTTAGAAGTTTATTTTAAGTCGAGCAGACAGAGGAACGGAGGGTAAGATTAAAAAGGCGTTTTATCACAGAAGAAGGAAGAACTGACAACCAGCGAGGAACAAACACCTACCTGTCACTCCAATTCAGGATAATTCCACTTGTGTCAATTTATTAGAAAGTAATAAACAACATTTCAAAATCATTATTTAAAATGAATGCAGCGGCACAGAGGAGCAGCCAGTAAACAGTTGGAATCAATGATGAAGTGACAAGTACTGTAAAAATGTCAAAATCAACCACCACTGTGCTGTCAGTGTTTGTTTCATTAAAAATAAATAAGCTGGATCGTGGGTGTGGAGTGATTGTTTTGACTCATGCACAGACAAAAAAAAAAAAAAAAAAATTGGGACGCTTTGCATAATTTGAGCAAACACCCTCCTCAAATCAGCCCCCCCTCGCTTACATAACCGACGAAGTGACAAGTTGGTAATAATGTCATGAAATGAGCAGTGGCGGCGGGTTGATTGGCATGCCGATGCTGGAGCGACTGTCTCTTACTCTTGGCGCTCTGCAGGCTGCGGTTGTATCCCACGGGGCTGAAGAACTCAAAGATGAAGACGGTGACAGCCACCACCGACAGGCACATCACAAACATCATCACCCACACCGCTGGGCTGTAGGGCTCTGCGACACACACACACACACACACACACACAAAGACACACATGCAAATGTCAGATAAAGTTTCACAAGTTCGCCTGTCATCTGTAAAAGAACCACTTTATCAGATGCACACGTAAAGAAACTGAAACCTTTGCCACACACTGTTTTGATTGCCTCCTATCGCTGCAGTGCTAATGTTGCTCATGTGGAGAATCCTATTCATCAACGGTCAGTTCAGTCAGTGGAAAGAAAGTGCACAAGAGTCCAAGATGTCTTCTGTTGAAAGGTTTATTGAAGCTGTCCTCTTTAGCTCGTCTCAGGATCTATTTCCCAAAAAGGTCATTAGTCTACAAACAAGGGAATATGTTACCCTTAGTGGTCCGACATTGTTATCTGACTCCTATGTACCTAGCTGTTGTGAGACAGGCCTATCCTCTGACCTCGGTTACCATATTAATGATCAGAATGGCTCCTGCTTTCCTAAACACAAACATACAGCTGCTCTGTATCTCAAAGAGAAGTCCCCGTGACAATCTAACATTTAACACTATCCCTACAGTGACCTCAGACGTATGCTTGACCCTGTGCAACTCTCACATGTGGCATGCTAGAACAGAAATTTCCCTCTCAGCTCACAGTGTTTCTGTATCAAACTGCCTCTGCATGCTGATATTTGATTGAGAAAATACGCTTCATGCAGAACCGCCCGAAACCAGCGCCAAAGAAACGGTTAATTGCAGGTTTCCACAGCAACAGTGCTTGAACACCTTGAACCTTTAACACTGGGACATAACACAACACCTTGTCATGTATTATTACTTACCGTACTTTACATGACTGATTTCACACGCTATGCTGTGCATTATGCAATCAATGTATTTTGTTTTTTTGGTCATAAGACGTTTGGCAGATGAGCCAAAAAGTTCATTTTCATGCATTAATGTGACGATAAACAAAGACGAGATGAGCACAGACTCTGAAACGGCCTCGATTTTGTGTTCAGCTTGTTAGTCAGAGGTAATACAGCAATTGTACAGCAGTTAAAAGGAGAGGCCAACAAGTCCAAGGATTTATTTTGTGCTTTTTTCAGAAGAAATATGTTGTTTGTTTTTGCACAAGCCAAAATGCAAGTGATGACACATTTTTAGAGCTATTTGCTTCTGTAATTTGACATTCGACAACTGAAACACTACAGTATGTTGTGCTGGGAGATAAATACTTTGGTCCAATATAGATATATGAAAAAATTATTTAAAAGATTCATACTTTAATTCATTTTCATTCCTTAACTGCATGACAAAGCAAATAAGCAGCAAAACCTCTGGGTGAGGAGGTTTTTATCATCTTGTCCTTCGAAAGAAATGGGGTGCCAGTCTGAGGCTGCCGGCTGAGCAAACGAGCCGATACTTCTGAGACCCACCAAATTAGTGAGGGATTTCCTGTCGACACTGACAGCAGCAGCAGTGGCAGCTGTAACGCTAATCAAACAGCACCGGAGAGACGAGCTGCGCTGCTGGGTCGACTCATCAACACCTTTGTCTCTTGGCGTTGCATCCAGGAAGAGACGCTAAATCGAACACGACTGCGCGTTGACATACCGAAGAGCAACAAGCTCTGTTTACAAATATTAGGCTTTTAGCTGATGCGCCCCTGCAGAGGGATGTACAGTGAGGGCGCAGGTGGAGAGGCTCGGGATTTATCCATTAAACTTACTGCCAGATGGGGTTAATACGCTTTTAAGGCTGAGCTGTCAAACCGTGTGCCGTGAGAGGCTGCGAGTTTTACTTTCATCCAGGTTTGTCGCAGTGGACGATATTTCACATGTGCAGAAACCTGTGTCATTCTGTTCACACATCATCTGATTTTATTCACTACAGACATCATTTATGATTACTGAGCAGGGCTCGGTATCAGTACTCAATGCATGTAAAGCCCCGAGAACACTGATCAAACATTCACCAACAACATTCTAATGTTTGACTTGACTCCTTGTACTGATCACTGTACTACTGACTTTAAAAGACATCTTCAAACACACAAGAAATATCAGAAGAAAATCTGAAGAAAGCAAATTAAGTTCTATAACTAGGTTCAGGAACCCTCCTTGAACTCATCTCATTTCCCAACCTAAAGTACTTAAGCACACCTTATCCGTTCACTTCCTCTTTAACTCAGTTTTCACCCCCCTAAAACCCCCTTTTCTTCACTCTCTCCTCCTCCCTTCTCTCTCTTTCGATCAAATACAGGAACCACGGGGGCTCTAATCCTGTAGAGCGATGAAGAGACGGCTCCCCCACTCAGAGTGTCAGCTCCCTCCTGGTTTCCTGCCGTCTTCCCGCCACCAGCCGACACCGGTCCATCTCCGAAATCCACCTCTCCTTACCACTTCATCTCCCGACCCTCATCCCTCCATCCCTCATCCGTCCTACACTACATCATCTTGGTTCACCTTCATCCGCAATATGCAATAAAGCTGTCTAAATCTATATCCATATTGCCGAGGGTCTTGTCAGTGAATAGTTATTAAGAAGACAACACAAGGGAGCTTTTCGTCTTTGTCATCAGCTGGAAAATGAAGACACATCTGGTTTTGTAATCTCCTCTCGAGGTGCAGAGCAGTACGACAGGCTGCTGGAAAAGGTTACATCACTTATAAAATTTCAAAATACTAATTACAGGGACTGCATCTCTCATTCCCTGCTAATACAGGCATGCATGAGCTGTGTTGCTATGAATACTTTATGCATACTGTCAGGGGTAATTGTCCACTTGAAAGCGTGGCAAACTGACCACACTTCATTAAACACAGATAAACATGAAGTGAACATCTGAACAAACGTCTCCAAAGAAGGACACACAGTCGTGGTACACTACACAAACATCTGTGTTTGCTTGAGGATGGCCAGAAGAAATCAAGTCAAGTAACCCAGCAGCAAGTAGAATCAAGATTTCTCCAGACAAATGATGCCTGCATGAGCCCACTATCGCAGTGATAGCTAGCAGCTTCATACAGTATGTGCATGAAGTTGGCCTTTAATGTGCCAAGATGCCACTGAAATGACACTCTAAGGTTTAGCCTGTGGCGTTTGATACAAATAAATGGATAAACTGAAGAAGGATTGTTTCAGAGAAAACTGGTAAAACGTTTAACGTGATAAAGAACCTCATCAAGCGTGGCGAAAACTTCAGATTTGACAGCTGCACCTCGTTCAAGAGTGGAAATCTTTTACGGTATAAAAGTACTGGTATTGTCATTTTTACTCAACGATTCCGAGCGCCATTAATGACATCGTAAAAAAAAACAGCTGAAAGTGTTCCGTTAATGTGTCAGGTTGTATTTTGGGAACATGAGAAGTCAAGGATCGGCCTGGTATTAAATTTATACTTGAATGTCTTGTGATGGACAACAAAGGTTTTCTAATTCTGGTTGTGTCCGGTTTCAGGTGACTGGCAGCAGGAATTACTTTCTGTTGTTCCATTTTCAAGAGAATAGTTGAAAGGTTTGTGTCGTGTCATGCCAGGAACAAGAAATGGGTCGACAACAAAAATATATGAATAGAAAACATTTAAAGGACGGTGTGCAAGATTGCTACATGACAGATTGCAACTCCCTCGTTTCACCTTCTCCTTCCTAGCGTGAAGGAGGAACTATGCTGTATGTAGAGCCAGTGTTTAGTTTGTGGATTCTGGGCTACTATAGTTTCATTCTAAGGCAACAAAAACATAATCATTCATATTTTCCGGTCTTTATACACTAATTAAAACATAGCTATGAAATATATATTCCATTTCTGTCTATATTCCAAGTCCCCTGATTCTTACACACTGTTCCTCTAGCTCCTTCTTTGGGCTCTGCCATTCTTCACAACATTTTTCAAAGCTATGAAAGAATTTATGAGGTTTGCACTCCCAGAAAATGACCACTTATAAGGTCATAAAGTAATGGTAAATGGTAAGTGGACTGCACACATATAGCACTTTTCTAGTCTTCCAACCACTGCATGTCACATTAACACAGATTAGTGGGCAGTTCAAGGATTCCTATGTACAGTATAATCAAATAATAATAATAAAATCACCACACTTGGTGGCACTTGAGTGTAAATTACCAGTTTACTGTACAATCTAATGCAATCCAGTAAAGTACAGCAGTGTCACTCTATGTTTTTTACCGCTCAGTGTAGCCCATAAAGTCAAATTAAATCTTTTTTTTTTTTATGTTTGTTCAACCACATTTATATACGTGACACGGGCACTACATTAAAAATGTCACACAAGTGCCGGTCCAATAAAACAACACCACCAGCTACAGCCACAGAGTTAAATCAACATCTGTCTTCTACAGCGTGAGAGCACTGTACACACTGTTTGTGTTGGAGGGCTTCTTGTATTGAATTGTATCAGTTTGCACAGATATGAAATAAATTGATTCGTTACTTCAGTGTACAGACGGGAATTTGTTTGCCAAAAGAAACACGACTGCACTGGTGTTATTATTTATTAGAGGTCTCACACATCAGAAGTTGATCTATGTAATTAGACATGAAAGACTATTTTCATTTTTTATTCATTTTATGAGCTTTTTTGTGGCTGGATGTGTTTTTATAATCTGTGTTTGTGTAAAACATTCAGATTGGAGTGTAACACCGAGCTTCTTTGCCACACTGTATTTGTTCAGCGAGGCCCGAGGAGGTTATTTCAAAGTGATTTCAAATATAATAAATAAATAATAAGCCTTTTTCTTACCAAAGATTACAGCAGCCGAGTTCACTAAATAGCAAAAATATCAACCGGAGAAGATGAACTAAGCAGTGAACACACCACCAACATTTCAAGGTCCTGTTGTTTTTTTTTTAAACTTACATTAATATTATTTTCATTCAACATTAATTTCATTGAAGTATGAAGTTTTTTAACAGTGGCCCCAAGCGCTCCACACAGCACTGATTTATTGAATTTGTCTGCTCATTTTGATTGCGGTTCAATCAAAATTGCCTCTGCAGAGGAAGTGTGTAAATAATTACGTGGTGCCCTGCAAACACTGCAAGGTTGTGTTTGATTTATTTTCTTTTACTCTGTCGGGTGAGGAGTGTAAAGCAGCACTGTGTTGTTTTCAAAGTGCTGTCAGCCTTGAGTTAGGATCTGAGGAGCTTTATTGTTTTATTTCACATTCATGTACTCTCTCTGTAAGTGAGTCTCTCTCTGTTTGGTTTCCAGCAGCTGTATTCTCTATTTTTATGCATGTATTTAATCAGGGAAGAGTCAAGAGAAGACACATGCTCTTTGTCTTTGTCTTTAAAATTCACACTTGGGAGCTGCCAGGTACAACCACAGTCTGGTTCTGGTGCCAGTGGGCAGATCCACGAGAGCAGACGGGGTTAAGGTTGGGGTTAATGAGATTTATGTGCCCTTCCTCAAGGGCATTTAAGCAGCAGTTGCTAAGTAAAGTGACGACATTACTTATTCATAATGCTTGCCAACATGTTCTGAGCTGGTCCAGGGATTCAAACTGGTGACCTTTAGTACTCTGAGAGCAGCAGTAACCCAGAAAAGTCAACTCATGTTTATAAGTCCCATTAAAGAGAATGATAACCACACTTTGAACCTCGAATGCAGGTTGAGTTGATCTCTGAGAACCAGAGCAGCACAGGACAAGGACACAGTATGTATGACATTTCACTACATTCACATTAACATAATAAAGTGATTATGCAGAGTAATTAGAGGTATTCTCCAATGAAGACATTTACATGGGTCCATTAAGGCTCTGTTGCTTTATGGAAGATATGACAACTAACGTTTCAATACAAAGCCCTCCTTCTGTCATAATGCTAACTTAATGTGCACTCTGAGTGCTTATTATGCAAATACCATGTGCATATATTATGTAATCTAATGCACACCTGGAAGAGATGTGCATAGAAAAATTTAATCTAGCACTGCACTTAGAGGCCGTTCTCGTAATTTCTAGAAAAAGCCCATCTGGCGAAATGGTTTAATGTGTTGTTGAAGTCAGGTAATGTAGCATAAAGAGCGAGAAAGTCCACATGTGGTGGAGGTTTGATTGGATAGATAGATGGACGGGTGAGCCAAAAGTCAGCGTAGACTTCTTTTAGAGAGTTAGCTACAGCGCAAGGCGACTGACTGAGGTGCCAATTTTTGACGAATTGGGAGTGAGAATGTGTTGGCACTTTGGTCATAGTCCTTCATGAAGCATTGATGAAGCCACTGAAACATAACTTCTTGAATGATTTTGTACTTTCTTTGCAAGTATTGCCATAAAAGTACAGTTTTTTTTTTTCATCTGGTAGCTCTAACGCAGTACAGCATGCACAAAGGCATTGACCCAAAGAAAGACTTGTGTTGAATGGCACCACTGCTGCAAAGGAGGTTTGTTTGTAGCTTACTGTAGAACACATTTTTAAAGCTTATCCCATCCTATTGGTGGAAGGCCTTCAGCATGTGTTTCAGGCAGTTAGCCTGCCATGTGAAGTACAAAACATGGTGAAAACTGCGCAGTTTGCAATGCATAAAAGAATTATAATTGGAGTCCTCCTGTACTTCAATAATATCTACCGTGACTGTAAGAATGAGCGTATGGTGTTCATTTTACTCTTAACATTACCTTAACTGTATTATGATTATTATATTGAGATGACTGTAAGAAAAGTCACTTTCTTTCCACCAGAGTTGATCCAAACTCTTTTCCTAAATGCTACACTAAACATTTAATTAAATGCACTTGTCAAGAGGAAAAAGTCACTATCACTTAATCAAAACTTGACAGCCATGTTATTGCAAAACTGAGTATTCATTTTCACTCATTAATACGGCTTTTGATCCCAGAAGATGATCACAGCAGCTCACAGTCTGAGAAGATATAAACATATTCTGATCTTTTCATCTCTGAACTCATCGGCTATCGTCTGGTGATGATGAAGCCTCTGGGGGGTAACAGGCAATGTTTCAGAGTTTCCAGAGTAGCCACTGGATATCCGAGGCCAAGGCTTCCTCTTCCGTGTACCGGTCTTTGTTTACAGTCCAATAAGCAACTTGAGACCAAAAACTGCAGTTCCCTGAATGGCCACTTGAGGCTGGCTGCAGAACGAGTCTCCATAAGTCCCCATGTTAAAATGAAATAAACATGTTTACAGCCTGGTACAAAAAACAGTTTTGGTCTCTAATAGCTAATTTCCCCGTTCATGACAACTGTACTGAGGGTGAATTTTTATAGAACTCACCTGTTCAGATTATATTTAGACTTAAAGTTTCATTGACAGGCAGGTGCCGTTACATCATGGATACTACATCCATGTTTTATACTGTCTATGCTTGAGGCATGAGAATGGAGTTGGAATACGTCCAGATGAAATTGCAGCTAATGCCTATAAACAGATATGCATATACATATATTAAAAAGAGCTGATAAAAAGCCAAATCATCATCAGACACTAGCTGTTATGTTCCAAGGTTGCATTTCGGCCAATGCGATTTAGCTTTTTTTGCTCTCCACACAGACTGTCCACCCACAAACATGACTGGTAGCGTGTAGTGCTCGTACTACAAACGGAAAGCAGTACGCCTCCGACACCAAAATCTTGTCCCTTGCCCACAGATTCTCCATTAATATGCAGATATATGTTTATAGAGATTAATATCTTCTGACTACAGGCAAATTAGCCAGCAAATTTGACTCTGTAGACAATGTTTCACTAGTCCCACTCTAACAAACCTCTAATTAGATCTCTACGGTCGGTTTTAAACATTTTGTCTTGGACTTGTCCATCCTAATTGGAGGGTTACTTATTCCCCAGTGGTCTGAAGGCTTTACACACTTGGATATCAAACATGTGGGATATGAATAGTTGAGCAAAGAATTACACACTATGACCTGACATCTGAGCAGTCCTGTGGTGTGCAGGGACCACAGAGCTCTAGCAGCCAATGAGAGCAGAGATGGTAGTGATACAGAGGCACAGCGAGCGGCTTTCTTTGTTCTTCTGATTAGATTCATGTTGAATCACATCAGTTCCTGTGAGATTACAGGTCCTAAAGAATAATCTGCTGTTTTCATCGATCCTTATTTTACAAGGTGAGTTTATTAAGAGCAAATTTGTTTTTACAGTAACAGCATTAGAGCCTATGCATGCCGCCAGATGATGGTATGAGGGACTGAGGACAAAAAGTAATAATCATAACAGTACAGGATAAAATAAAGGAGATAGAGGAACAGGACAGGAGTTTATTAAGTGTTAGAAGTTTAGTCTGGTGTATTCATTTTAAAAAATGTTTTCATTTGTCTCCAACGTTAGAGGAGCATTGACTCTGATTCAAGCAGACGTCATGAAAAGTGAATAATTATAGTTAAAATCTGACGGAAACCACATTTGTTTTGGAATTATGCCGTGATGGATGTGCTTGTTGTGCAAGGACGACTAGATCATCGTCAATGGCAACAACAACAAAAAGTAGTCGGACAAAGAATGTGGTCTGAGCGCTGATAAGCAGTCGGGGATTCAGACCACAAGCTTAATTGTGACTCACCCCGGAAAAGCAAATGTGTGAATCATCAAATGAATCATGGCTGAAGTCAACGTAATTGCTTCCGTTTGAGGGTCCTTGTATTGGCACACAGTCACGACTTACTGGAACACTTGGATACTACAGAAACATTGTTGCTATGAGTAACTCCTGTGCTTTTGTGAAGTGATGCTTGGAGAAGTGGGTATGATATTAATTGATGTTGAGATAGACATCCTGTGTTACAAACAGCGACGTGTAAGACTCTTATCGCTGAATTCCACAGGGCACATGAATTCTACGTGCTCCGTGTCGCCGCAAGCAGCCACTTCAAGCAGCACAGAGCAGATTGAGCTGGTGCAGAAATGGCAGAGATCTGGTTGATTTTCAAAATAAAACACCCTGTGCAAACTTCCGATCTATAGGCTTTACATATTTATCTCAGCCAAAAATGGGCCAGTAGTATTTGCCATCCCATTGTCACTTAACTTCTGCTGCTTCACTTCAAGGATTACTATGAAATGAACTTTAGCAACAGAAGAGGTGCAGATTTTGTGATAAATACTCACCCACAGATACATAACTCTGAATTTTGAGTGACCTATTCCTCATACTTTATCCACTCATGAAGATCTATAAGAACTATGTCATGTCTTCGCTATCCTATGGAAAAAAAAATCATGCAGCGCATAGTGAGAGCAGCTGAAAAGATCATCGGTGCCCCTCTCCCATCCCTCCAGGACATTTACAGCACATGCAAAGCACTCAGCATTGCGGGTGACTCCACCCATCCCACCCACTGCCTCTCCATCCTCCTGCCCTCCGGGCGAGAACCAGCAGACTGAGAGACAGCGTCATCCACCAGGCCGTCAGGATGCTGAACTCCCTCCCATTATCCCTTATTCTTAGATCTTTATTAACTTGTATATATATAACGCTATTTCAATTCTGTATATGTCCTGTACATATAGCAGAAATTGACAAAGTTGACTTGACTTGAAACTCTTAAGTAGCTCTTGTTGAAGCATAACTTGGTGGTTTGGCCTGAGAGCTTTGCTGCACTCTTTTGTTTGCAAAGGCTTTTATCTCAGAATTGCCAATATGAGTGACAGCCCTGCAACACACACACAAACACACACACACACACACACTCCTTTAACTTCCCTTCGCTTGTTCAATTTTCACGTCCTTCTTTACCGGGTCCCTTGACAGTTTAAGTGTTTGTTATCATCCAGGCTTAGACTTTGTGTCCTGCCTCCCTCTCCAGCCCCGTGGTCTGTCTGGCTCTCTGTGTTTATAAGAAGGCCTCTCTGTCTAATTCTCATTCACTGGCTGTATCAAGGTGTTAGAGAATTGATTGAGCTAAAATTATTGCAGCTAATTTAAAAAATAGAGACGTGTAATGTTTCAGTGCAACAATACAATTAGCACACACACTTTTCACACTGCAGCGCACACTCACACACACACACACAATCCCACACACTGAGGGCCGTGCAGCAAAGTAAATATACACGGAACAGATAAACAACTTCAACACTGACTGGAAAATGTCTGCAAGGCTTTATGCCAACGCCCCGAGGGTTCTAAAAGATATTCCAAAAACGTATCTTCTCCCAGCAAATTTGAAAAAATGTAGCAGAGGACAATCACCGTAGGCGACGTGGCCTCATTGCTACGTAGTTTGTGACGTGGGATGTAACGCTGATCTGAGTGACAGACGACATAGAATGCAGCTGTTGGTAGTCAGAGCTAACCCGAATTTATCAGCTGAGCAGCTGCTGTCAGGCTCTCCGTGTCCGCACTGGACGCACACAGCCAGTCTGGTGGAGTCACTCGAAGCACATTTAAGCTGTTGGTAAAAGTTTCTGTGTGGTAAAGGCGTCGTATTGTTAGTTCTGCCTCTGTGGACGCCCTGGCCCATCTCCAACCCGTTCTTCTTTACTTCTGTCGTCTCCAAAATCAGCCAATGGCGAAATTCATATGCCATAGCCAAGTTTCCACCAGTAGAAGGAGGTCGCTATGTGTAGAATTTTAAAATGTCAAGATCTGGACCTGAATCGATCAGTCAGTCTCCAGTAAGCACAGCTCAGCCGAGGAGTAATCGACAACTATCATGTTTGACATGAAACCATTCTGGTTCCAAGTGACTCGAGACCAGACAGAGTCATCAAATAATTGTCCCTACAGTGCAGTGTAGTGTCACAGATGGTCGAGTTAGAAGACGAGGAGCCCGAAAAGACAGTTTAATATTTAAACAGTCAGAAAATGTTTTTATGCTCCCAAAACTGACCGCTTCCAGGAGCCTGACAGGCGAGTACGTGACTGAAAATCCCAATGAACCTGAACGAAGGAACACTTTGTACCAGAGCTATTCACCTTAATATGAACCGTTAACATATTTATGTTAAATAAGTGAAGAATAAAGAAATGTACACGCGAAAACACATTTAAAATCCGTCCTCGTGTCCTCTCTAGTTAAGCTGCTGGGCTGTATCTCCATAAAAAACAATAGTCCTGCTTCCTCGCTCGCTTCCTTTCTTCTTTCTCACTTGATTGTTTTTTTCACCTTTGACCTTTCTTCCCATGTTTCTGTTGCGTCTTACCTCTCTCTGTCCTTGCTTACTTTTTTCTTTTTCTTTTTTTTCCCCCATACCTACAACCCATTATTCACTCACACTCTCACACATGGACCCGCACACACACACACACACACACACACACACACACAAAGCATTCAAAGCTACAGTATGGAGTCACTGTCTGCCCTATGGCCTGACGGTGTTAAGATAAAACGGCCTTGGGAGCCCTCCAGCTCCGTCCAACCATGACGTGTTTCAGATTGTCTCCTAAATCTCCTCTGACAGATGGATAGATGTACTGCTGCAGCTGTATGAGTATGAAATGGATCCCTTAAGAAGTATGAGGAAAGGATCAGGTCTATGAGGGGAGGATATAAGTCAACAAGTCAACTGCCAAAGTGGACTTCTCAACTCGCGTCGCAAAGAGCTACATTTTGGTAAAGAGGAGGGTTCAGAAGTGTTTGTTGTTGTGTTGATTCCATCTCATACATAAAAATCTAAATACTTTGTCATTTTCAGAAATAATACAAATCAAAGCCACTGTCATGTCTACTAAATATAAAAATGCCGCCAGCAGCTGGTTAGCTTAGACCCATTTTTATATTTTGCACAGTGCTCAGAGCCACGCTAGCGGTTTCCCACTGTTTCAAGTCTTTATGCTAAGCTAACTGGCTCTTCATAGAGGTTTACTGAAGTGTTACTGAGCACATGTAGTAATATCCTTTACAAAATCATCACCCGATGGTCACGGGCATTGTACATTGAGAAACGTTGATCAAGCCTTTTGATGGCGCAGATGATACTATCACCTGTTACCAATGAACCTGTTTACCTGTTTAGTACCGTGTCCTTGTACTGAATTCAACTGAATATCAGTCAAAATGGAATCAGGCTTGCATTAATATATATGTGGGTAAAAATCCTTTTTTTATTTGCTGCCTTCTGCTATTTTTTTTCTAAATCTGTTTCTCACAAGTCAAATATTAGGAGAACATTTTATTGCTCTCTAAGTGTAAGTTACACAACTTGTAATAAATATTTATCGGTTAACATATCCTCAGGGGAAATCGGGTCAAAACCATCAGCTACAGATAAAAATACAAGAAAAAACATGAAATGTCTGAGGAAGTCATGACTTTATCTTAATCATGATAGTAAAACGCTCCGATTTCAAACAAATTCTGCAGATTTCACATTTCTACTTGTTTGCATGTCTTTAATTTACAAATTTAAACCTTGAAAGTTTTGTGAAAGTTCAAAGAAGAAGTGCAGCTGAGTCTGTATTCACACACATTCACAGCACAGACGGAGCTCAAAAGGTAGTCGTCTGAAACACTGCTCTGTGCTAACACGTCATTTTGCTGTGTGTTATCGCCTCATCTGGCACACACACACACACACACACACACACACACACACACACACACAGAGCAGCATGTCAACCAGCCACTGCTCGGATTAAAACATCTGAGATAATCTGAAGCAGCTTTATCGCCCTCTCTATCAAAGCCACTCAACCTTTCCCTCAGTCTTGTGTTTGCTTTATATTAGTACATGACAAGACTCTCTAACACACACACACACACACACACACACACACACACACACACACACACACACCCCTTTATCCTTCTCTGTTTCTTTGTTTCGATTCCTCTCTGCCTCCATCTCTCATTCCCATCTCTTCATGCTTGGAAATGTCTAAGAAGATTTGTAAATTAAGAGCCGTTATCTTCGGAGAGGCCAAATTCGTCTGAGACGTATACTTTATTTAAAAAAATTAAAAAATGATCTGCTTCAGCGTGGGAGCTCATTTGGATTCTTAGAATATTAAATCTAAAGTCCGGGCTGGCAGCTTTGCTTTTAGATGTAAAGTCATGTGTGTGAACCTCTTCAACTGGGAGACAAAAGCATGACAGAAACGAAGGCTTCTTACATAACCCAGGATCATTTGCCACATACAGCACCGGGTTATATAAGCTGTCAGGGCTGCTGTTTTACATCGCTGTACCTCCCTGCCTACATCTTCAGATCAAATCTAAAGCACCTCGACGTCGCTGATTAACAGCAATTGATTAAGTATATTTTTAGGTGTGTGTATATGCATGCAGATACCAGAGTTTGAATTTCCACTCTGTGTTGTTGCCTCTGTCTGAAATGTTCAACCACACTCAAAGAATGTAAGAAGAGCAACTGAAAGAGCCGCACAGACAAGCTGCATTTTCAGCATCTATTTTAAAACATTTATTCAACCAGGGGGAAACTTTGCTGTCTTTTATTATTTTCCTGTTCACGCTCAGTTAAACTTTCACACCTGGAAGCTGTCCAGTTCAACCAATCTGATCCGTCGGCCGCTGAGCAGCTCCGCCGGAGCCGTTTGGAGTCAAGTGTTTTGCTCAAGGGCATCTCAGCGGTGATAATGAGGGAGGGGGGAAGTGTTGGGCTTTATCCTGTCTGTGACCCTTCTGCCGCAAGTCTCTATCCTTTAAGTTTGTTAACTCACACTACACATTTTAATCTGCCCGAACCTGAAACTTTTATGTTCACGCCGTGCGGATCAACTGAGCGTGGCTCCTGACACTGAATTTAAGCACTGAACTCTGTGTGCCGACTCCAATAAAGTTTATTCAGACGAGATAAAGGTAGCGTTACTTTGTGCAATCCTTCCCAAAATACTAAGAAGAAAAGAATAATATGGAGCTGCAGATGGCTGAAAGATACAGACAATATGTTCCGTCTGTTCTGCAGTGAAGTTTAATTTCATATCACAGCCAGTGTTGGCAAGCTACTCGTAAAGTATAATGAGCTAAGCTACAAGTTGCTCTGCATTAAATAAAGCCTCACGACATCCCTTTGCACACTAAGCTACTCGAACATGGCGAAAGTAGTTTAACTCAGTGATCAGTCAAACAGACAACCATGCACCTTACTGCCAGAGCAATATCCGCGGTGACGTGATATAAACACTTCATTCGATCATTAAGTCTAATGTTACTCGACAATTCTGAGGTTTATCAGTGTATGAATTACACAGCAGACTGGAGTCTGTGTTAGCAGTGACAGACAGAAAGATCCAGGTTATACACGCTCGTCTCCTCTATGAAAAGTCTGTATCCGCACTGCACTGCATTATACTGAAGATGAACTGGGTCACATCTCTGGCCTGCATCCAGTCATTTTCTCTCCTTCTCCCTGTGGCCACTGTGACATACAGCATGCTGGTGTTCAAGTTTGCTGCCTGCTTTAGTCTAAAACTAAATTTGTAAATTGTTGTCAATAATTCTTAGATATAAGTTATCCTGACTCTTGAATTCATTATATAGACTGACGTTTCTCTGTAACCCCAACTGTGACTGATTTCAAGCATCCAATTAGATCAATTAGTCATGAATTCACAACTAAATTATAAAAGTTAACTCTGTCACTTTGAGTAGTTAATGTTTCCAAACGTAACTGCCATTGTATTTGCTTTGAGGATTTTCCATCACGTTGGCTTATTAATAGTGGTAGAAGGTCTGATATGAAGCTCATTGAGACATTCCAGTGGCTGCAATATTCACATGCAGATTATATGGTGAATCAATCAAAAACTCTTCATTCCTTCTCCAATTTTCATTTGTTTAAGCAAAATATAGTCGTCACAAGAAAAAATAAACATAAACAATCTATTTAGAAGAATCTGGGCTCAGTCGCTGATGGTTAACAGTCCAGTCCAACGCCCTCTGGTCAAGACTACAGTTTTAACATGTAAAATACAACTCCAATAACATTAAAACAAACTCACTACAATTTATATCTGATGTTTAAATAAAATCAAACTTTAAGGACTTCAGTTTAAGTTTAAGAACAGCTGAGCTCATTCTTGTTAACTGTGAAGATGTGATGGGAAGTGCAGAATAATCAGAATAATCTGTTTTTCTGAACTGTAGTCATGAATGATCGCCTCATTAAAACTTTAACCTTTACAGTCAAATTCAGATTAAAAACTCTACCTGGGGGTGCTTTAACTTTTTTATGTTTTTTTTAATGATACAAGTTTTTTTTTCCAGTTATTGATGTGCGGTAGGTTATGAATGTGTTGTTTTTTCTGTGTTCAAACCTGTACTCTTGTAAACACTCGGGCAATAAAGTGGATTTAGAAACTTTCCACACCAACAGTAAAATAACTTCAGGTCAATACTTTGAAAGCTCTGTATTCTTCAACATTACCTCTCAGCGTAGACAGCGACTACATCACTTTATATTCTGCTCGACTCAGCCAGCTTTTATATTTCTGCTGACTCTGTTTTTAGAATATGTAATTTCTTCAGTACAACTGTCTCCAGCTTTGGCAACATGTGTGAGATAGTCCATCTGTCACTCTGGGTTGAGTCAGTTGAAGTAAGTTTCGACTATATACCTAAACCTGTGCGAGAAAATGAGATCACAACAATGACGAGAATAAAACTGGGAAATTCCCTTTTGGTTTGATTCTTAAACACAAACATAGTAAGTAGGGCAGAGAGAGAACACAGCGTGTAAATAAATCAGCTAGCTGGGACACACATTGAACTTATATTAAACCTAATACTGGACTTTGTTCGGTATATTTTAAAGTCCATGTAAACTCAGAATAAATATGTGTTCTGAGTTTGTCAGACCAAAGAAGAAAGTGTTATTAACCCCCCAGACAAATTTGAATGATTCAAAATATCGACATGTTTATGAAATTAGGTGTCAAAATCAGGTAAAAATGAATTCTCAGCTCCAGGACTTTGGGGGCGTGTCCGATGAATGTGCTGAAGCCACGCCCACTCATGGGAGAAGTCAAGCAGCCATTTTGAAGCGACTGAAACGTGTCAGATGAGTTCAGAAAATGACATGACTAACTTTGAAACACACTGAGCGACATGAATTCATCTGTATCTCTCTGCTAGGAGGGCGGGGTTATGCTCAGGGTGGCCTCAGCGTGTCATCGAGCCACCCTTTAAGGACCGCCCACAAAAATCCTGGACTGAAAACTGCACTACATTTCAGTTTTACATCATTCAGACGTTTTGAGCAACTATTTTCCAACATATTTAATGTATTTTGAAAGAAATGTCAGAATTGCATTTACATGGACTTTAAGTGTTAGATTGTTTTCGTTCATGTCTGTCCACAGCTGACTATAAAGAGGAGATCTCTCTTTCACCAGCCTGTCCAAAGATTTGTCACGTTTTCCTCAAGTCTTAAGCTTTTTAGGGGAGGTTCACCTTATCTCTGAGAGAGCTTGCCGTGGGTTGGCAGCTCTCTTTAAATCCCATTTTTCGGTGGAATACAAATACATTATTTTTTAGATAAAGGAGCATATCATACCTGTTTTTTTTTAATAGTTATGCCTGGAGAATATAACACACGTATGCACACAGATAATCCTGGATTTTCAGATTCAACAAAGCTGAAATACTTGGAATTGTTGTGTGTGGTTTTCTTTGAAATACTGCTAACTAATGTTCGACTCGCAACTAACAAGCTTTTATTCATTGCTTCATGTAGAGTACATTAACTCATTTATTAATGTCCATTTTGAGGCCAGATAGATAAACACGTCATAAAATGGCTTCATAAATGTGAATGGAACTGAAGATAACGACTCACCGAGGAAAGCAGAAGGCGATACGGTGCCGTTGCTGCGAGAAACCATGACGCTGATGCCGGTCTCCACGAAAGGAACGGAGAACTCTACGACCTCCGACCTCTCTTCGTTAATGGTGAGAGAACCGATGGCCATGTCAGCCCTGTTGGACACCACCTGGAAAACAGGACACCTGAAGTTAGAGCGATTTCGTGCGACTAAAGTAACTCCAAAAAGTTTCAACAAAAAGTCTGAAGATTAAAGGAACATTTTTACCAAACAAAACAATATTTTTTTTCACATTTCATGATTTAAAATCCCTGCTATTGTTTACCTGCTTCAGTTTGGTCTCTTATCTGTGTACTGCACCCTCTTTACTTCATTATTGAAAAATGTAACATTTGTGAACTCTACACAAAAGCACTGCCTGAAGACTGCGCTGTGCATGGAAGTGCGGAGCACAGAGAGAGTCTTTGAAACGAAAAATCCAAAGCGCTCGTCCTCAGTGAGGAAAAAAAAAAAATACTTCACAGGCTTTCTCTGTGAACTGGATGTAAATTCGAGTGTGTTTCCGTTTTTCTTTTGTGTGTTCAGGTGGTCAGAAGGTGAAGAAGTGAGGGCATTCACAGCTCTGTCATGTTTCACCTGGCAGGAAACAGAGGTTACCTGACTGCAGCTGAGGGACTGTGGAGGGTTAGAGAAGCTGGCTACAGACCAGAAGTTCATTAGTCTGAGTCCTGGCCTGGCCCCAAAAGTGTGTGAAGACAAAAGGCTCTGCAGTCCCTCTCCAGACACCACTGAGACGCCTTTCAGCAGGCTCTTAAAGTCACAATCCTCTCTCACTGCTGACATCTTAAGTGTTCAGCCATCATTGATTCATTGTTGTGTTGATGTACTGCACTTCCCAGTTATCACCTGTCAATCAAAGAGGAGTGGCAGCGTGCTGACGGCTTTATCTTTGGATTTTTCTGTTGATGCAATTTGGGATTCTGCAGGTGCCACGTTTTCTTTGTTCAGCCATGACGGCTAATGTGAAACCAATGCAGCCGCTCGAGCCACTTCAGATATGTCTGTAACATTTTATATTTGTTCGTAGACAACATTCGTACACACTTCTTCTGTTTATTCCAAATAAACTGTTAATGCTCAACAAGGAATTCTTCCTGAGAGCCAAGTAGATGTTTAAGACATCAGCGTTTTACACTGCAGAGACTTAAATCTGCCTCTGAATCGTGGCCCATATCTCTGATTTGTTCAGTGATTTGTTTACATTAGTTCTCATGTTGTCAGAAAAACAATAAACCAGCCCGAGCTTTGTAATGTACATCGAGCCGGTCATCGATGCAAAATAAACCCAGACGGGGTGATGCATCGTCCTTAAGGGGTTTATTTTGCTAACAATGACATTATCCCGCTTATTACATGCCAGGAAATATTGATTTAAAAATGATTTTATTATTTTAAGAATGAATGAATTTACTGCTTCCACTGAGGTTCTCTAGACTCTAGACCGCAGCAATGACTTGTTTTTCATAGCAGCATCCTGCTATTCAGAGATAAGATAATAACTTTTTATGAAGGACACTCACAGAAAAGGTCTACAGCACAAAATAAAAAGATGAAAACAGACAAAAATGCAATATAAAAAACAGTGAATACACAGCAATACATATGCAACTTTATATAAAAATAATAGACCATAGAATGCCGTAATTGACCAATCAGAACTGAGTATTCAACAAAGCAGTGTAATAATCTAAGCAGCTAGCCACGTCCATGAAAAATGCTTACAATAGAAATGGCTACAACAATGACGATAAGTTTGCATAACAGCCACAGTCGCTGTTATGTAAGCTGAATTACAAGAAACTCTTAAATATATTTCTTCAATTTTTATAAATAACGTTAATCGCTCCCATCAACCACTGCAACTGATGTGCCAGCTAAAAATATGCTTATTTCACTGATTATTGTCTAAGTAGGACCAAACAAAATCAAATATATGTACAACCCTCCCCAATAAGAAATGAGCTAACATACATTACCACAATGTCAAGTTGAATGAATGACATAAAATGTCAGTTGAGTCTGATTATACCTTCTGCCATGTCTTTATTGGCAAGAGATCAGCCTAATAGAATTTCACTCAAAATAATTAAAGCCTTTTCTGTGGCACATTTACATGCTGGTGAAAAATGTGAGTTTCCTTCTGAAAAGGTGTTGTTGGAAGAAACTGTCCATCAATCCATTTTCCGCAACCACTTAACTCCATTAGGGTCGCGAGGGGCTGGAGCCTATTCCAGCTGACTCGCACATCACTCACATCTACTGGCAATTAAGAGACGCCTGTTAGCCTATTAAGTGCATGTCTTTGGAGTGCAGGAGGAAGCCGGAAGGAACCTAAGTAGACATGAGGAGAACATGCAAACTCCACACAGGAAGGCCCCCGGCCGAGGTTCGAAGCAGGAACCTTCTTGCTGTGAGGCGACAGTGCTAACCACTGCACCACCGTGCCGCCCGTTGGAGGAAACCGTGATCAAGAAAATTATCAGCAAACATGTAAAATGATGACGATCAATTAGAGTTGCCGTTTGGCCGCAGAAGGTCGAGTTATGGATCTCAGAGTGCATCAAGCTTTAGAGTGTTTCTAATCAATTCCTACTTTCTAATGCATTGCCATGAAATGAATTATCATGACATAATTACAATCACATAATTAAATATATGTTCTCTGTGATGGATTATCTATATTAAGCAAGTTTCAAGTCTTTGCATATCATGTCATTATTCATATCACAAATCATTATAATACTACACTATAATACAATCATGACATTAATGGGAATTAATGGCTGGCTGAAATGCAGGAAGTGGGATGTTGTGTTCAATCAATCTTCTCTGGACTTCAGGGAGAAACTTTAACTTTGTACAATCAGTAGTTTGTCTTTCAAGCCTTCAAAGACACTTTAAAGTACAAAGTTTGTACGAGAGTGTGATGACGCACAAGTTTTACACTTTTGATACCCGGTGATTAGTTGCTTTTCTGCTTGTCAGGATCAATCAATCCACGATAATTATTCCATTTAATTCAGCTAGTTCATTTAAAATATGTGAATACAGTCTGAAAGCAACACCTGTGACACTCCTGTTCAGGAAGTGCTTCATCACTGTACAGACTTTTATACCGGGAACAAAACATGTTACACCGGAATGATTCATAGCTTATGAGAAATGTTAAGGACGTAGGAAATTACTGCCTTATAGGGAGGCATTCATGTAAGGAAGAAGGACAAAGAGCGCAAGGCTGAATGACATCCTGAGAAATAGCAGAAATGATTGTCCAAGCATAGGCTTTCACTGGAGACACAAGGACACAGAACAAGTCTGAGGAAGGCGGGCCATTAGCCTTGGTGAAATTTAATTTTGTCAGGATGAGAAAGAAGAAGTTTAGTAAATAAAAAAAGAATGGCATGGAAGTAATGAGTAAAAGAGGAGGGCGGTCAAGGGTTAAAAAAAATGGTTCATTCTTTTGTATATTCACAACAAAAAAATGCCGCAGGTAGCAGGAAACAACTGAGGACAGGAGGATGTGAGAGAGAACATTTTTTTCACACAGAATCAGCTGTCCCTGTGCACACATGTTCGTCTGCCACCGTAATTAAGCAACTTAATGAGTTACTGACAGAAGCTGGGCAGGAGGCAGCTGGGGACGGAGAGAGAGAGAGAGACCACCTGCATCAACAACGACATCAGGACTGTTAGAGAATAGTGATACTGTCAGTGTTTGGTTGATGTTAACACACGCATGCATGCACACACTGTAGTCATATACAAACACATACACAGTCTATACACACACACATTCAAACTGGCACACAAAGCTGGATTTATACTTGCAGCATCCAGAGGTTACATGTGTAGGGTTTGCTAATACGATGTACACTGTAATTTAGCTAAATAACACTCAGAAATGCAACTACAGTGCACAGAAGCATCAGGCAGGTTGTCAGTGGAAACTGTTTGGAAAAGGACGGGCACTTCCAAAAAATACTTGGCAGTTGATTGGATGAACCATCTGTATCACTTTCTATCATGGCGGAACTTCAACCAAGTAATTTCTCACACACGTCGTCACACACACTGACATTAAACCGCGGCTGTAGCTCACGCTGTAGCTGCCAATAGTTCATACTTCATTGGACCATGACAGTCTGAACCAGGTTCAGAAAAGTAGCTCGGAGGCTGGCAAGATGGATTCTTATGTGATTTGTGATCTTGCAGGTCCAACTGTCTCGCAAGGTTCGGGGTTACGGTGACTAAGGAGAAATTCAGACTAGACTTCAAGAACTATGATTGGTCAGCTGGGATTTTTGTGATCTTGCAAAACCCCAAAAGTCCAGTTTGAGTAACAGGTCTGTGAATCTGAAGGCTTCTCATGTACCACAAATGAATTTATACAAGTTCTAATATTTGGTGTTCACGTAAAAGATGGGATAAGAAACGACAATAGTACATAGTGTGTCTGCTATTTTCCTAACAATGACTTAATCCTAACTCTAAACTAAACCTTGAACCAAGTCTATCCGTCCATTTTCTTCTACCTGGGATCAGGTAGAGGTGACAGCAAGTTAAGCAGGGTACTGCAAACGTTTCTCTCCCCAGCAGTGTTTTTCAGTGCCAGATGAGATATGTAATCCCGTGGGCCAGTTCTGGGTCTACCCCTTTTGTCTCCTCCCAGTTGGACATGACCCGAAAAACCTCCAGAGAAAAGTGGCCTGGAGGCATCCTAATCAGATGGTTAAACCATCTCAGCTGGCTCCTATTGGCACAAGTGAACAGCAGCAGAGCCGAAGCGCCCATCGAGGAAATCCATTTTGGCTGCTTGTAGCTGCAATCTTGGTGTTTTGGTCACTACCTAAAGCTCACAGATGACCATAGCTGAGGGTTGGAATGTTGCTAAACTGGTAAATCGCAAGCTTTGACTTCCAGCTCAGCTCACTCTTTGCCAAACTACATCTGAAACCTTTCAAGAAGTGAGCGCCACCACCACCACCACCACCACCACCCTGACTTTCCAAAAATGTCATCACTCTTCAGGTCCAAAACTGAAACTGGTCCTCACAAAGATCGAACTACAAGACCACGCAGACACACACAAACACACTGTGATAATTTGTCCAACCCCATGTTAAACCAACTTCATTAATCCAACCACCAGAGGGGGATTGGCATCATGGAAACAGCACAGTATCTGCCAACACACACACAAACATGCAGACATCCACACAGTCGTGTACAAACAGTCTCGCAGTCTGTGTTGTCCTCTCTCTCTCTCAGTTTTTCCAGCACTAATCTTCCTGACAGCCTCCCTCCATATTTTCTCTCTTCTTCTTCGATTCGGGTCCAATCCTCTCTCGCTGGGTCGCGTTTTAAAGGATTTGAGGGAGGATAAAAAGAATTTCACGGGAGACCTCGAATCAAACCCCCTTTTTGTAAACACAACAAAAGGAGAAAAAAAAAAGCAGAGTGAGTGAGAAAAACGACGATGTTACTGTACAGGAAAAATGGAGAATTAAAAACATAGCGACAGTATCTCACTGAAAACACGCGTCATGGTGTGTTTGTGGTCTAAACTTTAGAATAGACTCCCAGAGGAAAAGCAGTTTGCAAGCTGTGTCAAGTCCCAACTGAACACACAGTTTTGTCAACTGGCATGTAATCTCTCACCCATGTTGCTGTCACTGTGACTTTTTATTTGTTTGCTGTGAGTATTGCTTATTAATGTTTCATGACTGGCAATTTTATGTGTTTAGCCTTTAAAGGAATAGCTTAAAATGTTGGGAAATATGCTTATCAATCTCATCTAATCTAGGTTACCTACATTCTGGCTCCATCACCATACTTAACACACAGATTTAAGATTGGTACTGGCCAGTCATAATGGCAGTAATGCACTGTATTGTCTTTTATTTTGGTTAGAAGACATTATTGTTGGAGCTTATCAAAATTTGGAATCGATGCTGCAATGCATTAGCAACCAATGGTTGGGTTGTTACTCAAAAAAGTGATGTATTGCTTTCTTTATTTACTTCCTATAGAAACACAACTCATTACCGTACACTTTGTGTTATTCTGCAGCATCACCTGATGCATTGTCATGTAATATGAACTGCACTGAAGGAGCCAAACACTCAAACAAACGGACTCTCACCAATCTAGTCGTCCAGGTCGTCTTTCTTTGAGTTAAGCCTGGGGTAACTGGACTTGTAGCTGTGGTAGATCCGTGAAGATCTTTCACCTCTCACCCGAGAGGCTTCCTCAGTGCAGAATCAGAAATTAAAGAACTATGGTTTTATAGTGGTGCAGCTTATTTTAAGTGTTTATCACTAAAGCATTCCTCATGAGGAGGTGTCCGTTAAATCATTTGTCAGACAACCTGTTCCTCCTCGAACTCAATACAAGGCCGCCCAGGCTGAGGTGCCTCCTCATGGGCGCACTAGACAGTGTCACTGCTGTGCTGAATTTCATAGTAGGTAAACTGTTCAGGGTCTCCATCCTTGCTCGGAAACGGAAACAACACGACCTGGACCAATAGGAGGGTTCACCAACAAGCCCATTTTTCACAAATACAATACAATATTAAGATCCTCACCTCTCCGACCATGCCGTTCCACTCCCCATCAATGTTCTTTCCATGCCTCCCATTGGTCACCAAGTAAAGGTCATAGGTGAAACCAACGATTTTTGCCAGTCGCTTGAGGACGTCGATGCAGAACCCTTTGCAACAGTGCTTCATTGGCCCGGTGCCATCCACCACCAAACTGAGGAGATGATGTGAGAAAAGACAGTTAGGTGAGAGAGTGAACAAGCTTCTTTATGAGATTTTAAGATGTTTTCTCAAGGACGCTTTGACCTGAATGTGCTGCTTGACTGAGAGTGTGCTGCTAGGGGAGTGAGAAAACGAAAGAGATGAGTACCTAAGAGACACAGGGAGAACATAAACGAGGAAGACAAGGAAGGTATGACTTATTGGCAAGGGACTGTGAGCGGATCGATACTGACAGTTCGGGTTGTTGTGTTTGGAGAAGCAATGCTTGACAGGTCCGTGAGCTCAGGAGGAAATGTGCTACATTATTAAAACTCCATTTTGCCCTCATGGATTGCATCTAAATTAGAAAAATTCTGCAAAGGCCTCTGAATGCCTCTTTCCTATGAGGCTCAATCTAGTGAACACTTCACTGTGTTGAGCAGGTCACACACGGGAATCCAAGTACATTTAGATTACTATCAGTCAAGTGGCTGCAGTGCCCTCCATCAGCTGTACATACCAAGTGCCCGTGTGATGGTCCTAACTCTGTTACGTAGCAACACAACCTGTGCATCTGGCAAGTAGTTTTTTACTACAAGCCAACAGTGAGCATTATCAAACCTATGAGAGTGGGACATATTCATATAGTTATACAAATATCTTTCTGCACATTAAGTCTGGTCTTTAATTAGAAAGAATTAATAAAAAAAGGAGCTGTGTTATTGTGAAATTTTGACTTTTCAGTCATCTTTTCACATATGTGCAAATAAACTCAAATCCCCCATGATGTACAGTAACACGAGTAATGATTTGCAAGCAGTTCAGGTGTAGTTCAAGTAGACACATTATGTCACACTATGTTCAACACAGAAGAGATGACAGCAGATAATTAACTGAACTGACATCACATTTAAGTGATTAATAGACTCTGGTCAGGTTTATAGCCACTTAAGAGTAGATATACAGTCCACTACATTCACCAGCTAGCTTTGAATTGTTGTTTGTGTTTGTTTTGAAGCCCAAGAACTCACTTTCAGAAAATAACAAAAACTTATTGAGATTAAATATGATGATATATACGATGTTGTCCTCATCAAAAGTGGGAAATATTAATAATATTAAAAGGCAGTAAAACTGCTTGGCTGTGCCCCAGTAATTTATATGTGTGTTCGTTTTAAGAATTGAACAAACAAATCATGTCCTTGGTGGTGACAACAGGAGAAAATAAGCAGAACACATCTCATCCACTGCACTGCAACAACATCAGCAGAAATAAACTGCGACAGGTTAAAATAAAAGAGAGACAACAAATCAGTTAAAGAGTAAGCATGTGAAATATATAAGATGTAAAAAGAAAGACATGAAAGTGGGTTGATTAACAAGCGAGCAAACTTCTGTCTCAGCCAATAAAACTGATGGAGGATGAACTCATTATCTTCACATTGGCCAGGTCATGTGCTGGCAGGAAGGAAGCTTATCTGGGATAGACCAGGAGCCCAGAGCACACACTCTCAGTCTCTCTTTTCCCCCTTGACTTCCGCCTCAAATGAACCTGAGACGAAAAACTGATTATAAAGGACTCTAAATATAAATGCTGCTGCATATTGTATATAATATGCACATGATTTAAGAAAATACAAGTTATTAAAAATCAGTAATGAATATGAATGTTGGTGTTTCTTTCTTTTGGTAAGTAAGTCTGGTTGGTAAGGATGCTGCAGGGGTCTTTTGCTGTATAATTAGATTTTCAATCAAAGTTGTGACTATATGAACTTTCTTGTGTGGTTTAAAGTTTCTATCATAGTTTTAATGAACAGCTGTAACAAAACCATGACCCGTTCTTAATTTCATGCTTTCAGGTGGTACTATATGACTTTTAACGTATCTATACCTGCTGTGAGGAAAGTTAATTTCCTCCTTGGGATAATTAGGTTATTTGTGATGCTTTAATCTATTGATCCCACAAGTCTTTCTTAAAGCCTACCCCCCTCCCTGTACCCAACACCTGGGGAAGGTAAAGATTTACTGTCTTGTTCATGGATGGTTGGCCAGACATTTCAATTTCACGAGGGATCAGAGCCTGGAAACGTCTGGTTTCAGTATGGTCTCCTTTTAACCACTTTTTAAAACTTCTTTTCTACTTTCCACTAAGGTTTATAGGCTGATAAGGATTTAGAGGAGAAATCACTAGGAGACATCAAGGTTAGAAATCGCTTGTTATATACTAAACCAACTCCTGTTCTGTGTAAACCTATTTCAGCCCATTCTTGGAAAGAAAACAGCAACATCTATATCGTTATGTTTCCACTAAACTGCAGATCATATTGCACTGGTGGGTTAAAAAAACAGGTTTTAACTCATTCAAGTGCACTTTCATAGCAATGTTATTTTTCTCTCATTTTTGCTTCTGTAATGCTGAATAATTTTGAAACCTCTCATCATCCTCTCTCATTGAGCCAAATAAAATAACCACAAAATGGACTGTACACCACCATCATGGTGATGAATGAAGTGTGCAGGCGACATTTTGCTTTAATGGCTATATCGGTTATTTTATTGGTTCTATTTTTTTATTAAGAGGCAAGAAGGTTCAAAACGATTGTTGCGTAACCTCTATTTTTCATAGCACCAAAATAGCTATTATGTGAGAAGTCTGAAGAAATACACTATTTTCTGTTGCTGAGAAAGACCTTTTCTTTGAACATGTGTATCTGGGACTGTAATTTTGATGTGCTTAACACAATGCAGCACAAAAACTCCACCATGTTTCATATCCATATTCCTGTTACCTGGTGTTGACGGGCATTCGACAGGGTACAGAGTCCCGGATGCATGAGCTGGTCCCCGGGTCAGCCGGTTCCACAATGACAAAGGGCCTCTCCTCCAAAGTAACTACTCGGAGATGCTGGGCATCATCCAGAGGCTTCAGGAAGGAGCCATAACGAGACCAGGGATGGTAACGCAGACGCAGGTGGCCATTCTCCCACCAGCCAACCTAGATGGGAGTGAACACACAAACACAGATGCTCAGGTCTTGGGCAAAAGTGGCTTAGAACTGCTGATCCCCTTTCTAATACGCATCTCCAAAGCCACTCAGTTTTGTGATGGGGCTCTGATAAAATCATCTAGTTAGAAAGCTTACGATGAGGTAGATATAATGTAAACACACAGTTGGTCTTTGCGTTGTTTGTGTTGTATAAAATTCAGTTTCTGAGCGTTGAGTTCTGAGTGTTTTCATGCTGCGACATGGATTTTAGAGACAGAAACTAAAGACAAGACTGTTTACAGTGTCACAGTGACCTACATGCGTAAACAAATCTGCTTACATCAACTGAGGGTGTTCCTGCTTGGATATTTAGCCACAACACAGTAAATATGTCAGGTATTCAGTCATATTCTAGCTGCGGTATTTAGATGTTATTTGCATGCAACCAATTCTCCTGTGGATCTCCTTGATGATGCCAGACATGGCTGCAGGGATTTATGAAAAAAAACATGCAAAGCCTCACACATACAACACAGCACAGGTTTTGTCACTTGTGAGGAAATTCTTCGTAGACTTACCTAACTAACTTAACTAACAAACATTATTGCTATGCCTAACCATTTTCTCAGTCCTTACATAATTATAATCTTTACTCAGGTCCTAAACCTAAAGCAAAGTAAACCTTGAGGGGACCAGGACTGAGTCACACAAGCTATTAGTAAAATTCATTATTACGTTTGAGTTTGGAATTCTTAATAGGTTCTTCTTAATTACTAACTAGTGATTTACTGTACTCGTTGGGTTGCACCATTAGAAGTTAGACATTAATAACTTAAAATTAAATTGATTGCTATAAAATGTGCAGCGCCATGCAGTGAAAAGAAATTAACTATACAGAACGTTACTGTAGCACTACCAAGTCTATCATCCAAATGTGACAGAGCCAAGAGCCACATCAGTAAGAGTCAGGAAAGCCCCTTTAATTTGGCCAGGCGTAAATCTCTACATAGTCAACACTGTGCAACAGCTTCTTGTCCCTAGATAGGAAGGACGTCCCCATAATGTAATGTCACAAACAGTGTCCCCACAACATGACGAATACAAGTACTCATACACACACACACAAAAGAACAGGTGCAAGCATAATACTTTACACTTTATCAGCAGAAATGCAAACACAATGAGACACATACAAACACAAGAACATGAACATGTAATCTCACACAGAGCTGGAAGACACAACCAGGCACAAAAATACAAATAGATGCAACGACACATATCTGCATTGTTATTCATAATCATTAATTTTGACCACTTTAACACATTAACACAAGGGCCACAGATACAAACAAGCGAGTGATGTAAATGGCAAATTTGCAGCACCTGGCACTTTGGATCAACCTCACTCATTGTATCTGTTATGCACTTTCTGTCTCTCGTTCTTTTTTACCGTGTTTCTGCTTCGCTTTCACACACTCTGCTGCATAAATCAACTAGAAGGGCACTTCTAGGGAACCTGGACCTCCACCAAAGCCAATAGTCCAGTCTTCTATGATATGCAAATCTGCAAGCACAACCACTATATCTGTATTACAATTGACCTATCTTGCAATGTTAATGAAAGGGAAAAATAATTTGTGTTTCCACCCTGTGATTCAGATCTGCTCCAAAATTTAATGGGTTCTTCCTTGGCCCATGCTTCACCCTATCGCCAAGTTTCCTGAAATCTGGCCAGTAGTTTTTCTTTAATGCTGCTGACAGTCAAATAAACTATTGCCTCCGAACACATTAATCTCATTGGCGGAGGTAATAATAGCCAGAACCAACACTTCATTATGGAACAACATGATAATTTGCTCTTCTATGCTCATTTGTCCTTCAGTTCACCCCTCTAACATGTTTTGCATTAACTGAAGTAAATGCTTTCTGCTGCATGTTAAACACAAAAAAAGACATTTATATGCATGCAAACACACACACACACACAAACACATGGCCCAGACAGGGACTGAATCCCTGGATTGCCAGCCCAGCAGAAGGCAGGGATAAAGTATGATTTGGTTTTTTTGGTGGTTTTCAGTTACCATGGAGCTCAGTCAGAAAATGAGACAAAATCGTGTGAGACTGAATGACAACAGCAACATTTAACCAAACTTAAAATAAAAAGTACAAACTGCAAAGATGATAAAATATGTATTGACTGCCTTGCCAAAAATGTTGCTGTAAAAAAAAAGTACATACACCGAGACGTTATTCTTACTGAAACCTGTTCAGTCCTGGAGAAATGGAGCTGAGTCACGATCAATTTAAGTATCCGTGTGTCTATTTTAGACATTTCCATTGCAATCAATAATCTCAGAGAACTCGATAGTGAAGGAATCAATACCTGTGCATTACTTTCAAAGTCAATACGCATGCTTTGACATGAAGAACTTTTACTTCTGCTGTCATTGCTCCCAAAATGTTCTGTAGGATCAATAATCTGATCTGCTACCTCCCATGAATAATTTCACATTAATTATCCCAAAACAACCAATAGCCGTTTTACAGAATCGTCAGTCACTGAAGCCATCAGCTATCTTCTGACAAAGATTTAGCTGGGGGCAATGGCTATTGTCTCGGGGCTTCCAGTGTAGCTGCTATCCTGTCAATGTATATCCGGAACAGATATCCGAGCCAAGACTTCCTTTGCACTGATTACCAACTTGATAGGATAGATGTTTGCATGTTAATGCAGATAAATTAAGTTAAATCATCATCAGACGATGGGTTCCAAACTGTATTTCAGCCAATAGGTTCTGCCTCTTTTGCTCTCCACAGACTGTTGCAACCAAAGCCCGCTTACACGTGACTGGTCAATACTGCTCAGACTACAAACAGAACCCAGAACGCTTCTGATGCCAAAATCTTGGTCCCTTGCCTAAAGTTTCTGCATTCATATGCAGATATCTGCTTATAGAGATTACAGAATCATTAACTTGGAGGGGAATATTTGATATTTCTGTGTATTTTTTCTTTGTCTGTTCAGCCACAGTGTTTGTGATGGTTCATTGTAACGCAGGTCCTCTTGAATTTATTACAAACAAATTGCTACTGCTGCGAAGGTAAAACTCATCTGAACACCAGAGGACCTTTTCATACAAAGACCAAACACTCACACTGTGATGAGAATAGCAATTGTAAAAGAAAAAACTATTATTTCCTAGAAATAGGCTGAGTCACTGTTACCATTGTCTTATTCTGGCAACAAAACATATTATTCATTCCTAACAAAATGTTGATGAATACTGATGGGTGTAATTTTCAATCAATGTGAGTAAGTCTGACACTGTTAGAGCCACCTTTTGTGTTGATTGCAAAGTATAAATTTTCACAGTATGATGCCGGGAACATTTTTTTTTTAGATAATAGTTTATTATACTTTTTCTGTGTAAATTCCTGTTAAAGGGCATGCCATCAATTATACCATTTTAGGAAAGGGGGTCATGATCTCACCATGCTCAAATATTGTCGAAAGCCCATATTACAAACTGGACACATGGAGTTTGAAGGATGTTCATGTTTACCAAACAGTAAGAGTCTAATGATAGAGGCCATGAGTTCTTATTATGGGAGTTGTAGGATCAAGTGTTTTCATAGCCATTATGTTTCAAAATGGAACACTAATTTGCTGGAGTAGCCCTTTAAATAGATGATGATCATCTGAGTGTACTTGATCGTTAAGGTAGGGGAACGAGACAGAACAATCTCTACCCTGAAGTTAGACTACAGTGAAGTGTTTTGTTTGTTAAAGTTCAATAAATTAGACGATATAGAAAGTATTCACAACTTATTTTGTATTGTAAATTTTGTTCTTGAAATCATTATAGTTTTTTGCTGTCTGGACAGCCTGTGTCCTTCTGTTCTTTAACGTTGTGTCATCATTTATTTTAGTCACACTTGGAACGTCCCGTCATCTGTTGTGTTTCTCACTTGATGTCACCCATCTGTAGAGGAGTTAACATTCTAACCAACACAAGTAATATTCGACCTTGTTGTCTCCCTGAATGCTAAAAAGTTGCTGCACTCAACTCCAATATTGAAATGTCAGGGGGAGAACAATTGGGAGTTGCAGCCCAGAAATCCTTTTAACAGAAAGCCGGTCCTCACCTGTCATAATTACTGCGGGACTGGCAGCCATTTTATGGACGGTGAGGCGTCAATGGGCGCGCATTCATCCATGCCCGCACTGGATTCATTACTACTTTTAAGTGATTTCTGGCTCTGTTTTCACTCTGCAGGTCCATTCTGTGAGTGCAGAAACAGCTGTAAATTGTAGTAAACAACTGAAGTACAAAATTGCCAAAATAGCTTTTAAACTCCAACTAGCTGCGGAAATAAAATATCTCAGAAAGTATGGCAAATAATGGTGTCAGCTGAATCGGAACAAATATATTTCATTGCTCCTCACACTATGGTCAGTATGTCCATACCGTATTCAGAGTCTAATGTGAAGCCTCAACCATGTTCAGCCAATATCTGACTTAAATAATAGGCTAGTTACTATATTGTATTTTTAATACTTCATAAATAAAACATGAGTTCAATGAGCCCTGAATATGGACGCGGAGAGGCGTGGGCAGTTTAAAATCCAAGGCCACACCCTCTGGGTCAGCTCAAGATTATAAATCATACTAAAGAGCAATGGTTTAGATATAGACAAATTAGCATTTTCCCAAATTGCGTATTATGGGGGAACAACTTTGCTCATTTAATACCAATTTAAAAATCATGCCTACACTGCAGCTTCAATAATGTGACATAATGAAAAGATAAGCTGCTAAATTTAATATATGTCTTAGACAATGTCTGATCTCTGCTTATTATGCGAGTGATCATTGATCATTGTAACCATTATCACACTTTCTCATCAATCTTCTATTGGAAATATTGATCTTTTCCAAATCAAAGCTGCTGATCACATCTACGGCCAAAAGGAGGGCTGAAAACATCTGCATGCATCTGCATGCAAAGGTGTCTACTCGGTCTTCCATCTGAAACTCTAATTGATTGGGAGTTTGTGTCGAGAAGTTAAGCCTGCCTCCCTCGTGATGTACCTGCTGAATTATTGTAATCGATTTAGCACTGCTGCTATGTGCACAGGCACCAAAATAGCGTAACAAATGATCATCTATCATAATAATCATAAAGAGGAATTACATACGTTTAAGAAGAGGCACAACTACAATTAGACCATTATAGGCAATGCAATAAATAAATTACTTGAAATAATAAAATCAATTATGGTGCCCTCCTTCCCCATCTCGCCCAAATTTTACATTTTACAATCCCTTTGTAGTTTAGACTCCGGCTAGAGATGTATCTCAGTAGGACACCACAAATATTACATCCTGCAACCTATTAGTAGGCACAAATGTACTGGTACTGATCTGTTCTTGTTCCTCTGTTATTGTAGCCAAGCAGTAGTTGGGTCGCACAAAAGAGTGCAGTACTGCAGCAGCTTCCGCTCTATTAGAGCCATTTATCTCTGTTGTTGCTGAATGCAATTGCACATGTGGTTTCTGTTTCTGTTTTATTTATAGTGGTAGGATTGAGAATACAATTACAAAGTGTAAATATGTTTGTATGCATTTTAAATGGATGTATCATGGACTTTTGTTTGATAAAGGAATTTAAGATTAGCTTGTAGCTTATAAATCTTGTTTTCATTTCCTGTATGAGTGTTAATATAAAGGCTTGCTAATCTTTGAGTGTGTGTATGTATGTGTTTGTTTTTTCTTGTCTATAGTTAGTTCTACAGTGCAATATACTGCAGTCTGATATTGCAAAGCTCTGGTGTTGCTGCCCTGAATTGGTTTACAGCTCTATCAAACTCTTCTTGAAGATGTATTGGGAGTATTCTGTGTTGTGAGGTTGTAAAAGTTCTACTGCGCCTTTAAACTGAAGTGAAATAGCATTCGGCTTTGTGTGCTTTAGGATTTCAGCTCAGCTGTCACGTTGATTAAAAAGTTACCGCGGCTTTATTGTCTTATTCGCCCATTGATCCACTATTATACTTCCCCTGTTTATGCCTCGGCTCAAAGAACAAACAAATGTATGACAACTTGCTGTATCGTTGCATCACACAAGACCAAGCTTCATAAACCTCACAGATGTCATACATGAGATGTTCAAAGGCATGGAAGAAAGAAGGCTCAGCCGGAAAGACATGAAAGAATCCCGTATTTTCCAATGTGATCTGCACTGAAGTGCATTTACATATAATAACAATTCAACAACAACAACATTTGATGCAGAAAAAAGGGCCTGCAATATTCAGAACAACTTAGCTTGAGACTGTTTAACAAGCTACTTATGTACAGTACAAATTTGGGAAAGAAGAAATTATTCAGTAGATGTTACGATGAGGCTGTCTGCCTCCTAGTTCCCGATGTACTTCCCAGTGTATTTCCTTTCCTTGTGTGTCTTGTTCGTCTCTCTGTTGTTAGTTACTTTGAATCTGAAGTTTCTATATGGTCGGTAGTTCTCCCAGATCCTGAAGGAAATAGGAAGACACTACAAAATAAAGTAAAGAATAGACAAAATATTCATCTTTCTGGGAGTCCTGATAAATAAAGGCTCAGGTCTTCCTTTTAGCTTGTTCAGCTGCCCTAAGGTTGCTGCGCTCGGCAAATATACTCCATGATTCAGTTCAGGAGAGGTTAATTCAGCAAATATACGCCTGGGAAAAGGAGATGTTCAGACAAATGAGGTTGGAGCAAAACACTGGGCAGTTAGGGTCAAGTGCTGGTCTCTGAGGGAGATGTATCGACACTGTTTGTCCTTTGCTTGGCCATTATGCCTCAGATCAAAGCGCTCATACAACATTCACTCCAAGACAGCCCGGATCGAGGCCTTTGTACATTAAATACGTCCACGCACGTCCTTGTCCTTGCCCGGAAATGACGTGTGTTTGAACTGTAGTACATCATTGTAATTCTGTATTTCTGAATGAATCTTTATGTTCATCACTCTTGTGTGGGTTAGTTCTGCCCACAGTTTTCTCTTTCAGTGCAGTTTTTTGAATTGCTCTGTATAGTTTTGTATTGTTTGACCGAAGCACTTGTACTTGGCATGAAATAACTTGATTTCCTTGGAACTCTTCCTGTCTCAAACATGCTGCATGTATAACCTCTTTTATAGCGAACAAACACTGATAACTGGCATTTTAGCAAGGTGATGTGCTGTAAAACCTGAATTTACTTCATTTTGATCACTTTTGAGCAAAATAATTGTGAACAGAACACTGATAAAGGTGTCATTTATAATATGTCTGCATTAAAATGTCGACTTATTTAGTATAAAACTGTACTATATGCCTATCAATGGTGTCACATCACCTTTACCCGCTCTAGATGCTAACACTTCCAAGGAAATACAGGACATGCCAGAGAGCGAGGAAGGAAGTCAGCAAATGTGACAAAATGTAACGTGTATAAAGCTTTAAAGGACCAGTGTATACCAACGTGTCTAGTGGTGTAGTTGCTGATTGCAACCCCCTCCCATCACCCTCTCCTTCCTAGCGTTAAGGAGACCCCACAGTACTCTGGTGGCAGAAAACACCAACACTGTTTTTTCTCTACACTGAGTCAGAGTAGGGGTTTCTGGCACAACTTCACCTACTTCACAAGGTGCATGGCAGAGGTGCAGGTTCAGCAACCCTTGTAGTATATAGAACAACTGCATTCTTCGACCGGGTTTTGGCCTTCGTCATCTGACTCCTTAGCTTTTATTCAGAGCTTCTTCACTGAAATTTGCTTTCTGTTGCATCTAAAAACAGTAATACGAGGGGTAAGATTAAACAATGAGCTGAAAGACACTAAATTGCTCCATAGAGCTGATGGGGTAACTGCAGAGTTGTCACTATAAACAACAATACATGCTAATAGTGTTTTAAGCAACTTTAAGTGTGCATGTTTTCTGCTGCATGAAGTGTATGAACTAGCCCAACAAGCATAGTTTAACTCCAATAATTTCCAAAGAGGAATTATAGACTATTATTCTAAATATTGTCAAACTCTAAAGGGGGATTTAGCTGTTTGGAACATGACATGAGTATCCTAATGATTTCCTTCTCACTCACCTGAACATCAGATAAAATAGAGCAGCACAGGAGTCATCCTTTGAGAGCAGCAGTGTAAAGCGAACCCTTATCTGTCAGTTATTCTTCCCGCTACAGACAGTTTTTCTCCCTCTATCTTTTCCAAACCTATGGAGTACAAGACAGTAACCCAACTCCTCTGTCAATATCTCAGCCTTCATTCAGTAGAAATTCAGTACAGTGATGGTGAGAGTCATCAGACAAGGGCAGAAAACAGTACTATGATTCCCACACATGGAGTACTTCACTTTGCTGCCTCTCACACCGTATAACTCTCTGCTGTTCTGTAAGGTTAACTACTGACAGAAGAAATAAAGGCTGGGTGTGTTGAACTCATAAACCAAGGACAGACAGAGTGAGGTACAGAAGACTTAAAAATCTGAAGAAGATACAGTAGCTGACACTCTCCAAAAATAAATGTCCCTTGTTCAGCAATCAAATGAAAAGAGGCTGCCTATTTGTCAGGTTTTGAACTGACAAATAGACAAAAGTACTGGCAGTAACTTTAATATTTCCCCTTATCTGAATCTTGCTCTGAAACTTATCTTCTGCAAAACAAGATTGGGGTCAACTTCGGATCATAGCATGCATCATGTATACAACTCTTCAAACCTCGCTCAAACACCACCATTCAGGAGAATGTTTTTCAGATGCAAATTGCCAACGGTGACTATAGAAAGTCCAGAAGGAGACTCATTATGTGCGCAATGACAAGTTAATGTGTTTTTATCATGAATGTTGACAACTGAAAAGATGGATTTAGAGGCCGATTCAGATCAAAGATCCACCATGTGACACTGAGAAGGATTGAAAATGGTGACAAAGGAGTGGCAAAATGAGCTTCTACGAAGTCACTGTGACAATCTGAACGATTTCTTACTAGTTCCTTCTGATTAGTTTCTTCACAATATTAGTTTAGTTTAAAACACTGCAACTTGTGAGAAAAGCTTGTCATAATTACTGTATTTTGCTTCTCAGGTTTTAAATGAAATAACGTGATGTTTGTTTATGATTGTTCTTCTTATTCCAAAACAATTAGCTTTAAAAGGTTACATATACAATATTTAGAGCAGAAAACAACTATTTGGCCAGTTGGTGATTGTTGGAAAGACTAATAAACTAACTAACTAACTAACTAAACTTTTGTTGAGTTTAATTTTGTTTCTGTCCACTTTGATTCTCTGTAGAGATCCTTTCCAAAATATTGTCAGACTCCTAGAATAATAACTTGAGCCTTTCAGTGCAAGGATTATGTTGCAGTCATTGCAGCCCTTTTTGCAAATATGTTCACAACTTAATCAGGGGAATCAAAAGTTTGATTTCAGAAATACCAGAACTGGTGATTGTTTGAACAGTGCAAATACTAACAAAGATGGTTTTGGTGAGTCTTTTGTTTCTGTCCAGTGTGAAGTGCATTTGCCAGTTATCTGCTTTTAAAACTGCTGCTTTTGTCAATGGAGTCTGGTCACATATAGTATAGTGCCCATTTTGTACATAACCTGTAATATATTTATCTAGAAAATCCACCTTTTTCTATCTGGAAAAGCTTTTCAAAAGATTTTATGAAACTTGGTGGCGTGGTTTTGTCACCACAAGAGCATTAGTGAGGTCCAACACAGATGTTGGCTAATAAGGCCAGGCTCACAGTTCCAGGTGATTCCAAAGGTGTTGGATGGGAATGAGGTCAGGGCTCTGTGTAGTCTTCTCAAGTTCTTCCACACCAAATTGGGAGAACAATTTCTTTGTGAACCTGGCTTTGTGCATGAGGGCGTCGCCATGTTGAAACAGGAAAGTATCTTCACTGCACTGTACCTCATCTGAAACATGAAAACAGCCCCGGACTAAACATTAATTTATCCTTCCCTTACAGAGCCAAACTGCAATACTGTATAGCACATTGCACCTTTAGGTGGAAGTTCAACTTTGACAGGAAGGTGAGGAACTACAAACACTTTGAAAACCAAGGGATCAAACTGATGCTGTGCAATGTTTTTATTTTTTTGTCTTTCAAAGGTCGATATTTTTTTTTTCTTTTTGGTTATCATCCTTAAGATAAGGGGGGCCTTGAGTCTGAACTCACCGGTAAACATATTGAGTCATAAAAGGTCAGGAGCAAATGGCACAGCGGGATAGAACACAAAGGTTTGCTTGTTTTTCTCAGGTCGAAGGGAGTTTTGAGGAATTGAAAGTGCCCTCTTAGGGCAGACCTTGGATTTCGTGCTATTATTGTACAATTGCTACACATGGCCCCTGACGGCGAGAATATTGCACCGTGAGTTAGCACTGCCTAACAAGGCTGAAAAAAAAACATACGAAAGAGTAGAGGGCAAAGAGGGAAAAGGAGGGGGGCATCGGGGAGATCTAATTAGATCTGGGACAGAGAGAGAGTGTGGGAGAGACGGAGACAGTGAGACGGCAGAAAGGTGAAACTGAGCATCATGAGTTAGCATGTTTGATGGACTGTGAAATTGCGGTTAGCCGGTCTAGCCGCTGTGCTATGATAATTAGTGCCAACTTGCACAGCTGCATACTGACCTCCTCCCAGCCTCTCCCATTGGTGTAAGAGATCACATCAAGCAGCGGTTTGGACAGGTAGCCGTCATTGTTGAAGGAATAGTCCCGCCCACCAATGGATATGTTGGTGAAGTACCTGTGAGAGGAGACAGGAGAACAGAGGGGTCAAATAAGAGATGGGATTTTTCTAACCCTACAAGATGCAGTCCATGTAAGAGGTGTGTCGGCATATCAGTGATGCTATCAGAGCATCATGTCCAGCAAAATAGTCCCATGTCACCTGGAAGACTAAAGAAGTCGTGGTATTTAATAAGCCTCATAGCAGAATTGGTGCTCATACACTTGGCGCAAATACAGCAATGTATTTCAGTTGGTACTAAGTTGGACCACATAAGTTTCAGCACTGTTTAGTGTTGAGGCCTGGTGTTTACTGGCTGAATGTACTTGTATCACATGTCTACACATTACTTCACATGCGAGTGTTTGTCGGATATTTCAATCTAGCAAATTATGTGATGTTAAAGATCAATAAATATTTGTTCAAATCATTTATGAGACCTTTTTACTTGTTGTATCCATTTCGATATGGACATCTGATAGATTGGGTCAAATATGGCAAGTGTGTGTGCTAATGAAGGGGCTTGTTTAAGATTAGGTCGTAAATTGACATCTTGAACCAAAGCTTGTCTGGTCCAATGTAGAGCCAGAATAGGGCCATCTATGGTCATGCAGTTGGCTGACATTGGGCTGTGTGGGACCAATTTTGCTATGTGGGAGTTAAGTAAAAGACATAAATGGGATAAAAAAAAAAATGAAACAGTTCATGTGAAAGAAGAAATACTTCAAATAAACCATTTGTGAAAAGTTGACATTCCTTTCATAAGATTTGTTTGCTTATAACTAAAAATTCATCAGCGCCTCTGTGTCTGCAGAGCCTCAGCAGAATTCCTGTCAGGAGGGGGAATTCATTTTGTTTTGTTCTGCTCTTGTGAGTGACATATCAGTTCCACCAAAATCATCTTTAGTCAGCACAGAAGCTGCACAAACAGTTCCTCTGAACAAATAACCTTTTCATTACAATCAAAGAAATACGCTAAGTTGATGGACGAAGACTGGGTGATAGCAAAGTAGCAAACTATATAGTGATTTCTCTGATTAGTGGAAACAGATGTCAATGTGGCCAACACCAGATACTGAATACGTCAGGTCGCTGAATGCTGAACAAGCTGGAGATTTGGGCAACAATTCAGAGGTCTGGGACGATCTTAGAATGCTACGCTAACTGTTTCTGGTTTGGTGCACTTGTTACAAGAAAAAAACAACAACCTCACGCTTCAGACGTCAGACTATTTGTGCTCGTATGAAAATTTTAGAAAAAGAGAAATGAAATCAGGAAAAAAAAAAAAAAAAAAAAATCAGGTAAAGTAATCAAAGCTGTGGAGGTAGAGCCGAGACCTTCACTGCAGGGAACAAACATCAGGCCCTGAACACAAAACACATTTCTGTTAATATGAAAGGAAATCACAGAGGTGTAGAGACCGTGAGGTGGGAAAGACAAAGAGCCGAGAGGAGGTGATGCGGGGGAAGAGGAGACGAGATAAAGAGCACAATTTCGCCTAAATGTTTCCCCGTCTTCAGCTACATTCTTGTGTCACACAACAACAGCGGGAGGTTTGCCGAGAAGAGAAATACGAGGGAGAAGAGCTGAGAGAGGGTAAACATCGCAGGACAAATACTCGAGAATACTTTTCAATACAGGGAAAGACAAAAGCAAAGAGCGTCGGTGTGAAGCAGAGACGGGGCGAGAGTGAAAGAGAGAGCTATACCTTTGATGTCTTTTAATGAAATATCTACCCTAAAAGCATCTGGAAAAAGACACATCAAAGAATCCCGATGAAACCATCCTGCACACTCGCTAACACGAAGGCGACCCCGCTGAGAGAAAACCTCAACAACATCTCTAATGACACTTAATCAATCGGACTTCAAACGTACGCACCACAGAACCCGGTTCAAAACTGTAGTAACTACAGTGACGAAGTAGCCAAGAGCACAACTTACATCTAACTAATCTGTCATATCAAAAAGTTATTGTGTTAGTGTGTACTGCTTAGTGTTGGAAGAAGTACTCAGATCTTTTAATTAGGAGTAGCTAAACGTGAAGTGAAAGTTTTGCTTTCAAGTATTAGCATCAAAGTATACTTTAAGCATCCTGCTGGCTAGTTCAGTTCATAATAACACATCATAATTTATTAGTTGATTATATTTTTCTTTTATTATTACTCTAAATCTGCAACTAATAACCAAAGTAGTTAAAAGTAGAGTGAAACTTTACGTTCCGCCGCTATTTTTATAATCAGCATAGGGCAGATTTAACTTTTAGCCAGATGAGAAAGTTTTTATACTTTCTCTTCTGAAAACCAAGAAACTTATGTGACCATCGCTGACATTAAATAAAGAGAAAAACAAGTGAAGTACCACTCCAGAAAGAAAAATCTAAATTTGTCAACAGAGAATAGAGGCGCATTATGCAAACCCAGTTAGAACCTGTCAGTGCAAGAAGTACAAAACATCTTAAGTCAACTAACTATTATAAAATGGTAGCTCATACACATCATTTACTACTCGTAAAACAACAGAGCTGTGATACAGTGCCATAGAATGGAAAATTGCACTGTAATGTGTGTCCTGCTGCTGCTGCTGTGCTGTGTCACTCAAACTAAAATAAGCCTGCACATTTGTTGATAATAAAGTTGTCCATCCATTTTCCATAACTGCTCATCCTCATCACGGTCACAAGGGGCTGGAGCCAATCCCAGCTATGACACTGAAAGCCGGGGTACACCCTGGATAAATTGCCAGTTCATCACAGGGCTGACACAAAGAGATGAACAACCATTCACGATCACACACATTGTTTGAGCTGTGTTGGATGTTTTGGACTGCAGAAGTACCAGGAGAGAACATGCAAACCTCCAGCTGGGTAGCTGCACCGCTGTGCCACCCAAATAATAAAGTTGTATTAAATTTAATTAAAACTGTTGCCTTGCTTTTATCCAAACAGCACCAAGAAATCCTGTTTGTGGCCAAAAAGATAAGAATAACATAGAGAATGAACTGTCTTCATGCGGATGGGCACCGGTGTGCTGCACCAGTTGCACCAGTTGATACTTACGCCACTAGTTCCAGTCTGTCCAGTTTGTCATTCGAGATCCTTCAGTGAGTGGTGTTGGCTCAAATGTCAAGCATTTGCTCAGTGAACACCCTGAGATGTGGGTAAAAAGCTCTGATATACAATGTGAAGCTTAGAGCGTCCATTATTTTGGTGCATCTAGTGCTCCCAAAGGTCACGAATGAACCGTTAACTCCGCGAAATGTCAGAAAATAGTGAAAAATGTCGACTGCAATTCATCACTGCCCAACATGACGTCTTCATATTGCTCGTTTTTGTGCGACGAGTCGTCCAAAAGGCAAAACGATCCAATATAGAATGATACAAACGAGGGAAAAGAGGCTAATTTTTTAGTTTTGATGAGTTTTCTGTCGATAAACAAATCAATCACTTAGTCTAATTGTTTCAGCTCAAGTGCCATTCATCATTATTTATTGAATGACATTTTATCATCCTCCAAACTGTCACAGCCAGAACGTAACGGTTCATGGTGCCTTGAATAAATGAGGCAAAAGGGAAAAAAAGGGTTTATACGTGTTTGGAGTGGTTATACTCTCAAAGCCTGCCGCCACAACCTCGCCCTGCTGAATAACAACAACCTATTGATCCCTCAACAAGACAGTATCTCTGTATAGTCTCAACAAAGTGAATAGCTACAATAAGAGATTGTGTTTGAGGGCATTTATCGTGTTGTATACATGAAAAGTGATGGAATTAGTTGTGAAGAATGACAAAGGAAAGCTTGAGAGACGTGGAAAATCGCTGTATAACGTGGGTGTGATTGTTAAATTGTCTGTTTTGGAAAGTTGTCAGACGCTGTGCTCTGCAAATCTTTACAGACGCTGTTCGATGATCTGACAAGAAAGCTTTAAGATTAAAATTACAGTGACCAGACAGCATATATATATATAAAAAAACATTCTGCTGTATTTACCATGAGGTCTTGGGTTCATAATCCTTACTGGTCCAGTGTCAAATGTTGACTTTAAGTTATGTATCAAACACAGTGGGCAGTGGAAATAATGAAAAACAGCATTAGAAAGCAGCTTACAGAGGCAAGAAATCAGGATATTATATGCATAACCCAGCTATGCTTTCTAATAATAAGAATGTGTGCTTATCCCTGCTATTGTAAATGAAATATGATGTTTTAAGAAAAACACCTCAGCCTTCTGAATATTTACATTTCGGGCGTCGAGCAGAAGCTCTTTTTTTTTTGAGTGAAATGAGATTCAGCTCCTGTAGGTGCAGCTGACTGAAAAGTCACAGTCTCTGCTGCACAGTTCATTCTCTCTGGCTGCGGCTCCCAAAAGGTTCACTTTGAATTTAAAATAAATGCTCAGTTCACTAATTGGTGGAGAGAAACCGGACTTTTCTTATAGTATGCCAACGTGGTGCTGGAGAATTCGCAGCATTGTTGATTTGCAATAGATTCAGGTAGACTTCAATAGCTGCTGCTGCTGCTGCCTGTTGTTACAAACAAACAATATTATCCAGCAGGAATTCAGAGGCTGAAATTGCAGCTTCGACTCATGGAAAACATCCAAATAGAGCATCGACAGAAAAGGTTGGACCTGAATTGCTTCCAGGTTGTATGAATATACATTTCTACACCCCCATATAATCATACAGCGGGTCTCAGCTTTTCAGCAACCTCATTTAACCCATCATCCATCGAGGGTTAGCCATTATATCGGAGTAATATCAGAATATCAATGTGCTTGTAATCATGTTGGCCCGCAGCAGCTGAAATAAAAAATCTAGACATAACACATTCAACTCATCAGCTACAGATGTAACGGCAGTGTCCGAGGGCACTTTGACAAAAAAAAAAAACTACTCGCCTCTACGCCTCTCAATTCATTCATCTATTCCGTGACTGGAAAGTGTTTGGCCTCCCTAGCCGAGGTTTTATGAGAGGAGACCTTCGAGGTTGCCACTGTACCCACAAGCATCTGATGTTGCCTGACATGTGGCAGGCCCCTGAGGACTCAAGTCTTTCTCTTTCACCTTGTTTTACCTCAGCAAAGAGGGGGGGGAAATATCAGTCCTGAGTCTCAGAGTGGCAGAAGTCAGAAGCGTCTTCATCTCAATCTGCAGCTGAGTGTGGGCTACTCCTCCCTTGTTTCCTCTTACCTCCTCTATCCTTTTATTCTTCACCCTCCCTCTCTCTCTGCCCCCTCCGCTTCCTCCTTCCATCTCAAATACTCTTGATTTTCCCAGGCGGAAGGTGCGGTACAGTACAGAGGAGCAGTGAAGCAGAGGCGACAGCAGCAAGGAAGTGGAAGAGAAACGGCGGGAGGGGGGGAGAGGGCAAAAGAGAAGGTGGAAGAGAGACAGCCAGAAACAGGAAGAATAAAAGGGAAGAGACAGCGAGGGGAAGAAAATACCAAAAAGGGGGAGACGGACGCAGACAGGGAGAGCGTGTGCTGTACAGAAAATGAGAGGCAGAGTGCTGCATGGCACAGAAACATGAGCTGCTTCAGTGACAGAGGAAGCATTAAACAGCTTCGCTAGGCACAATCCAACCACTGCGTCATGTACATGAAGGAAAAATACAATGAACACATGTCAGAGTGTTTAACGTGCTAAACTACGACTCATATTATCACAGTCATGTTTAATAATTTATAAACTGACAAGATCAAATGCCCAAATTCATGGGCGAGGTTTACTGAATTCCTTTACAGCACAACACACTTCAAATGAGAGTGAGGGAGCGCTGGTACAGTATCAGGAAAGTCAATTATATTCAGCACAAATAAACACACCCCCAGCACCACCTACCCTCTAACCTTCCCACCCCGCACTGCCGCAGCTACTACCCTGCGGCGATTCGCCGTTACGCTCTGAATAGGGCACAAAATGGAGATTGATGTGGTGCAACAACTTGTAGCTGTGGTCAAGTCCGGGTGTAACGTTAGCCTTAAGGGCTAGAATGTTTATTGTTGCATGGCAACACCATCAACTGCTCCAGGATGCGTACACTTGTCTCCCTCGTTGGCTGTTGCGGTCCTGCTCAGAAAGTAGTGATGTAATCGTCTGAGATTTTACATCAAGCAGACTTGAAATGATCAGGGCGGTCCCGATAAGTCTGTGAGCAGTTCTGGACTATACATCAGTACCGACCAAGGTCCTGGACCTTTGAAAACTCATGTAGTCTGATCTTGATTTCAAAATATTTACTTCACTTCAGCTCCAACTTCTTCTGGGAAAAACTGTTAATATAGCTCCAAATATTGCTCATAAAATTAGACGGACAGTTGAAACAGATGGAGGTGGAGGTGGTGTTATGTGGATGTAAATATTGCGGTAAATGCAGAATGAAATAAAACAAAACAAACAAACGATTACTGGCAGCACGTAGCCATTTCTCAGTTAATTAGCATTCAAGTTAAAATTCATGTTTGATGAATGCAGATAACAACATCTGTCCAATATTCACTCACGTTACAGGAATCTGATATTGACATCAATATGTATTAAACTGCAACTCCAGCCTGCTGCATCTGTTACAGAAATATAGCACACGAGCTCGGGGGAAGACTCTCAGGCCGTCCCCGTGCTGCGTAACACACCCAGCTCTTTCACATTGCAGGTTACACACCTCAACTCTACGATGCAAAAATCACTGCTAACAAACACAGGCGGTAGGACTGCTTTTATAACGAGGATCAACAGAATTTATGGAAAATTAATTAGGTGCATATTAGAGAAATCTGAGAACAAAAAGGGGGTTTGAGCATTTGGTGAATCTGTGTTTAAAGAGTTGCTTCATTCTTGACGTGTTGTTGTGATCAGTGTTTTTATGTTGGTGACATTTTTCATTCAAGGCTGTCGTGTGTTTTTTATTCAACCCCACCCACCTGTCAATCAAACAACGTGTCCACTGCAGTTTTTTATTGTTATTATTATTATTAACAAGTTTTAAGTTTCTTTATGTGGCAGTCTTTGCATAGACTGCTAAATATAAAATCAGTTCATCCACTTTTCCTAACTCTTTTTGTCAAACATGTTAATTACAAACTTTGTTCCTGAAGGCACTGAATGACAAGCTCCTTCTAACGGTTATGTTTATAGTTTATTTTAGCCTTTTCCTATGGGTTGTGTTGATGCTCAGAGTCTGCAAATAGTGATCACAACATTTTGACAGAGAATCTGCATGCAGATGTGAAGAGATGGCAGTCAGTGAACGGCAGCCACACATACAGTAGTTAAGGGTTTGGTACTTTTCTTAAGGTGTTGAAGGTTAATACACTTGCTCCAGTTAGACATTACATAACTGAGGTTGTTGTACTGATTACAGTGGAAATGTTGTGTAAATTACAGCTTATTCCACCACTTCAATGTTTTTGTGCCTGCTTTTCTTTCTTTCAGCTGACCACGCCCGCGGCCATTATTTGATCACAGGCTTATATTGTAATATTCAACAGGTGGTGTTCATGCGTCTCTCTTCTATTATTACTTTATGACAGCACGATGCAGATCCTATAATTCATGAAATTTTAAAATCTCATTACTGTAACTGTTACTTAACAGAGGATACTGGTATAAAAACACGGGAGTTTTTAGTCTTATTCAATCTGCAGAAAAAAAACAAGATGCTAGCCTTAAAATTTGACCGAATTTCCATTCAGTTCGCTATTTCTGACAGCTGTGGTTGTTTTTCTGGCTGTGGCACAGGCCGGCTTTAGGAACAGAAACGTCATCTCCATTCTTAACTCCTGCCTACAAAGCTCTGATTGGCTGAGCCGTCTGAATCACGTCTTGAAATCACTTGTGCAAAAAAAAAAAGATGTTTCCCAGGAACAATGAAAAAGTGTTTATAAGCTACTTTTGGTTTAAATCTGTCATTAAACAAAACTGGCAATAATTTGTGTGAAAATGTCACAGATTATTACTTTAAATTTCACCTGTAAACCAACAGGGAGAACCGTTGGAGGAAGGAGCCAGAGAGGATTAGATATACGGGGTGAGAGAGAGTGAATGAAGCAGGAGAGTGAGCGTGCCTCTACGGGGGCTGCTGCTCTCCATCTGTATTATACCTGCACAACAGCAGAGCTGAGACGGAGCCTGATTTAATCAATGAATTCATTATGAGGACACGTGGCAGCCGTGCATCAAACAGAGGAGGGGAGGAGGGGGGAAGCCCTGAAGAATTAGGATCCATTTTATTGGTTTATAGACTGGCAAAGAAAAAGAGAGAGAAGAGGAGGAGATGAAAAAATGCATATCAAGAGAATTAAAGAAGAAGAGATGAAGGAAGAGGAAAAGCAATAGAGAGGATTTGAACCAGAGAGAGAGACAAATGGACACGCTGACCGGGGTTTGAAAGCAGCGATTCAGGGATACAATTGAGGGTAAAAACTCAGCTCGCCACAGTTAATCCATCTTTTCATTCTCAGGAATAAAGTTTACCCAGTCCTCCGTCTGGTCAAGCTCACAGAGGTTTGGTGTAAATCTTGTCACAAAAACCTGCGATAACAATTTTCCAACCTTAAGATGGATGCTTTTACTGACTCAGACAGCTGGAAGTAACACATCTGGTTGACGATAAATTCCTCTTAGCGTTTCCTGTTTAGAGTATAAAGACCAAGAAAATAAAAAGAAAACATTAGCATTGGATGTAAACAACTCAAGGTGAATATTAACCATCCTACTAGCTCTGTTTTTGGTCTCCTCCAACAGGAAAAACATGGCTCTCTTAGAGAGTTTTGCTGAGAAAGATTGATGATAGCGCTGAGATTGACCCATAACCAAAACTCTGAACTAAAAGAGGCTGAAGAGCTCAGTGGAGATGCAGAGTTGGTGATCATTTGGTGGTTTGTCACTATGAGGAACTCCTTTGAGCTCATTCATTTGATTCACTGTGAATACATGAATATTAATTAATGAAGCTGTAAATAACTTTTTCTTTTTAATTTCCTCTTGTCGAGGATTTCCTGATGACCTGACGGATACTCAGATGACAGGCAAGCCGATTGGTCGGTTCGTTTTCTAGCCTCACTGCTAGAAATAAGCCCGTTATTTGACTTCGCTGCTCTGCCATTGGCCATCTCCCTCTCCATTGTGTTTTTTTTTTTTTTTTGCATGCAATCTCAGCATGGAAGCTTCAAGTGTGTGGAGCAAATGATAAAAAACAAGAAGCCTGTTGCTTTTGCTTTACAAGCAACAGATTTCTTGTGTTGGAAAATGAATCCATCGTGCATTATTTACTGAGCTTATTGGTGATTTTGGAGTAAAACAAACTGGGCATTTTAATTTATTCAGTTTTGCTAACACTGATGATTAATGATGAGAGCCACCAACACTGAGCCTGCATGTTGGCAAAACTGTTGTCTGGCCATCATTTTTTATTAGGGCTCATTAATGTGGATAAACAGACACAGATATAAACAAATAGATCTGTCAGGCACATGAATTTTCTGCACAGTTAATGACGTTTTTTTCACATGACTGCTGGCTATATTTTTACTAGATTTTGGATCCGTCCATGAATTCATTAAGTGGGCTTATCTACTGTATGAATCCCACATTCAAGTCAAACCTCGTGAGAACCAGCAAATGTCAAAACAAAAAGCTTTCCTCACAAATTGAAGCTATTAGCGGAGTTTCAGGAGCAACCATGCCGCCCTCTCCCCCTCTTTCGCTCTCGTATTCTGCACCCCTCCCACCAACCTTATTTCTTTTGTATTCTTTCCTCTCTTTCCTACTTCCCAGACTGAATAACAAGACTTCAAGCTTCATTCACAATCTTTTCATTTAAACGTATCTTGATGATGGTTGCTTGCTCGTGGATCGGAATGTTCATGAATCCTAAACGAGATGAAGAATCTACCAAAACGAGCTGATGAGGACAAAATGAGTCCACCAATTCTACTAAAATTTAATTTTAAATAAATTCTGCAGCAGAGAAACAGACATGTGGACTTTGGTGATTCAGGCGTATAGATTCAGCTGTTCACGCAGAAGCTGGATGGTACAGTAGACAGAGAGACAGACAGATAAAAAAATATCCATTCAGGCAGAGAGAGAAGATGGACAGACCCGGAGAAGACGTGTGTGGCTGTCTGGCTGCCCGATATGGAGTGTGTACTAATGGTTTTATAGTCCTGCTCTAATAGGCACCAAAGATCTTGCCGGCTGATGTATGTATGTATGTGTGTGTGTGTAAGTGTGTGTGTGTGTGTGTGTGTGTGTGATTTTTCCATCAGTGGAAACATTCAAGCCTCTTTGCCGGCTGTTACAGGAACGCTTTCTGTGTAACCATGACAACTTTTTCAAAAAATGAAAAGAGAGAGAGAACACGATGAAAAGAAAGAGAGCAAAGGAAAGAGAGAGACAGATGGACAAGTGGAAAGATCAAGAGCCATTTCATGCTTCAGATAATGACGGTCTAGGATTTGTCAGGATTCATTCTCAATCTCTCTTCATCTTTCCATCATCCTACCAGTAATTTTCAATTTTATATGCAGGAATGTTGATGTTGCATCGAGGTTAAATTGTATATAGTGCTGAATTTATATGCATGGAAAAAGAAAAAAATGTTTCCAATCAAAGATCACTCATTCCATACACTCTGTGGTGAGATAGATTTCTATTCAGGAAATATAAAAAATAAAAGGTCTGTTCAAACGCTCCATAATGACCTTTATCTTTATATATTTTAAAATTCAATACGGTCAACCGTGACTATAACTACTCAACATCTCATCCTGGAGAAACTGCAGCAGTATGAAATTAATACGTTTGGAAAAAAAAGAAAAAAAGAATGAGTCTTAGGCATGGTTGCTCAAAAGAGCAATAATGGCATGTAAGTGGTTTTCCAGACAAAAGGACAGAGCGGTAAAAGATATTATTTAACTTGAAGACGTGTGAAGCTGTGCTAGTGCTCCAGCACGAAACCTTATGTAAGAAACCCCCAATATGAACATGAAATGTGGTTGTGTAGAGCGGGTTGTACAAGAGAAGTCACCGGAAGTCTTTGTGGCAAATATCAGGACAGGCAAGAAAATTTCCTTGATTAGTTGATCGACAAATTCTGATATAATATAAAATTATGATAAGAGTTTTGATAGAAAATTAATCATATTTTAGAAAAATGCCAAACATTTAATCCTTCTAGCTTCTCCAGTTTGATTGTTTGCTGTATTTCTAATGTTTTATATCGTTGCAAGTTGAATATTTTTTGTTTTGGACAAAATAAAATCCATCCTCGTGGTGTGTGTATGTTTGTTGCTGGACTTCTGACCTCCTCAGACTTTTTTTTTTTTTTTCTTTCTCCATGCACCTTTTGAAGTCAGTGAAGTTGTGCCAGAAATCAGCGTGGCCTCTGTCATATAGTGACTGGCATGTTTCACTATTTTCTGACATTTATAAAAAATGAAACATAAGAGTTAGCTGCAGCTGTATATCGGACGATTCTGCGAAACCCAAAGTCCAGTGCCAGTGATTTTAAAGTTCTCACTTTCTATTCTATAAAGATTGTTGTTTAATACAAACACAAATATAATTATTACTTTCCATTTTGCTGCATGAAAAAACTATTTCTGATATTGGCACTAAATGTTGGTAATGGACTAAAAAATCATAGGGTACGGAAAGTATGCAGTATGGTTATAATTTGAAAGGCCACTAAACTACAAGGACAAAGGATTTCCTGTAGCTGCTTCACAATAAAAGCATTTGTTCCACCAGTGGAAAGCTTTTAATGGAGGACCAAAGCAGCAGGAGATGATCGCTAATTTTATATAAAGCTTATTATCAAAAATACGGTCGGCATTTTTTCAGTAATAGCCACTGATTGTATTGAAATTCAGTCATTACCTCTGTGTACAGAATCAAAATCGCTTTTACCGGCTAGGTACGTGTACACATACGAGGAATATGACATGTTCATACACAGGTAGAGTCATGGACAAACAAGCTCGACAAGATAAACACATTAAACTATGTGCAGATATAAATATATACAATATGTAGATATGAATAGCTGAAGAGTTGGAGGTGACTCCCCCACTACCACTAAAAACTACAATCTAATTACACAACCTCATTGAGCGTCGCCGTGGTGAGAATAACCACTCGCTCTGTGCGCAGCATGAAATCAGATCACGGCTGTAATCATTACTGGATGCTGTCAGAGGCCGCTCAGCTTCTATTCACTTCCATAGTTCTTATCACTATGGATACAATACATTTATTGTAATATATTTTTGTCCACGTTTGGCAGGAATCACATTCTGTTACGCTGCAGACGGTCGCCATGGCTGTCGCTAAATCACCCGGGACTCAAAGCTCACAGCCCTGACAGCGGCCATTCATTACATTAAACTGCATTATGCTCATTTGGCTATTTGACAAAGTGACTTAAGCACATTATGAATGAAAACGCTATAATGATATTTGTAATGCTAGCATGACGAGAAATGGGTTCTTACAGCCTGCGACTCTACTGTGCTGAGTTCATTTCACGTTCCACTGTGAGGACAGGACAGTGAAGAGCCTCGACAAAGACGACCGTCCACAGACCACAACGTTCACTTCTGATGAAACAGATGCTGACTGTGACTGACAGATGACCCCCGCTTTAAGTACTGCAGACTAAAATGGTAGAAAGAAGCAGAATAAAGGAGCGTCTTGCGGGTTTTCTCTTTATTATTGTATTTCTGGACATATGACGCTGGCTTTGTGCAAAAAGTCTTATTTAGGTCGGTATAACTGACCGATTCTATCCACACCTTCAGTCACTGTTGCTATGTCTGACAACTTTTTGCCCTTTTGTGACGCTCTGAGCGCCCTTTAGTGATGGCACTGATGTCTAGCTGACAAAACTAGATAACAACAGCGCCAGTAGCCCAAAAAAACAGCAAAATTTGCGTTGTATTTTGGTCATTTCCATCGCTGAGCTTCTCTTATTTCAGGTTGTGTGTAATTTGATTGGCTAATTTCATGCTGCCCTGATGTTCTTTGGCGTTTTGTAATGCTAGCGGGTGTAATGGAGGTTAATACAACACACTTCACTGTCGCACTCTCTGTTACCTCTTCATTGAGTGGATAAAGCCGATGCTGCTTCCATTTTTTTTAAATGTTCCCCATTTCCCTTCATTTATACGAAGGCTGAGCTATTAGAGACTTAGATAAACAGATGAATGAATCAATAAATAAGTAAATAAATAAAAAGCCCTCTGCAGCAAATACTGAATGGGGTTATCGTCTGCATCCCTCAAACCCTCCCTCCCTTCCTCTCTATACTCTCCCTGCCTCTCTCACTCTTACCTCCTCTTATTGACTGAGATGATTCATAGTTCATCACTTTCCATGACAGAGCCGCTGTGAGTCTGAGGCCCGTCCTCTGGAACCGAATGCACCAGCAGAGCTGTCTCTGCTCTTACACTGTGAAGAATAATGTTTGTATCTCATGCTATCGCACACACACGCACACACAAAGTATAAGGGAGAGAGGGAGGGAGGGAGGGCTTTGGCTGAATCACACAACATGAATGAAAGGCTTGTAACCATGAACACCAAAGGAAGGAGGCGGTCTGACAGAGATGTAAAGGCTATCGTGACTCCTCCTGTGTGACTCATAGATTCTGCGGCGAATGAGCACAGAATGTGTGATTTAACAGGACTACATGTGGCTCTTTATTGTACATAAATTATTACGAGATCCAGCGTGTGACTTTTTAATGATGTTGTCAAGAGGACCTTCAGTCCATAGAAGCTTGAATTGCCACATTTTGAATAGGAAGCCACCCGGGGGAAAGACCTGAGGAGACATTTGGATGCACGAAATGATGAGACCTGTAGATCCTCTACAGGCCCCTCTGCAGATCTATGGCTGTTTATTGTACTATATTTTGTCCCCTGCTCACATGATGGCTCTGTATACTGCGTCCTATTTTTCACCCAGTCCCGTGCTCGTTAGATTAATTCCAATCAAAGTTGCTCATCAGGCGTACACGCCAAAAAAGTTTATTATTCCGCATTTCTTGGCCCACAGAGCATGAGAGACATTATCTGGATGAGCGACATGAATGAATTGCATTGAAATATTTTAATGTCTTCGAGACTTTTTGGACCTGATGACTCAGACTCTGACGATAACTTTGCTGCATTCACAACCCTTTACACATACGTATTCTGTGTTTTCCTGCAATGTTTTTGTCTCCACATCGCATGTGCTACAAAACAAGGTGAACACAATTTAGGTACGAAATGACGGGGATGGGAAACATCAGAATTTATTGGTGCTATGAAGCGTGATGTACAAAACTGATACCGAGAGTAAAGAGCTTAGAAGAGTTGGTGTTTTTTTTAAGACGTCTTCCTCACAGACGATATTCAGACATGATAGGAGGAAAAAATGGGTGTAAATAATGAAATTTTGCATTCAGGGTCATTGTCGTGACGTTACTACACTTGAATAGAACAGAGCCGTTATTGTCATCAGTGACCCCCGAGCTTTGATTAAAACAAATGATGGTGCAAATGATGTACAGTATGTGCTCAGTGGTGCTAAATGAAAAGGTCAGAGAGCTTAGACCTTTGAGTCATGAATCCATCCGTTTCCATCAACGTTTATTCTCATCAGGGTTGCTGGGGATGGAGTCGATCCCAGCTGATACTGGACGAGAGGCGGGGTTGCCAGTTCATCACAGGGCTGCCACATGGAGACAAACAACCATTCACGCTCACATTCACACACTGTGGGCAATTTAGAGTCACCAATTAATCTGTTCACCTGCATGTCTTTGGACTGCGGGAGGAAGTACCTGTGAAGGACCCACGCAAACACGTGGAGAACATGCAAAGTCTACACAGAAAGTCTAAATACAAGTATGAATTTTAAAAATCTTTCATGACGTTAGGTGAGATATGATCCCCAATATCGTGGTTATTAGAAAGTTACGGTATTTTCCCAGTCAGAGCCAGCCGGTCCTAACAGCATGTTTGCCTTTAAAATCCTTCAGGTTCAGAGAAACAGACAAAGTCTGTGTCCAGTCAAAGACATAAACAAACATCCACAACTGTTCAGTCTCTCTTTGTCCATTTCACAGGGCGGTAATGGTCAACACAGGTACTGAAACAGAGACAGGGTGTCCATCAAAAGAAATAACAAGAGTGTTTTGTTGCCGTCTTCTTGTTTTCTGCCATAACTCGGCAAACTCCATCGACTGAAATCGACACACTAGCATCTGCAGCTGATATTCTTCTTACCTCGGCGTACGATCCAGAGGCTCTGACTTCTGTCAAGTCGACAACAACGACAGGCTAAACATTAATTTTTCAGAATACATAAACTTGCAAGGATTTCCAAACCCCCATGTGAGCCTCTGTGTTTGTTCTACACGAGTGATGCACGGCTGTACACCTTGTGAGCCTGTGAGAGTCGGCCACCTGAAGGTGTGTGACACTGAAATAAAATCAATAAGATCAAAAGATGTACAGCTCGCTGCTAGAGCCGGCATTGTCTTATGAAAGAGGACGAGGAGGAGGAGGAGGAGGTGCAGAGAAGAAGAAGAAGAAGAAGAAGAAGAAGAAGAAGAACAGTGCTGGAGATATTAAAGGGAGGAAATAAAAGATAGAAATTATAAAAAAGATGCAGAATGAAAAGAAAATGCCCTTGGTCTCTGGTCTGTATCAGAATAATTATTTCATGCTTTGGACTGAAAAAGAGATGAGGAACAAAAAAAAAAATCCTGCTGACAAATAAGAAATTATTCATCCGGCCGGGGGCTTTGATTCCTCCGTGGAGCAAAAGGCGAAAGTATTTGGCTTTTTCAAACAGGATGAAAAAGGGGCAGCGCATCAACAGAAACTCTCAGTTCAGTGTGCAGCCTCATATTCTCTTTTCTTCTGCTCACTTCCTCCTCTTCCTTCTGTCTCTACACTTTCCTCCTTTATGAGTCCCTCGATTTCTCTCTCCTGCCTCTTCCCCCTCTTTCCTCTCTCTCTGCGTCTATCAATCTCTTTCTTTCGTTCCGTCTCTCCCTCGTCCCAGCAGGGTTGTCATGGTGATGTGTGCAGCTTGGCATTACATGTGTTTTCATTAAGGCTGTACAAGGCAGGGGGCTGAACCGCAACAAGGGAGCAGAGGCAGGATGTTTGAGTACAGCTCGGACCTAACGGGAACATCACAAAGAAAAAGCGATGGAGAGACATGGGGGAAAAAAAAACGACTAGAAAGGAAAGTGAGAAAGGTAACAGGTGAGACTGATGTTATGAATGCTATTCGAAATGTTAAAGGTCTTTAGTTGCACGGTTATCTCTCAGAAATGACCAAATATAACAATGTGGAATCTCCCGTTTGAGCCAGAGCATCACCAACTGTGACAGCCAACAGGTGAATAATCTGGAGAGCCTCTATAGGCTTCAGTCACTGTAATATTACACCGATATCATCTGAAGAAATCCTCATTAACTGAGAAGCTACAACAAAATGTCACTTTATGATATGATCTGTGTGGAGGAATGACAAAAAGGTACGAATGCAGAGAAAAAGCCTACCATAGCAGGAACATTTTATAATGTCATGAAGCTGTAATCAATGTTTCTCTATTAACAGTGGACCATAACTACCGCAGGGCTCCCACTATTTTTATCAAATCATTTTCCAGGACCTTTCCAAGACATTTTCCAGGAGTTTTTCTTGACAATACAAGACATGACAGGCTTTTTTTACTCCTTTTTAATGACGCAGACTTCATGATGAAGTGTTTCAGAAGACAGTCAGCGTTTATGGAACACGCCGCGTTATCTCGCTTTCATGGCGCGATTGCTCCGCTGCACTGTTGACTACACATTAACTACAGTTTTCCTCTAACGCTAGCGCTAACAGCAACAGTTCAATCAAATATAATTCATTCAATGTTACATAAATCTTGTAGAAAGTGCAAATTTCTGTGAATATTTCACTCATACTGCATAATTGATTGATTTAAAAAATACCTGCTAAGGTTTTTGTAAGGGATCTGAATGAGGTGCTGAAATACGATTATACATTTCCAGGACAACATAGATTATTTTAACTTCCAGGTGTTCTAATGTCTGAAAAATTGGTCTCTAGGATGCATTGGAACACCGCTATTATGTGTAATGTGACAGGGGTAGCTCATACTGAGAATTATTACCAGACTCTGGTTCACTTGAGCTCTACGGAGCATTTCAGCATCTTTGAGTTGTTTTGGCTTTACGGCTTACGACATTCACTCACGCCGATCTTGTGGTCTGTTTTCAGCTGCAGCAGGTACTGCTGCTAGTTTGTGACCAGCTGGTGAAAACAGTGAAGAATTTATCCAACGTGTTCTCATTGTCAACTCTTCAATAACAATAGGTTGGTAGAGGACTTCTCCAGCATCAGTTTTGCACATACAGGGCTCCCAATTAGTTAGGAACAATTAATTTGCAACAGACTGTAGTCCGTATCAGTTGCAGTTTGGTTCGGTTTAGGCACAAAAACTACTTGGTTAGGCGTATGAAACATAAGTAACGTAACGTTTGGGTTTCACACGTGAAGAGCATTTGAAAGTCCTGTATTTTTGTGATCCATTCATCCACCTCTGTGTGCAGACTTTCTGACTCTTTATACTACATCAAGGGCACATCAAAATATTAAACCAGATGGAGGCGCTCAGAAATAACACTTGAGGAGCACCTACACTGACCACGCTGCTGTACGCTGCATTTAGCATCTAAGAGCCACAGATTTATTTCAGGAGTTGACAAACTTTAAATAAATAATAATTTTGTATCTGCTGGGTGTGTAAAATGCCAAAATGTTCACCATATTTACTTTTAAGTAAATATGCGTCTTGAGTTTAACATTTGTCAGCTGTGCTTACAGCTCATTGCACTTTTTAAACACATAGAAATGAAAGAAGACACTGAAGAAGTCGAACAGTAATTTGATGGCAGAGGAGACACACACACTCCAAAACTGTATTTCTAAATTACTGTTTAAGTAGCTCATTATTTTTTATAGCTCCATCTTTCTTTTAAATCTTTTAACTGCCAGCTTTGCACACAGTTTCTGTTAGCAAGAAGCACCCTACCAGATTGTGGTAGGACAAAATGTTCTAACCGTCAAAAAGTTTGATTAATGTGTAATAAAAGATGTTTTTAATAAATCCAATCACTGAGAAAAATAAAAACTAAATGAAATAAAGGCTGTAAAAAATTTCTGAAATACAGCAAGGAGAGAAAGGAAGTGACACAGTCTGTGAGGAAGGGATAGAAAGATAGAAAGTAAATATTGTGGGAAGATTGGAAAGAAAGTAAGAAGGCGGGATGTGGAAGGAGGTGAGGAGAGATGTGGAAGGAGGAAAGGGAAAGGAAGCTGAGGCGGGAAACAGGTTGAAGAGGAAGCAGGACAATGAGACAGAGGAAACAAGAAGTGATGGAGAGGCAGGAGGAGCAATTAAAGATGGAGAGGAGGATGGTGAAGGGAGGAAAGAACAAGGGAAGGGAGGGTGGAGGGGAAGAGTAGCTATTTCAACATCAAACAGCATGGAGAGGAATTTAATGTTCCTTTTACAGCTCCATTTGCATGTTTATAAGCAGGAGTGGCAGCTCTTGTATTAGACACACATGCACACACAAACACACACGCTCATATTAGCACTTCACTCCCATCATCACACTGATGTGACTGCCTTCATTAGCACTGATAGGACAGGTCGCAGCAAGGATGCCGGGGGAGTGTGTGCATGTGTGTGTGCTTCACGGAGTTGACAGCTTTCACAGCGATGGCAGCGGAAGTCACAGAGCCCAGAGGAGATCCGCTCGCCGTCACTGACAACCGGTAATTTAGCATGCAGCAAATGCAGCGAGTCGTCTGCACATCAGGAGCACCTGCTCTCTGCTCTTCAGCTGCAGCGAGCAGGTGAATCCTGGAAGAGCGCCGCGATCCCCACCCGCTGATTGAATAACTCTCGGGTCTCAGGTAATGTGATTTTTCGTGGAAGAGAGACGTCTTTTTGTTCTCCTTCCCCCGCGAGTTAGCTGCACGCAGCGTGGGCTCGTGTGAAAGAGGCAAGCTGTGGCAAAGATCGTGTGCATGAAAGACGGCTGCGATGTGACAAAAGTTTTATGTCCTTTATGTTTGTATTCATTCATCAGTTTGACGTTCGCACATATGGTTGAACTCTTGGCAGACGACCAAGACAGATATATTGGTATTGTTCCTAAAGCCCTAGGATGAGTTAACGGATCAGGTTCAGCAGGGGACTCCTTTGAGGAGATTAGATATGCTATGTAGGAGGTCCAGAGGAATGTAAAGGGATTTTCAGATGGGGGTATATCAAAGCAACTTTGCATAGAAATTGGTATTTTTGTGATTTAGCGCCCCAAAGTTTCAGAGTGCAACACGGACAGCTGTACACGTGTATTTGTTATAATTATATTACATATGATCAAAAACTAGCAAGTAAGAGCCAAATATCGAGCAAGTACAACAACACAAGACGTAGCAGCCAGCGAATATTAGTTACTAGTCCAACAGCAGTCAGCCCAGCTCGGCGTCTGTCTTTCAGCTTTTATTTCACCAAGCTCTCGCCAAGGACTAAAAGTCAGTCCCAGATTTACTCTTGCTCACTGAGGCTCTTGTTTTATTTTCTTAGCTTCCTCCATCAGCATCCCTTTCGGTCTTTTCACCTCTGTCATTATGTCTGTAGAGGCTGCTGAGCCCGGTTGTTGCCCAGCTCCTGTTCTAGCACAACACTGGCTCCGCTTAAGTAAATAATCCCAGGTGTTGAGATGAAAAACAGCCCCGCACTAAAAAAAAACACAATGGGCTGAGTTGGTGCGGTTCAGGTACAGATGAGAGACCTGTTGTGGCCATCATAAGGCAGAGATACAGCGTTTACATCACAAAGACATTTACCGAGCATGTGTGTGCGTTGCCAGATGACATTGCGTTGCGGCAAATGTTGAGCCTGTGTCAATTTTTTTGCAAAAGCCATCTGTGTCAACACAGCAGTCCCATTTACACGAACGAGGAGGCTGTCATGTGTGTCAACATACAGACAATTGTTATCGAACATTAAGAGGTGAAAACGTGACATGAATATGAACTTCATGTCACTTGAAACTGGATGAAGAAATGCATTTGGAGTTCCTGTTGTCAAAAAGACACATTTGCTGCAGAGAAAGTGAAACGCTACATGGAAAAAAATCTGTAAATGACTTCATATTTCATGTAAATTGGATATATAGTAGGGTGAATCACTGTTAATGTAGTAAAATTGCATGTCTGCAGATGCAAATATGGCAAATCATTACTTTAACCCAACACTTAACTACAATGGACACATAATGGAAGACAAATCATTCTCCGGGGATGCTGCACCAGATCTTATAGACACATCCACCTCTCGAGCTTGCTCCTCCTATTCTCCCAATCCCACCTTCCCGCCTCCCTTCCTTCCCTCCTTTCTTTCTTTCCTTCCTTCCTGCCTGCCTGCCTGCCTGCCAGCATGCATTATGCGTCCGAATCCAATTATCCAATTTACATGCAAAATGACGCATCAGATGCCTTTGTGACCGCGGTCCCCGGAGGAGCCGAGATGGGAGCCAAAGATGGGCAGGAGAGCAGAGCGGATAGGTAGATGGATGGATGAAGCGCTAGATGGAGTGAAAGAGGAGGAGGGGGGTTGATTTAATAAGTGAGGGGGGGAATGAAAAATGAGATATGAAGAGTAGAGGGGAGAGCGAGATGAGGTGGGGCAGGGTGATTTGTATATGAATGACGGTGACGGAGACGGAGGGAGGGAGCGTGAGAGCGAAATTGATGGAGAATGACAGACTGAGCGACAGACTGAAAGACAAATAACCAGTTAACGGACTGAGCTAATGGATGATTGAATGAATGGATGAATCAGTCAAACTGATTAATCAATGGGAGATTCTTACAGGTAGACTTTTCATTGAGAGTTTTAAACAATCCCTCAGGTTTGTCAGAATTATTTAAAAGAGGAAATGAAGGTAAAAGTTCATTTTTTTAACCTGTGCAAAGAGGGATCATCGGCAACATTTTAGGGGTGGTTACTCAGTTTTACCTTCAAAATAAGGAGTTAAGATAATCCTGATAAACTGTTGTCATCATGTGAGCACAGTCCTATCGTAGATTTTCGAAACAGCTCTTCTTCTGGCCAAAGTTTTGTCCCAGTGCATGATAATCTATCTCTAATTTTGGCTTCTCTACCTGTAAAATCCAGGATAGAATTTAAAATACTTCTCCCTACAAAGCTCTTCATGGTCAAGCACCATCATATCTTAAAGAGCTCATAGTACACACTAGAACACTACGCTCCCAGAATGGAGGGTTCCTCTGTGGCTCCTCTCCTGTGGAACCAGCTCCCAGTTCTGGTTCTGGAGGCAAACACCTTCTCCACATTTAAGAGTTGGTTAGATCTGGCTCAGGTACGTCCTGAACCATCCTTTAGTTATGCTGCTATAGACTTACCCTCTCCACCTCACACCTCTTCTCAACATCTCAATAAACTGGACATCATCCACCATATTGCCATTTGCTTCGTTACCAGTGCCCCTTTCAACACTCTTCACTGTCACATATAATCTCTGGTCATCACTCCTTACCAGGTGACAGATCCACTGGTATGAATTCATTTACAGGACTTTCATTGGCAAAACCTCCATATGTTACTCCGCTCACTACTCAATATTGTCAGCCATAACCATGACTTATGTTCTAGCAAATTGAGTATTCATGAAGTCCACACCTCGTTTCGTCATTACTCATTCCAGTTGGCCGCTCCTTGTGACTGGAACAAGTTGCAAAAGATGCTAAAACTCCACACCCTCACTACATTACCTTCCTTTAAGAACTCATTACAGGCGATAGATCACTGCACATGCCTTTGAATCACAGATAGGTTGTTTAACAGACTTATCTGGTTAAATAAAGATGTTTCTGTTCCGTCTGTGTACATCACTTTTCTTCCAGTCTATGGTTTACTTATTAACTAAACTCAATAAACTTTTAACTTCATTAAAAGATGCATTCAGACTTTGCAGAAGCCTGACTTCATCCAACATTAAAAGAGTGATTGGTGGCTGTAATCATTCCCTCTCTCCATGAAGGCCATGAAGTAGCAGGAGAGTTCTTTTCCTGTTCTTGTGTTACCAAACCCACCATCGCAGACCGGCAGGGAAATGCTTTCTAGGGAATCTAAAGAAGTAAATTTCATGAGTAACTTTGGGAGAAACTCACTTGATTTGACTATCTCAGACTCCTAAAGCCTCGTATTAGGCTCTGGCTGAACTCATGAAATACATTTATGCATGTGACAAGGATTTTGTTCTGAATGTCTTAGACTGGAGCCATGCTAGAAACCTCGCCTCACAGCCAGTATGGAGAGGAAGAATGATTACGGGAGAAAAAGGGAATGAGATTAGATTTATTGAATGTTGGATAAACAGAGTGCTTAAAAAGCTCAGGTTCTCCAGAGGAAAAGGAAGGGGAGGCAACTCAAATTAAGCCCCGACAAGGACGCGCTTTTATGTGAAAATGTGTAACTAGCAGGCATCTGTGCTCGTTATGCATGTTAATCTGTGTTGTTTTTCTGTGTTTCGGGGCGATAAATTAAAAACATTTCTCTCAAAGCAAAAAAAGGGGGAAAAAATTACCCTTGGAAGTTCAAAAAAAGCCCTGAAACTAAAATAATGGCAACAAAAACACCCTTAAAACAAAATGCTAATTTCTATAATTCATAATAACTTGCATGAGTATTTGAAAAGACATGCTAGACAAAGGAGGAACGGGTGCTGCGTGTGTTTTGGAAGCTCGTCACATAAATGGTCGGAGCCGATGAGAGGGAGGAAAAACATTAAAGCAGCTATTACTCCGGGCAGAACCATTAACAAAGCCTTGGCATAATTAGGCAGTAAAGTCGACCCTCTTTTTTTAAAACCCCCACAGCACATATTACCAAACTCATTCTCTGCCTGCCCTCCCATTGGCTCCCACCATCGCAATAAATTATCCTAATTGTGGAGGACACGAGTCAAGTAACTTTTAACTCGACTACCGGGGGACGCACATTGTGTATGTTTAAGGCGGGAAGGCGAAACATGACGGGTCAGTGCTGACAGCCAGCGGGAAAGACGAATGTACCTCATGGCCAGCAGCTACATCTGTCTACTCCTGATCCAAGACTTCAACTGTAAACGTCAGGTTTGTGGTGTCAGCTCTACAGAATCAGACCAACACTTGGGCGAGAATCAGAGAAGGCAACAACAGACAGACAGAGAGAAAGAGAGAGAGAGAGGGAAGCAGCAGAAGCCTCAGGAGAGCAGAAAGCTCTGCAGCCTGAAAACATACTGGAGTGAATTAAGGGCTGAAACACTGGAGACCTTGTTACTATACCCTGCTGCTGTTACAGCAGAGCCGTTTAAGTGTCCTCAGACTTCACGAATGCAGCAGCCTCAGTCCTGCACTGCATGTGCTCCCACGTGGCATCCTGGGAAATGTAGTAAATCAATAAGTAGAAGTGGAAAAAGAAAAAAACGTGAAACAAAAATGTCTTTGAGACAAATAAAAAAATGTGCTGCACTGCTTCACGTTGCTGTAAATTGTCTATTGGAGCTCTCAACCGAGCGGCAACTTCTGTGGATGTGACGTGAAGCCAACGTAGAAGTGCCAAATACGGCAGTTCCTCAAACGTCCACTTGAGGCTGGCTCCATGAAGTGAGTCAGTCTCCATAAGTCCCCATGTTAAAATGTCCAACTTCACAGCAGAAATAAACATGTTTACAGCCTGGTACAAAAAACAGTTTTGGTCTCTATAGCTAGGTTCCCCATTCATGACAACTGTACTGAGGGTGAATTTTTATAGAACTCACCTGTTCAAATTATATTAAGGCTTAAAGTTATGCAGAATTAACAGCATGGCCGCTTTGATTGACAGGTGGGTGCCGTCACAGGTGGCTCGTTTGATCACCCAAGCTTCATTTAGCCCGCCTCAGCTCCACCCACGCTCTTTGCTCATTTCTGGACTGGCAGGAAGCCAGCGGATGCAGGATTACTAAGACAACGGCAGCCAAAGACACAACGGCTCTTCAGAAACCTATGAGTGATGTCACAGATACTACCTCCGTGTTTTATACTGTCTATGGTCATGTTAGCAGAGCAGCAACTTCAGTGTGTTTTTCGAGGTGAGACAGAAAGTGTGAACTGTGATCTTCCCTCACAGTAAATGCATTGACACCATTTGTTTCTCATTCCATTTGAGTTTGTTCTGATTGACTGCTTTTTCAATCTGGTCCAATTATGTTTGAGTTCTTTATTTGTCTAGTTATGCCTCAGGTAACTTTCAAATTCAGTCCCCATTTTTATGTCAGTTTCAGGTATTGTTTCCCGCACATTTATTTTGGATTTGATGATGCCAAAACAAGGTGTATATATCATTTTTATAAGCCCAGAGAACTCATTTCCATCTGTTCTGTCCCTCGCAATAAAGAGAACAAAACAACATATCTTATAATACCGATGGATCCAAATGTTACACCAGAGAATCAAGCTAAAGCTGACACTGAAAATGAAATACAGAAAGTGATCAGATTCCCAAAGCAAGAAAGGAAACACAAAGAGAGAAAGAGGTAGGGAAGGTGCCTCACCCAATGAAGAAAAAAAAGAGTGAATGTATGTGTGAGAGAGAGAGAGAGGGAACACAAGCTAATACCAGGCCAGGAAACACGACAGATGGGAGGGTGACAAGCAGACATGTTGATGAGCAACGAGGGAAGGTGTGAAAAGAAGAGAGAGCGAGAGAGAGGCAGACGATAAAAAGTCCTGCGACCGGACGTAGAGTCCTGACACTCCTTGATCATTCTGCTCATCTTTCTGTGTCATTTAGTTCTTTATAAAGAGGCAACTGATGTGGATTCATGCATAATGGAAGAAGCTAAAAATGAGCATTTAATCAGCGGAGTCTGGTAAAACGTCTGCGGGTTTGACCTTTTGCCACAAGAAAATAACACAAACTTTATTTATAGCAAATGCAATCACACTTAATTAATTAGCCGTTTCTTTTAACACGATCTCAGGTCTCCAGCTCCCGAAGTGATCAGCTGCTTTAATCTGTTCGCTGAGGTGACTCAGCACTGGCAAAACCTGATAGCTAGAGCATATTTCTCACCTACTGTATGTTCGTCGATAGATTCTTAATGTTTACACCATAAATATTGCTGTTAGCTGTTATCACTGTGGTGCTGCAAGTGTTACATGAATATATCATGTAGTGTCAACTGAAAGGTATTACGCTACATGTAGCCAACCTTTCTGTTCACACTCTAGTGGCTGCACTCTATGTACACTGTAAAATTGTAAACAACCAAATAAATTTATGGAAAACTACTAATACATTTTACAGTAATTTTCTGTTGTTGTTTTTTTAAATTGTATATAAAACTCTTTAAAATCAAGGATGTTATTTTATCATGCAAATAATGACAAATTATAGATTTTGCTAAATTAAAGTGTGCAAATTAGTTATTTCTCATTTTTGGACATAAAAACTACTATATTATTTACGGTATTATAACAGTATTTTACTGTTTTTTCGATCGTATATATGTATGTAAAATGACAATAATTATCTGTAATTCATATATGTATATAAATGTTGACTTCCATACTAACAATTTCATGTTTTTCTTTGTAATTTGAAGGTAAATCTTGGTACATTTATGTTATTTTACATTCTAACTCTAATTCTGGATACAAATTTAACAAACTGACTTGAGGTTGAATATTTCTGGCATGTTGCCTCTTCCAGTCCAGTCGATCTGTCCTTGTGTTTCTCCGCAGAACTATTTTGTTTGATCGTAATAATTCAGGGTATTTAGGGGATTCCGGATGTTTAAATTTTGATATTTTACGTTAATTTTATGTTTTTTGTTTGGCAGTCATTTGACCGATCGCTCTCCTCAATAAAAGGGCAAAGTTACGCCGTGTCTGAAGTTTTGGAGAGCTCACAGGGAGAAGCACGAAGGGTTCTGGCTGGTGAAACTGACTGTGGTGTGTGTTGTTATTAAAAAAAGTGAGACAGAGAGAGCGGGCGGTGTGACACTCCTCCACTCCAGATGAGCAGTCGGTCCCCCTGAGGGTTTGAGGTGACTGGCTGAGCTTCAGTCTGACTCTCCTCCTCCACTGTCTCTTTCTGCCTGCTTATCTTCTCACTACTTCTTTTTCACTCTCCTTCGTTCTCCATCTTGCTCATTCTCCACTCCTCCTCCTCCTCCTCCGCTTCCAATTTTTCCTCCTCTCTATCTCCTGTTTCCGTCACCTCCGTATCCTCGTTTTATCTTCTCACCCCTCTCCTGTCATTCTCTCTCCTCCGTTCTGTCTCGTTGGGTTTCTACATTAAGCTTAATCATCTGGGAGAAAAAAAGAATATGCACTATTATAATTAACAGTTAATAATAACATCTTTTCTTCCTTGCTTCTTCTGTCCTACATTCTGCATTGCAGCGTGTCTATATTTGAGCTTCAATCCGGAGAGAATTACAATATTTTAAAACACAAATAAAACGGCTGAATTGAAAAGATGTTCTCCTTCTATTAGACTGAGCTACATCCTGTCTGCCCTATTCTGGTCCTCCTGTCTTCCTTCTAACTGATGTGTCCCCTGACATCCTCTCTGTCAGTCCACACTTGTGTGTTTTACTTATTCAGTTACAATGCACTCTGTGTCTCAGCTGTCTCAAGGCCTTAAATCCGTCTGCATGTCTGATGAACGAAGTCGCTCTAACCATTCAAACCAGGATGGGACTTTTGCTTTTACCTGGATTCGCCTGAGCAGCGTGTTTAAAAGAAACAGCAGGCAATCTAGTGTTTCATTCAGCACAGTTTCCTTCATCACAAAGATTTTGTTACATTGTCCTGAAGTGGTTATATGACTTCAGTATAGTCCCTCCAGGAAGTCGCGCTCGCAACAATCAACGCAAATTCAACCAATCCCCGTGAATTCAAGCTTAAATTTTTCTCCAATCGCCACAATTTTTCTACAAATTCTTCCCAGTCATCGTGATTTTCTGTGAGTTTCACCAATCATAGCAATCACCTGTAAAATGCTGAACCATACATCTTTGAACTCGCTTCTCTTTCTCTGGTTGTGAAGATTTACCAACAAAAATTGCAGCTGAAGATGTTCAAGACAATTCCCTGATGGTTCGCATGAAACTGTTTTACACTGTGTGGACATATTGACACCTTTTAACCACAAAACACACCCAGGAAACGGTTGAAACACGAGTGGCCAAAAATGAATTATTGCAATATAAAGGTTTGGTCATTTTTAAGTAGAGTGGTTTGATTTGAAGAGAACTCTTCTGATTATGCAGATCTTGCCATTTTGACGGGATGATTTTCTTTTTAACGTTTATCTGAATGTTCCGTACCGAGTACTCCGAGCTGCATCAAACATGGCCAAATTCACAACATCTGTGTCACGCCAACATCCACCTCTCATCCAAAGCTTTGTGAGTAAAATATCGCAGCATGAGTTTTATTTAAATGCCTCTTTTATCAGTTGTTCTGTTGTGTGCTGCTGCTGTTGTTTATAATCTGATGCCTGTGAGCTGCAAAATGATTGCCAAATCATCATCATCGTCGTCATCATCATCGTTATCTCTGCCTCTGTCTCCTGTCATCTCCATCTCCCATTTACTCTCTCTCTCTCCATCCTCTCAACTCTTCTCCAGCTCTGCCTGCCAAACCTCCATCTCACACATTTCCTGTCTTCTCGCACGCGTTCCCTCCTTTTCCTCTGTCTGTACATCCTGACATTTGTGTCGCCACAGTCTGTGTACATGAGCAGCTGGTTGTGGAGCAGTGGGTTTTTTGGCTAATGCAGTCATGCAGCTATGTCGATGTTTTAGGCTCTGTTCTGCTTCTTTTTTGTTAAATACACATCTGTCTCGGCTGTCAGAGTGCGCAGAGAGGAAAAGTCTGACTGATGGAGATCGTTAGGAAGCAAAACAGCTCTAAAATGTGCATCTGACTTTTCCTGTGTGTGCTGCAAATGTCTCTCATGTGGAAAGATGATACATGACGTCTGAGTGAAGCTGTCCAGCTATACTTTCCATCTTAGTGTAAAAGATTTATGCGCTGTAATGTCTCTGTGCAGAAGAATGTTGTCTCAGTGTTTCAGAAAGTCCATAAATCCATCAGATAATTAATAATATCAACTTTCTTTTACTGTCTTTTAACGATTCATTATTCAGGGTGGATCTGCTGAGCATGTATTCACTCTTCAGTACTCAACTAGAGGAGAACTGTTGGCAAGTATGTAGCTCCATTAATCAACTGCATTTTATTTCAGTGTGAAAGACGATGTCTTGATGTTTGAAAGGCATAACCATCGAAACACTACCTTGAATTCAAACCTTAGTTTTTGGAGAACAAAGAGAGCTGCCAACAGGTCATGACATCAGTCACATGAGGAGCCTTATTCCCAAAATAAGTTGGAAACAAAACAAGTCAAAAGTCTTTGCCGACATTAATTAAAAGTCCACTGTACACCGATCTTTTGACTATCAACCATGCGCTTAAAGATGTCCCTTAAACACACGTACCATTGTTCTTCCTGGAGGACAGCAGCTGCAGTGAACTTGACTTACAACGGATTCCAATAATAGTCCAGAGTCACGGCACAAAATGTGCCAAAACATGAAGGAAAACTTCTCAAACCACTCCAGCAACATAATCCACTTCTCTACTGTTGCTCTAGCTCAACTATCTCTAGGAGTAACATCCATCCATTCATCCAACCTTCAGTAGCAATGCAGGAAGAAGTCTTGTCGTGGACGGGTGAGTAGCATGTCAGACTTTCATGTCTGGAGTATGAGTTCAACTCACATCACAGACCTCAATAAATGTTTGTTCTTCATGATGTTTTTAGTTGTGTAACCCAACTTACAACCATGTCTTAGTTGAAATCCAGAAAGTCCGTAGACAAAATCAAACATGATTGAATAAAATCCGGGATTTTGACTTTCTTGTCTGGCACTGGGGTTGGAAATTCAGGATTTGTATCAAACCTCAGTGCCAGGAGTATTAGGATTATCCCACTAAAAGTCAATCTTTTGTGTATCAACTTGTAGGCTTGTAAAGTAGCTCTGAAAAGTTTTTAGCTTGCTCCTTTGTAAGGCCCCTTCATCTGCCCGAGCCTGTTCAGGGATTACTGTAATATAACACATGAAAGCTACCGAACTCACAAAGGAGGAGTGTTGCTGTGCCCACAGACAAAACAACTGCAACTTCCGTCTGCATGTCTGCTTCAGGCCTAAAAGAACAATAACAACAGATAGAAATACATTCTCATATTACTGAAGTAAATGGGCCTGTTAACATGTATAAATGCAGTATATGGCCTGTGGTATACAGTGTTGTTGAGTTCTTGTTCTTTTGAACGTCTTTAAAGGGTTGACATCGCTGCGAGCTGCTTACTGTCTCTCATACCACCAGCACTGGAAATCACAGATGTCGGGAGAATAGTATTATATTGTTTACGTTCAGATTCAAAAATGTGACAAGCACAAACTCAATGCCTCATCATACCCACACTTACACATACAAAATCAATCAAGACCAGAGATACCAACTTTTCAGACCCCTCTTAGCAAATTTATTTCTAAAAAGCGACTATTTAAGGGAAATTTAGTGACTTATTCAGACCACTAGAGGAAAGGACAATGAAAACTGATTGTGGCCAAACACCTAAAGGGTGATTTCAATGTATTATTTAGACATAAGTGCAGATCTTCCATCATGAACCAGTCAGTCAATGAAGTGATGTGAGTTACTGAAATAAAGGGACGATTGGGACGATTTTTGTAAAGTCTGGGACGGTTCAAAATAGAATTAGGGACAGTTGGGGAACACTGAAGAAAGAAGTTAATTTCGAACCCTGCATGCCACAATATCTTGCTGTATTTTATTCTCCTCAACCATTTGGCAACTCTGGAAAGTTATCTTGTGACCTCCTTGGGTATCCTGACCACCAAGTTAAGAACCAGACGTCTTCATCCACTTCATTGCTGTTCATCAGTGTGTTTACGTTGCCATTACTTCCAGCAGAGGTTCAAGAAGGTGATAGCCTGACATTCTGTGTCGTGGAGGAGATTTTTCTTTTTAATGGATGAAATAACCACATTTACACTTCGTGCTCCTTGGGCGTATCAGGTAGCTATCTGATATCTAATGCCAAGATGTCAAGAAGCATTAGAGATGGATTGACATTCACCTCAAACATCCCCCCCTTAAGTGCCACTAAAGCTTCTGCTCCTTTCCAAGCTGTGAGTCTAACCCCACAGTCTCTGGGTGTAGCTACTTACAGGGTCTTCTTTTGATGAAATGACAGTGAGTTTAGCATCTCACTGTCACATTAAAGCGACAGGATAAAAGCAGCTCCAGCAATTTCATCATTTTGCAGTCAGACAGAAGGTGCACCGAGCTCTGTCGTAGCATCATTCATCCGATCTTTAAAAATAACAAGTGGGACCTTTAATTCTTGAATTTTTATAAATTCAGAAGCTCCCAGTGTTTCTATAATGTCATTTACATGTGAACAAGGCCACACAATCGTTTAAAACACCAACAGGTTGGGTTTCATTTCTGTCAGCAACACTTCAGTCAAAGCAGAGCCATTTTTGCAAAGGTGTTCATCTCCCCCGAGAGTAAAACCCTTCACGTGTTACAGGTGTCATTCATGCTGCTGTAGCCAGGACTATCGCTGCCACTAGATGAAAATCCCGCGAGCCCCGGCGCCTGTCAGCGTGACAGACAGCCCCTGCTTGCTGATTGAGAGCATTCAAAAGGCAGATTCTGAGGGGCATGAAATGTTTTGCCGAGTCGAAAATGAACCCCCTCACTTCATTAAAGAGCGCAGGCAGGGAACCTGTGGTAACCATCCATCTGCAGTCGAAGTTGTTGTCTGTGCAGGGAAGATTTCTCTGACACCGTCATCAATCTGTCATATCTGCACCAATCTGTTATTTTCTGGTGTTAACTGTTGTAATTTAGCCTTTTCTCTCCCTCAAACTGCCTCATCTGCATCTATTTCAGGAAGTCGTTTGCATAATTTCCCAGAATGTCTTACAACACCCATACAATTAGAGGAAACAGGTGTAAACATTGACTTTTCTCAGTCAACGTTCAAATGAGATATGTATGTTTTGGATGAAATAACACATTCTTAAAAGGGGTTGAATTCATGAGATTTAAAATGCAGCCATGCTCGATTCAAAACACTGCTTTTGCTTTTACAGCTTTACCTGGCCTGATATGACCGGTAGCTTAAGGTGGGTAATGTTAGCACAGTTTAGCTGCTTGATTTCACCAGGCGTGGCTGTGACGCAGCCGCCGGAGCTGAGTGATTCCACCAGAAGTGTCACAGCACATTTCAGAAGCAGAGAGTACATCGCCGCTTCCATCACAAATACAAAAATACACCAAGCGGGACAGAGCAGATGAGAATCTGAGAAGATCCAAAAGAATCCGGTCAATTTTCAAAATGGAACACCTAACTCCAGATCATAAAACCAGACAAAAAGAAAGCAATTTAACCACGTTGCCTATGTAGCCATGGTAAAAGCATGTAAATCAAGCAAAAATGATCAAATCTGAAAAGGTTTATAAAATCTGACGAGCAAAAAGCAAAACAAGAAATCAATTTCCTTTTCAGGAAAAGTTACATCGGCTCACTTTAAGTATTTCACACACGTGGACAGAAGATTAAACCAGAAGCTCTACACGCCGAGCTACAGCCACCTTGAAGAGACGTAAATTAATCAATTACAATAAATAAGTGAGTCACATCTCAGACTCCACTCAACATGGAACCAAATGTAAAGGGGAGTATGATTGCACATGAAGTGATTGAGAGGAAATAAGTGGTTGGTGAAAGGAGAAAAAACAACAGACAAAACTGTAGTTTCTAAGTTCTGAGATAAGTCTGACACAGAGCTGACACACTAAAATATGTATGTATATCTCCATACTTATACATAGGTTTTTGTTGCAGAATCTTTGGGTGTCACTTGTGCAGCCTGATGTCATTGGTATTGGTGCATGTGAACTAGTCAATCCATAACCTTTTCAGGGCATACCAACAATGAAAATGCAAAACAGCTGCAGAAACATCACCTCAAATACTCATCGTCTTTGCTGCTGCACATGAACAAACACAAAGTTACAAATTTCAGCTCCAGCTGTTTCCTTGAAAATGCTAATTTAAATTCCCCTGCTATTGTTCTCACACCTATTTGTCCTGGGAGTTTGTTTGTTTTTTTTCCTTCCAGCGACACACACGTCTTCATATTCAATTCAGTGTGAGGCCTGAGAGCCAGCACAGCTGCAGTCCTCTCATGGCAGTGAGGGAGTCAGTGCCTTGCTCAAGGGCATTTTGACATCATCTGTTGAGATCAGGGCTTCCCTCCGTCGTCCGCATTCCCTGAACGTTGACTTAATGGAACACGATGTACAAACCGCCATCCATGCATATATTCTGCATCACTTCTGCTGACAATTCATTTGTGAGTGTTCAGTTCAGCCGCATTAGTAAATTCGAACACAAATCTCCAGAGCCAGTCAAGCAGCAGGTTACCAGACAGCTCCTGTAACTCCTGACAGCTGAAAAGAGAGCGAAACCTGACTTCTCCAAACAGTTCCCAGAGGGGATTGTGCCAAAGAGCACCAGCAGTCAATCAAGCATGCAGTTAAAAGTTGGACTTGGTGCTATTCTGCTCCTCTGCTCATTGTCCTTCCACTTACTTAAAATCCCTCTGGGTAAGAAGGGCAAATTGTCTAAAATGTAAATGTAAAACTGAGGTGTTTTGGAGATACTGTACCTGTTTTGTTTTTTTTAACAGTCACATAGACATGAAAAATGTCTGGAGGTGAATTAAAGTGCAGTGAGCAGCTTGCTCAGTCTCAATTTAGGGGATGCGTACATCTTAAGATACCTTCGACATCTAGCATATTTTTTCTGGCCTTCCGTTTCCCACAATTAATTTTTTGTTGTTGTCAGCACATTAGGTCGCCAACAAACGGTATATTTATGCACACAAGAGTTTGATGGATTATTAAAAATTGAATTAGTCAACAATTGTATTTGCTGACGTTCAGTCTGTTAACGTCTCACTGCAGTGATGTAGAAGTGTACTCCAGCATGTTTGCAGTACATCGTAACATCACCGTTGGGGGTGTGGCTACAGGTGCTCGTCAGTGATGGTGCTTTCAACATGCAACCAGGGAAACTATTTTTATTAAGCCACTCTTTAATAATCAAGTTTACAGCAGGATATGTCTGTTTTTTTATGAAGACCTGTCACTCACAGATCTCGAGTTTTGAACATTTGGATCTTGGCCTGAAGTTTACACATCATGTACATTGATAGATAGAGGGTTTACCATTAATCTCTAATACTCTAATATTACAGACTTTCCAGTGATTTTACCATATTGTTAGTCATTGGACATCCTGGTGATTTACAAGTTGACAAGGTCCACCCAAAAACAGTCTAACTGGGAGCAAGGAGCAGGTTCAGCCTGGCGTTCAGTCTTTTGACGGACACACCATTGTTAGCTGCATCTTCCTTCAATGGTTGCAGCTACTGAAGGTTGGACAATTGCAATATTCTACCAAACCTATTATGATCTGTTTGCTCTTATGTATCAGTGGTGGAAAATGTAGATATTCTGAGACTTTACTTTCATTGTGAGAATACAACTGCAGACAACTGCATTGATTCATTGATATGGAAGGAACTCGGATTCCTGCAGGACATGAATGCATACTGACGGTGTTGCAAAATCGATAAGCTCTCAGTGTCACGGTCTTTAATTATTAAATGCATAGAAGTTCAATATGTAAAGACAAAGCAAGAAACCAATGACCTCCTGGTCATCATACAGAAATCAATCCTCAGTCTAAAGCATCTGTAACAACACCAGTGACACAGAAATCCAGGTATCCATCACTTACCACCGTGTGGAGATTCACCTGTAAAATATCACCACAGAAACCAAGCAGCTGTTTCCAGGCCAGAATGACTCAGCTCTCTGGATTTGCTCTGAATGTGGAAGCTTCATTAAGGCCGCCTGCCACTATTTACTTTTCCATGCTGCTCTGCTGTTTGCTCTCTCTGTCAGAAGCTGCTGTGAATGACATCGAGATTCAAAGTCACCCTCTGTCGCCTCCTCTCCCCTCCCTCTCACCTGATTCTGTCTGGCACTCTGTGGGTCTGGTTGCCGTCGCTGTTGCAGTTGCCGGCGTACTGCGAGCGGCTGGTGGCCCCCTGGTCCCTCCTCAGAGCCATCGCCCCGTGGGTGAGCACAGAGACGCCTTTGGCAATGCGCCTGCAGGATTAAGGAGAGAACAATGTGAGACAGATACACTGGGACATTTTAAAAAGGTCTTTTTTTGACACTGCCGAGGTCCTGGGAAATACAGAAGAAAGTCAGACTGTCTGGGCAGAAGACAGTTGTCACAGCTTGAATAAGTGCATACCCAGGGACAATGAACATGCAACAAGGCTCAAACTTAATAGCACTGAACTCGTGTGGAACAAAGAAACGATTCCTCCTCCCCATACCTTGAAGATGAATGGGGCAAAATTTAAAAGCACTCCCATCTTGGCACTTTAAATTATGTGTGACTTTAACAAAACCGAAAGTAATTACATCTCCACTGACTGAAACACTGTAGAATTGCCCAATTTCTACAAATGAGGTTCTGGTGTTCCGTGGGTGTGTGCACTTCTCTGCACACAGAAAGGAGATAAATCAAGACTAAAGAGCAAAAACCAAACAGTCTTCTCATCAGCTCAAAACTCTTTACTATCTTTCTAGGTTCATTTCCTTCTTGCTCAGAGCTGACTTCTCTGTGCGGTCAGTAGACAGATTGGTCCAGGACATGTTAAGCTTAGCTCAGGGCCTGAAACAGGAAGAACAGGTAGTTTTCCATTACAAAAAGAAAATCTAAACTATTCAAAAGATGTCAAATATTATTCTGCACATTAAATTTCCTGTTAGCTAGCAGGCTAACCATAAGCATGGGGGTTTTGATTGAACTAGTGAAGGTTAGGTCAGGGTTAGGTGTAGGGTTCGGGTTACGGCTTTCAAAAGTGAAGAACCAAATAATACTTGAGTTTCTTCACTCTTAACTTCAATGTAAACATGCCAGTCCAGTGTTGTGTTGGCACCTGATATGTGCCCAGTTCATTAAGAGACACAGTCAAGAGGTTTGATCATTTCTAACAAGTCAAAGATCTTTGTTCTACCAAGACTAACAGCATCAGATGTGCCAGCCAGGTGATGAAACCTCTTAGTGGGTATAAGACAAGGAGGAAGTTCAGGTGACATTGTTATAGAGTGACAAAGTTCATGTTCGGAGAAGGTCTGGGTGGATAGATGGATCAACAAAACCTCAGACTTTAACACATATGCCCACGGTTTATTTCCCACTTTCAACCGATAGTCACTGTTTTTTTTTAAAAGCATGACCACGATCGTTCTGTAACCTCACCGACGTGTTTCTCATTCTAACCATGACGAGATCCCCTAATGTGGATGTTGAGTTATATTACCATACTTTTTGCAGGTTGTTTTTATGCCTAAACTTAACAAAACCTCAACCACTAGTAACAGCCACATTATGAAATAGACCCCATGTTTCCCTCCAGGGCATGGACAAACAACGTATTTTGTCATTTAACTTGAAGAACTTGTTGCTGTACACATACTGTAGTTACATTCAGGCACATTATCATTAGATAAAGACACAGGCAGGTTGAATAGTTTACCTGAGGAGAAGAGGCTTTGTTTGTTTTAGTGGTTTAGGTGAGATTGAAGAAGTCCATTTGACGTATTTTAGTCTGGCAGATGCTCGATGTAAGACATTTTTCTCTTATAAATGTTGCAGCGGTAATAGTACGTTTAGTGTCCTTATGTGCTTGGCACCTGTTTGTGCAATAGCAAATGTTTATACAAGGTTATAAAGACCAACTTGGGCACCTGTACAAAAATGATTGGACGTTGCTGAGCTGCTGATAGACGAGTCAATAACGGTGAATCATGAATGAAGCAGCCGGTGCCGGTAAGCTAATACAAGCACGACTTCAGAACAACTGAACATCCAGTTTCCAGATGCATTGATGTGTCAGGTATCCTCCATTCCAATAAATAAATATTAGCACACTCTCTTGCATGCTGTCTGTCTCAGGACGGTTTAATAATAGATCAGACTTTGATCTGCAGGAAGCTTTCACAGAAAGCGAGAGACTATTTAAAAGGCACTGCTTTTTAATATGGCTGTAAAGTCAACTCTGATTTGTAACTCGCCGGATAAAAGCACCACCAAACACTCCTCGCTTCTGATTATACATGTCGCTTAGATTTATGATGTTAAATAAACATTTAAGACCAACAATAGGGTCTTGTTATATAAGAAGATGATAAGGCCTGCTCCACACAGGCAGGAAACCCTATCGAATGATCCAAAATGATAAAGCGTTTCAACGGAGCCTCGCTTCCATTATTCAGCGCATTACCACTTCAAACACGTTGGCGGGACAGGACACGAAGTGAAGACGGACTGTTGAGGAGAGTTCAAAAGTTCAAAAGTGCTCTGCACATAAATTCGAGGTGCCACAATTTCTGTCTTCTTCACGGGGAATTAATTCACAGTCATGGTGTCTTCAGGAGAGGAAGCTGCTGCTGCTGCTGCTACAGCACATGTTCTAGTCAAGTGACACGTACAATATGCTGCTTTCCAGCAGGGATCTGAGTAAAAAATCATCTCTTGCTTGCATGTTCGGATTAGTTGAATCAGTTAACAAGCTGGAACGTAATTTCACATGTGACTTAAAAAGAGCTGTTTGCGGTGCAGTGGGGTAAGACTCCGCTCCCATCACAGCGAGCGTGTCATTTCTTTAATATGTTAACAAAAACTGCTGGTCCACATCATGAGTATCATTTGTTTTTTTTAGCATCTGGAAAGGCTCTCTGGAGGATCCATCATCAGCAGTCATAAACACAGCAGCAGAAAGCAGAATGCAGCTACAAAACACGCTTATTGTAATATACCACTGAGGGGGAAGCACATATTATTGGGTCAGATCTTGAGTACTTAATTGTAGGAATTCACAGTTATCCTTTGGCCCCCCTGAGTATTCAGTAATCATTGTGCACTGGTCAAGTGCATTATGGTACGACCAGGCGATCCTCATCAAGTTGGGAAATGAATCTAATTTTAATAGACCAATATAAAAAACAGGCCATTACTAAAGTAAAAGAAGCAATACCACAGTGTAAAAATACTCCATTACAAGTAAAATATAAAAGTATTATCAGCTAAATTAACTATACTATTAGACATTCAGCATTTTTACAGATTTTGGTTGTTGTGGATCGCTTTACATACTCGAGCTTGAAGGTTCATTCTTGACTTTAAAGGCAGCTGCTTGACAAAAGCTTACTTGCCCAACGTACTTGTTGAAGCTTCATCTTGTGGCCTTTCCTCAGCAGCTGGAGTTTCTCTGTTGCCGTGGTAATGATGGTTTAGTTGTTAGTTTAGTTAGATATTCCATATTCAAGTACAGTAGGTAATGTAGTAACAACCAGACATCTGAGCAACTCAGTTGTTTGAGGAAGGCCTGAGATGAGGTTGAATTGGGTCACTGACTGTATGAAGTTACCATGGAACCAAAATCACCACTAATATTTAGCTTGTTGTGCATTCATAGTTAATTTCCTGCTAATATTTGTAGAAATTACATTATATGGACTTTGAGGACCAGTGATCGACAGTTCGCAGTATTTTTTGGTTTCTTTCACAGTCACGACACACCTGTCCAAGACTTTCTGATGTGCATGAACTTTGTAATTGTTTGCTGCCGGCGTGTCCGAATGCACCATAAGTTCTGATCTGAGTTCAGACTGACAGTCAAGTCTTCAGACGGACCCATCTGTGCTGGTCACATCCTTTTAAGCATCCAGCCCCAGTCACCATCTGTGTTTCACAATGAACCGTGACGTTCTGCCTGGTAGTGACAAGTGTGCTGCTCATTTGGGCTTTCCTTCTAGCATGGACACTAATTTTACAAGCATAGGAATCAGATGCATTCGAAATGCTGCATCTCAGCAGATACAAGAGTTTTTAATAAGACATGGAGAGGGACGTGGCAAGGTAATACTGTATGTGGGATGATGTATGAAAGAGCTTTCACTGCTCCAAATGTACCTGCTTGTTGTATATTGGTTGATTTTACCAGTGTTTTGTGCAAAATGTAAAACTTATAGTACAAAAAATCTTGTTTGGATTTCTGTTGCAATAAAATTTAACAAAATCTCACTTACAAAATCTTCATCTTTGAACTGCATTATTTAAATTCATTCATAAAATGCAAAAATTCCTTTCTATTCTGCCTCCCTCTGCGTGTCCTGTCATGACTGAGGAGGATTTAAAAGCAAAAATCAATAAAGGATTCTACCTTTCACCTGGATTCACTTGGTCAGTCTATTTAGATTAGATTAGATGAAAATTTAATGATCCCTGTGGTGAAATCAGGTCATCCCTGCAGCAGAGAATACATCACAGACTGAGCAGGTGGTTGTAAAATTTTACTGCGTAGCTCCGTGTGTTGCTGCAGGGTAAAAAAAACATGGAGGTGCACAAAATGTGTGTGTTTTGGAGATGAAATAGAGAATGTGTATTTTCGCACTGATCCTCATGTATTTTTTAAACTCGTAAGTTTGAACTTTCAGCAGCTTCAAGGCTCGGCACTGCAGAACTCACCTAATGCATGTAAATTCAGCTAAGAGAAAAGAAACTACAACATTAGAAATGCACTGATTTCCAGCAACAGTAATAACTGCACAACAGACTGTACACTTTCTAGCACCAGAGAGGGATGCAAACTGCTTCTTATGAGGTAAAGAACCTTTGAAGAACATGCACAATTTTACAAAGAGCAGTTCAGAAGTCGTCCTTCGGTTATATCTTTTACATTTTCAGAAATGTTTTTGTTATAAAGGCTAATTAAGTGATGTTCCTTCAACTTTGTGTACTGCTACATTCACTTCTTTGAGTTTTTGCCTTGCAGAAGGTCTCTGACTTAATAAAAAAAAGATTGTTTGCACAGATTTGAGCGTGCAGATGCTTTTCTTCCATAGTCTATAGCTCCAGCACCTTGGTGAAGTCTGATTCCAGGTGAGCTGTGTTTCTTTCCTCCACATTTTTATTTAAGAACTGAGTTCAGGTGCTTCACTGAGTTTCAGAGACAAACTTAGAAGTTTATTTAACATTGAAAATGAAAAGGAATGCATTTTCACTGCACATAGCCACGACAGTTATGAGTGTGGGTGGTGTTGTAAAGAAGTGAAAAGGGCAATGTTATTTTTGAATAAATAACACCATCTTCTCTGATGAAAAGTTGACTTTCTAGTCAATATAAAACACCCCTGGTCAATTCAGAACCCTAGGGGTTTTTTTTGTTGCTGCAGCCTTGCTAGGTTTGGTATCATTCATGGCTCGTGTTATCTGATGTTTGCAGACTTCAAAAGATTATCTTGGAGGTCCATTCTCGAGCTTGAGAATACACATACTATACTATACTTTAGTAAAGCAGATACGATTTGTATTAATCTAAAAGGAGTTCTGTTACTCTACTGCTCATTTATGTTTTACAATCTACATACAGTATATCGACTGCTCATACCTTCGTGGCTCATCCCTCCAGCCCTGTGGCCGGATGGCGAACAGGGCCTTGGGCAGCCCTTCCAGGCCCAAGCCAGACAGGGCAGGTCCCACGGCGAACCACATGTGACTGGGCCCAGCCTGACCCGCCGCCCAGGCTGCCCGGAAAACCAGTTCAGCCTCCTCCAGGGAACAATAGAGCAGACGGACCTGATGGAGGATGAGAGGAAGAGAGAGAGAGTTAAGGAATGGACGGTTGGAAGCAAGAAAAAGGGAGGAAATAAGCATGGAAAGGAACAGACATAACAGGAGAGAGAATGGAGGGATAAAAGGAGGAATAGATGGACGAGGTAAGGTGGAGAGTGAAGGAAAATGAAATGAGAGGTAGAAAAGGAGGGATGTAATGGAAGAAAGGAATGGGGAGTTGGAAATGAATGACAGGAAGTAGAGCAGGAAATAAAGAGAAAGAAAGAGTTAATTTAGGTTTGATGAAGAAGAAAAATGATAAAAAGAGGATAGGGGAAGGAGACAGGAAGAGAAGCAGTGAAGGAAAGATGTAGGAAAGATCGGGGCAAGAAGAAGGGTGGAGATGGGGAAAAGGAGGAATAAGAAGGAGGGAAGGGGAAGAAGCAATAGAGCAAGGAAGAAAAAGAATTACAAAAAAAGAAAGGTAAGGATGGATGTGAAGAACAAAAGATGCAAAAAAAAAAATGAATTCTCCATCCTATTTTTCATCTCCGCCCCTGATTCTTGCTGCTTGGCCTCATAATGTTCTTTCATGATTCCTGTACAATTACAGATTATATTCATTCATACATCAGAGCATGTCCACATTCATGCTTCCATTTATTTATTTATTTATTTATATATATATTTTCCACACAGTGAGCTGCACTTGAAAAATGGTGCCTCTTGGTCCGCTTGCATTTCCCCTTCATACATTATTAAAGAGGGGGAATTGAATGGACGGGGTGGGAGGGCAAGATTAAAAAGACAAAGTGAGTAAAAAAAACGTGAAACTAGAAGAGGGTGAGAGGAAAAGGAAAGACGCTGTAGTGTGTGTGTGTGTGTGTGTGTGTGTGTGTGTGTGTGTGTGTGTGTGTGTGGTTGATGCTGAGGGTGCTTCAGATGATTACTCAGAGGAAGTACTTGAGGAAAATTTGCGCCACAGTCTTGCAAGACAATTGCAGAGGTTATAAAACTGAAATTAGTCAAAAAGGAAAACGTGAAACGCTTTTCTAACACGCTCTTATAAGCAGCATGCGCTCGGTCTGTGGATCCTGTCACATGCTGCACATTCACCGCTGTTACTCGCGTCAGAGAGAGCGGCGAGATGACGCCGGTCCCTCCCACTCAACCGACAGCAGATGGAATCGGGGGTCGGCATTGAGGTCCAAGCTAACGCTCAATCCCTGTCAGCCACATTGTCCTCTGAGCAGTCAGGGTATATTTAGACCTTTTTGCATATAGCGTTGGCGATTCAGGAGCTTGAAGTTTGTCATTCTATACGTATAAAATATAGCCGATCTGTCAAAGCGTTCTCCTCCTCTCATCCTTGGAGCGTTCCCTGCTTTCCGCCGTCCTTCAGAAAGAGTAATTTGTTGTGATTTTGTGCCATCAATCACTTCTTTAGTGCAGGTGTCTCATTTTTCAAATGTTGGACATTTCATTTTAGAAGAAAACATTTCATTTAGATTCCCGTAGGCTTCCATATTTTATCATGACAGAGCTTAATCGCATCTACATCCAGGTTGAAAAGGGGGACATTCAAAATGGTGAATATACACACACAAAAAAACTCGATGAAGCTGTGGCTTAGGTGGAAGTGTGGGCCTCTAGTTTGTTGGTTCGATTCCTGGTTCCAGTCCAGCTGAAGTGTCCCCAAAATGGTCGTAATGGCTGTGCCATGTGTAATGAAAGCTTAGTGTTATCGTGAGCGCTTTGTTGGCACCTTACATGGACATTTATCAGTGAGTGAATGTGACAAGTACTGTAAAAGTGTCTGTAGTCCATTTAAAGTTGATATTTTAATTTCACATTGGAACACTCCCCTGACAGAGTATTGACTGTTTTTCTTACAGCATCACTTTTAAGTTTCACATCATGTCAGAGGTCCAGAGTATTGACTGCAAAACACACCAGTACAACTAAAAGTCAATAACAAGAACTGAGTACACACAAACAGCAGCCCATCATATGTGGATCAAATGTGGAATGTGAAAACACTCAAAGTGACAGTTCCACAGAGTTTTGCAGCATACTTGGCAATCCTCGTATTTCTCCTGATTTATGACACATTTTCACACTTTTTTTTTTTCCTTTTTAATATCACAACCTGTATTTGGCACTGTACAGTGTACACCGCGTACACTCTCTACATGCCTTCAGCGAGTATGGGATGGAGACAGAAATGGAAAGTACTCAAAGAAATACTCAAGATAATGTCAGATCTACTAAAAGGAAGAATTCCAGTTTCTTATGTAAAGTTTTAAAGGAAACATGCATTTTGTATCGTGTATTCTTGCCCAACAAAGTCAAAACAAAAGTATGAAACATAAAAAATGCTGCTGCAGTACAGTTATTTTTATTATTTTCATTCTTTAAAAGTCACCAGAATACAGTAACCAAGTTTTTTTTCAAGGACCCCTTGACCCATGGCTTTGGTTTTGAAATCCTCCCTTTTTTTGGAGGTCTCAAGGTTGACAAGTAACGGACAGACAAAGTTAGCGATTAGCTGATGATGAGCATTCATCATACAGTTGTGATGGTGAAATCCAAACCAAAACTTTGGAAAAGGACAGTGAATATTGGACCTGGAATCACAAGTTAGCCAGAAACCAGAGACTCCAAATGAATTTTTACCATGTCTGCTTGCTAATAAATTTAACCTTGTACTTCACAAGGTGATAATATCAGTACATTATCGCTGCTTTAACAAAAACTCCAGTTTAATATCAAAGTCTGCATGAGAAAGTTAAAGCATTATGCAAGAATTTTCTGTCGCTGCACTGGTTTGTCATGTATTTGTTCTCCTGTAATGATAAACTTAAGTGATTCAGACATGCGGAGGAAAAACAACACGCCTGCTATCTTGCTTACCAGTCACAACACTGCGATGCGATCATCAGCTGATGTCTGCGGTATGCTAATTGGTGAATGCTTGGCTTTGAAGTAAAATAAATGGCCCATGCAGCACTATGCCGTCCCCAGTGCCTCCAAGATTATGCATAAAAGACACGTAAGATTAATAAATTTGCATTAGCTGTGACAGAAAGTTGTCAGGCCAGGCATATTTATATTTTGCAAGGGGCAGAGGAATTCTTTTGGGGGCACTGGAGGCTAATTTTAATTTCAGGTGTAAATGAAATACAGATTGTTCGCATCCAGACGCAGCTTGCGAGACATCTTAATGTACGACGAGAGAGGGAGAAAGAAATAAGAGGCAGAGGAAAGAGGGGAGGAGAGATGATGAGATAGAGAGAGCAGTAAAGAAAAGTCGGGAAGCCGTCTCTGTTTAAATTACACTCACATCACAGCGCAGACGAGACTGAACCAAATTTAATCAATGATTCCAGCATCAAGAGCGTGCATGTGTGTGTTTGACAAGGGGATTTTAGCATACACACACAGGGCAGGGCTTGTCCAATTCACAAATACCTTTCAGTACTAAAGCATGCTCCTATAGATACATTATGACTCTGTACCCATTGGTTTTTCATCAAAGGCTGAATGTCATGGGAGGATTATGCAGAAATTGGCATGCAACCCCGCTACAGCATTTCAAAATGGAGAGGTGACAAGGTGTGGGCAACACTACACGATAATGAAAAGAAAGATGACAAGCGGTATCATAGTACAATGGTGGAAAATTCACTGTAGAGATCATTGGCAGCAGAGCTGCACTCCTGAAAACAGAGAAACCAACACAACCCAAATCTGGAATCTAAAAGATTTCTCTTGCCTCGGCTCAGGGTAACAAGCAACTTTCATTTCTGACTGCACGTGGGTGAAGTTTGCTTTCAGGGCTTTCTGGCAGATAGGCCTTTCTTTTTCCCTGAACCTAACCAAGTAGTTTGACTGTTCATACATATTTAAATCTGCTGTTTCAAAGCAGCCCAATCATGCAGAGTGTCCAATCACCGATGAATTTTCAAGGGAAGTGGTGCGTTGACATGATAATAGACTTTTGCATTAGATTCTCTGATGTTTCCTTACTCAAGCCTTTTAGTTCAATCATCATCGCTCCTTGAAAGCAGTTTGAGAGGTACTAGAACGTACTTTATGATAAGTACGGTAGCAGACCAGATCAATTTCCGTCCAAAACACACTGGTTCTAAAGGCAGGAAGCCCAATACAGATGCAATAAGCAATTTTTTCAGGGACATATGCTCATATATTGTTGTTAACAATATCAAATTCAGATGGATGACACTTATCTTGAACCCAAGAGCACAATACCCAGATGGCAACATTTCAGTGAAAAAACCCAATGAAAAATGCATCCTTGGAAACTGTCCAAGAACTTGTCCTGTGCATGACTGCCTGTTGCTTGCAATTGCAGGTGTGGAAGTGGACATTTTAGTGAGGGACATTTAATAATAGTTCAGCAGCCACAGCAGTTCTCAGCTGACAAATAAATTTTAGCACCGGCATGTTTAAAGTACCACTTGACATTTCCAGAACATGTTGGACCTTCGGAAACAACTTGTTTGAAACAAAAAAACTGACACCTGCAGCCTGCTTAAGATTTAAGAAAACCTTTGAACCAATAGGCAGGAACACAGAATACTTTGGTACTTCCAAATTTATACCTTAAATACCAGTGGCATTCAAGTTACCTTCAAAATCGTGAACAAGCAACATACGTGAAACTTCATTGGTTTCTACGAGTGGATTCAGATTTGAACAAGACTAATAGCCCACAGCCATGGTAACATGTCTCTGAGGCTGTACAGTGGGCTGAACTAAACGCTTATTTAAGCGAGCTAAACACATCCATGATGCCAACATGTTCCCAATGAGTGCTGAGCAGTAATCTTTATCCATGAGTGCATTATAGCACCACCGGACTCAAAGATGACACCTATCCAGTGCTCACCTGGGGCATACGCCAAGCTTCCAGGTTTACTTCTTGATTGTGCGGCCAACTGAATATGCACAGTAGAATTTTTTGCTCTGGACCTGCCCATAAGTTACAAAGATAAAACCTCCATGTCCTAACAGAGCCATAATTGGCAATTCTTTGTCGATCAACTGTACTGTTAACAGTTTTACAGACCTCTTTTAATGGTGGTTTATGGAGAATGGCTATTACACAAAATAAGTTAAAACTTTGACCTGCTAGTGCTTAAGAATAGGGCGGGTAAACGTCTTTTCAAGATAAAGCTGCACATTTTAGACTAACATACTTACTTACTGTATCCAGTCCGAGGCACGTAACTGAACAAAGTTTGAGAGAAATAAACCATTTGTGTGCACAGTAGCCTGACTGCCTAAAAGGCTTCTGAAATATGCTACACCTGTACAGACTCATCCTCTCAAAAAAGATGTCTAACTGTGTACATCTCCACGTCTAAATCCTGGCAGAGACTTCATTCACTTCCTCGCTATTCAACATTTCATATCACTTTCATATCACTTTCATTACATTACATCATGTTCAATCTGGCCCTCTTGCTTTTTGGCCATTCTCCCCCATTGTCTCTTTCTTTCTCCCTTTCATGGACTAGATTTTGACAAAGGTCATTTACGCTGACAATGGTAGAATGATGAGAGCGAGGAATGAATACGAATAAAAAGGGTTCAGTGTGAAAGAGAGATATGTGGAACAGAGACGAAGGAGACATTACTCATGTACAAAGATGAGTGTTGGGGAGATCTCCTACCTCTCTATCAGAAGTGTTATAGCAGCACAGCTAAGGTCACTCAGATAATGTCCATTTGGTCAAAACTGTCCATTTCTTCTGGACTGTATTGTTGTTGCACTGCAGCTTTTATGTTAACAGCAATTTTGTGTAAAAAACAGTCTCTTCATTTCTCACCTTTTATGTTGTTAAAGGTTAGAAAAAGTTTGCTCTCAGCGGGTCACTGTATAGCCGGCTTTCTGAAGTCGATTTCATCTGAAAGCTGCACTTTTAAAGCTGCTAACCAAGACCCCAGAGCTTTATAATATTTAGCATAAGTTATTGGGGTTGGATACTTCTCCATGTGAAAGCAGTGAAAAACTGAAAATACTGTCAGCTAGCAGTGAAGTGTATCCATGAGGGGCCTTTAAGTGGGAAACTGGTGTTGCAGCAGTTGTTACCACAGGGACAGGCAAATATAAAACTCTTCACACAAAAATCAACCAGAATGTGCTCAGAAAAAAATAGTCTTTTCTTACTCTCTCTCTTGTGGTAGTGTTTTTTTCTTCCACTGTAAACAACTTTTAAAACCCTTTCCTCTTCTACCAGCTTGTTGTTCTCACTACCAATGCGTCAAATGCAGCAGCTTGGCCCTATGCTTCAAACTATGACGCTGTAGATACCCCTGTAGCATAATTTCTGGAGCCGTGCTCAAGCGTGATGTTTTGATGTGCTGTTGAAGTTGGGTGAGCTCCATCCATCCATTTCCTTCTGCTTCCGGGTTCTGGTTGTGGTGGCAGCAGGCATAGAAGGACGTTCCAGATGTCCCCCTCCACAGCAATACATTCCAGCTCTTCCTGGGCGATCCCTAAGCATTCAGAGGCCAGACTGACTATATAGTCCCTCCAGCGAGTTCTGAATCTGCTCCAGTGTCTCCTGCCAGTTGAACGTGCCCAGAACACCTCCAAAGGAAGGCGCCCATGAGGCATCCCAATCAGATGCCCAGAACACCTCAGATGGCTCCTTGCGGCACGAAGGACCAGTTCTGCTCTCAGCTCCCTCCAAATGTCCAACTTCCTCACCCTGTCTCTAAGCCACCCTACGGAGGAATCTCATTCTTTCACTCACTACCCAAAGCTCATGAACATTGGTAAGAGTTGGAATGTAGATAGTATGGAAAATTGAGAGCTTTGCCTTCTGGCTCAACTCCCTCTTCCCTTCAATGGTCCAGTACAATATCCACATTACTGCTACACCAAGCTGTCCACAAGCCGGTTGCCACCACAACAGTCAACAATGACCTTCTGACCACAGCTCCTACCAGAGACCTCAACAATGGAGGCTGCATGGGCTGAGGGATGCATGAGAAATTCCTCCGGAGGTGTAGGTTGAAGGGAGCATGGACCTCCACCAGATGTTCCTAATTCACCCTATATGTTTGGGTTTACCAGGTCTCTCTGGCATTATTGGTGACTTCAGAGAATTCAGAGCAAAAAAGTCTCACCCAGGACTTTCACCCAGGAGACCGCTGTTCATGTCAGGTGTGAGACAAAAAAGTCAATGTTGGACCCATTGAAATAATCTTTGAGAACCAATGTTTGAATCAAAAATCCCTAAACCTAATCAGACTGTTACTGTTTCATCATGACGACAAAGTTCACCTGTCTTTTCCTGCTCATAAAATCTGAAATATTCTTCAGTAAGATTTATTTTGAATTTTAACCATGACCATGGAGCCCTGTACATGCAAAACTGACTCTAGAGGGGTACGTAAGGTGTCATATATTTGGAAGCATAGGGCATGTGATTGGTCACTTTTTAAAACCTGATGCTGAAAAGTCAGAACTACTACCTACCCTACAGAGAAAGCTGGACTCACCATCATGACATCTTTATGCATTACGTTGCAGAGCATCAACAGTTAAACGCTGCAGTCACACTATAAAGCTCCCAGGTGTGTGTGATAGTGTGTGTGGGTGTGTAAGTGGTCCCTGAGGATGTCAGCGTAAATAGTGTGTCCTCAGTCAACCCTCTCTTAAATAAAGCTTTTACTGCAAGCGAGGGGCCAATTTTAAATAAAATGTTATAGCTTTTCCTCAAAACCTTTTCCTGGTTAAAACATCTGAAGAAGTAACTTACAATGCCATAAATGCAGGTGCAAAGAGCACTGCAAATATATTGATCCGGCAATGTTTATTAATATTATTCGTATTGAGTTTTTACAGTCCAGCTGAAATTAAATTGCATTTTTTTTGTGCTACAGCATAGAGAGGAAAATTTTTCATTTCATGCATGAACCATGAATTGAAGTCAACGTAACACAAAAACAGCTTCAAACCTCAATCCATATTAGCTTCCCTTCATGTCAACAAACACGGACACCTGTATTGTGTCACATCTTGACAAACCTGACGTTTGCAGACTTGAGTCAGCTACAGCACATTTCAACAGTTGAACTTTGTTGCTAACATCAAGACTGGTCAGTTTAGATGCTTAATAATGTGGTTACTTATTCTTTCACACCACTGCTAACAAAACACTGAACGTTGGTGGCTATAGGTGTCATGTGGAAGCTGTTTGCCTCCAGTGTTTTTCCTGTCATTTTCCTATCTTGTCTGTGTGTGTGTGTGTGTGTGTGTGTGTGTGTGTGTGTGTGTGTGTGTGTGTGTGTGTGTGTGTGTGTTTGGTTGTGTGTGTCTATGTGTGTCGCTGGGCATGGCCTCCAATTTCCCTCTCACCTGCCTGATTGCCTCATCACCTGTTTTTCATTCACAATCAACCGCTGCGACATGAAAGACATTTTCTACCTCCCAGACTCTGCCAGATAGTTTTTGTCTCCCACGTTTGGATTCCTGTCACTACCAGCCCTACGTCATCCTGCCACTGGCTCCCCTCACCTGCACTGCAATATTTCCTTTGTGCTGTAGATAAATTATTTAAACAAGATTCAGTCTACAGTTGATGTCTGAGTCTTTCTGGTGTATCTCCAAAGATGTTTTAAATGTTAATTCAATTTTCAGTTTCCCAACATTTATTGATTTATTCAATCATTGCTCTTGCATAATAATTCTGCCACTCTGAAAACCCAAATTAAATGATTCCACAATTTATATTTAGTCATTTGTTATTGAATCTCGCAGTTCTTCCATGTGGTGTATGTTATCAGAGTTTGTCTATGATCCTGTGAGCAGCCTACATGATGAAATCCTCCTAAAACAAAAAAATACACTTTCAGGTTTAGTATTGTTTTCTCTGACTTTCAAGTTGTGACTTTCAAGGTGAAGGGTAGCAGCTGAAAGCTGGAGGTCACAGTGAAAATGGAGGAACGGATCACTCTGAAAGTGAAGATTCACTGTGTTTGCCATCTGTTTCGTCAAGGCTCGCGGAGCCTTTACAGATGTTGGTTAGCTGAGCCTCAGGCTACAGACGAAGGCGTTTGAAGGTAGAGCGCTCATCAAGATGAAGGACAGGTGTTGTACAGATTTCTCAGGTTAGATGTTGAATATCAGATTTTAGAAAAAATAGGATTTTTTTGTTGTCTTTCGACAACAAAGCAGGAAATGGCAGTAAATTAAGGGAACAACAAAAAGTGACAGTCGCTGACTCACCTGGGCTTCGTTGTCTTTGAGAAGCCGTTTGGTTCGAGCCCCACCAGGGTCATCTGTCACATTAAGAATCACCACACTCTTCTTTTCCCAGCCAATGAATGAACCATCCGTCATTCCCTCCACCATGGCCAGGAAGTCCTCGTAGCCGTGGTGACGGGTGGTCACCACAGAGAAAGAGGTCCAGTCGTACTCTTCGAGCACCTCGAAGATGACCTCGAGCTGGAGTGAAGTGGAGCAAGTGAACTGGAGGTAGATGGAGCCACTTTCCTGAAAGCAAAGAGGAAGAGCATGGATGAATGAGAAGATGTGGCATTCAGGCAGGTAAATATTGTTTCCAGTTTACAAAATATGGAGAACCCACAGCAAAGGTTGATAACAAATCACTGTTGTCGCTTGGACCTATTTTTAACAATGCTGCTGCATTCAGAGATTTCAGGAAATGCTTTGGTGGGTTTATCACAGTTATCATAGGAGCTGGAGCAGGAGCTGTAAAAATAATGCTCACGTTGTAATAAACCATAGTTTTCCTTTAAGATTAGTAAAAGACCAAACATTCATTCTGGGACGGGATGCAGAGTCGAAAGTCAGACACGGCTGCATATCTGTGAGCCCTTAAATAGGAGGGAAGAGAGTGCAGAGAGAGATAAGGAAACCTACACACAGCTTTCACCATAACTCATCTGTATGAAATGCATAAAAATACAAACAAAAATAAACATTTGAAAGAGTTATGAACACATTCAACCACAGTCCTCACAACCTAATTATCTCATTGACCAAGGTATGTCATGAGGATATCTTATATCTTCCATCTCATACATTTGAGCCCTCATATGAAATAAACATTGTACCCTCCACCAGCTCTCCAGTCACTCTATCTATAACCTCTCAGATACAGAGAGCAAGCTAAAAAGCCAGTTCAGCTCAAGCTTAAATTAGAATTATAAACCCTTAAATACATACAAACTTTCACGTACGTGAGCTAGAACCAGTCACTTACAAACATTTGCTCAAGTTCACGGTATTTTGTGCAACGTATTACCTCGAACACAGGCAATAGCGAAGGGAGCATGATAAAGAATGTTATTTAGACTATGGACGGTCAGCTACAACCTGCCAGATGACTGTAAGATGACCACCAGGGATAGCTGTGTTAGCACTACCAGTGATGGTTAATAAGAGATAACTCACTGAAGAGTATCTGTGTCACGTGGGTTTAACCACTGCGACTCCCCTTTAGGAGACCAGCTGCAGGTCTTGAGTCTATTGACGCTTGTGGGAGATGTCGACGTCAGCTCAGATTATAAGCAATTATTTTTTTCAATGAAGTAAATATTGGACTCATTTTTCACAAGCCACGTATCTCCTGAACGGTCTTGATGTGTTTCAACCATACACGATGTAAGAAAAGAACACTTCCAAACGAGATTTGGAGATTGGGAGCGAAGACACCATGCCCACTTAGGAGACAGGAAGTGTATAGCGTTTCATATCATTGGTGCAGATTGTAATGAGTTATCTTCTGTTACAGATTATCTTTGGCACAACCACTAGTGCAATGAACTGCTCAAATGACTGCTGGCTGATCACCAATGAGCTGATATTGTCAAATTATTCGGTAGACAACACTGACTGTGGGTGCTTTTTGGACACCAATGGACACATTTCAACGATCACTGAAAAATAAATTGTGCTCTCTTATTATCTGATATATATATAACCCAAAGCTGGTGGACAGAGCCACATTAAAGAATCTGAGGAACAATTCTGCAATAACACAGTGATGAAAATGTTTTATATTCAAAGGAGAACTTGGAAGAAGTATTCATAATGGATACTTGCATATTCTGGAGAGAAGTTTCTTGAAAGTCTTTAGTTTGCTTCTTTCATAAGAATTGTTTTTCTCTTTTAAATCACAATTTCTCTGTTTTCCTGTGGAGTTTTGTATTTTCCAAGGACAGTTGTGTTGTGTCAAGCTAGCAAAGCTACCGTAAAGTCTCCTGAGAGGATCGTGATCCTCCCTACTGGAGCCCCGAGCAGATTGACAAGCATTCAGCCCACATATCTGCATCTTCATCGCTGGCTACAGATCCTTTACGCTGTAATCATCACAATAACAGAGCTGTAACAAACATGACTTATATTCTTATCTGAAAATGTAAGTATTGTATCCGAGAATGAATTCTCTGTCAGTGACCAAACACTTTCTATCCTGCTGCTTTCACAACTTCCTGCACTGGCACTGAACTCTGACATTGGCAGCAAATTGCACACTCCTTAACTGTCACGAACGAATTCGGGGACTGGTGAAAGCATACTGTAAGCCTCACAGCGATGCGGTAGCAGCTAGGTCTCACACAGCTGTCTGACTTCGGTTTTACTGAGAGAGGGGAACATTTGAAGGAATAACACAGTCCGTCTGTCAAGTAAAGTCCTTGGCTTCTGAATGAGGCTTTCAGTGTCAATGAAAGAAACAATGATCCTCTTGCTCTCTGCTATTCCAGTCACATTTAATCTGGATAGATGAGCCACTCACTGGTTAAAAGAGGGATTAATTTCTTTTGGCTTTTCTTAAAACTAGAACAAAAGCTGCAGGGAAGAACAATCTGTGCACGTTGGGAGTTAAATAGGAGCTTCAATATTGAAATAACTTGCAGTTAAAGTGCACATGTCTATGCACCTTTTGACACTGTCCAAAAATCTGAGCAGTGTTGTTAGCAATCAATTATTTAGCTCCGTCTGAACATAAAACAAATAGGTAGCATGTGTTTAAATTAATGATCAAAAGGAAACTCAGCCTGCCTTCCCACGTCGACAGGGCTCACCTCGGGTTATGCTGCACTGAATTAGGTCAAATATCAAACCGGCATCAGCCTGATTCATGATGTAAGCTTGTCTGCTTTTCTTAACCCAGTTCAGAGTGTGCTGGGAGTGAGAGGTGGAGGTGTGCGATGAAGGCTGAAACATAATACAAAGTGTTCGCGTCCCCTTGGTAGCTGGAGCTAAAATAATACTCTACTCTACTAGGGCTCTTGTCGTGCGAGCACTCAAACAGAAACAATGAATGACTGACGTTGTGTCCCAAGTTACAGATTTAGAGGCTCCGTTGACTGAGTATCGGGAAATGTGCATGACTCAGCATCCCAAAGGCAATTAAGAACTAATTCAAGTTTAGTTATACAAATATTTCTCCAATGCAGAGCACAACTCTGGAAGCAAAAATGCCCATATGTTATGCTAAACCCCAATGGACTTAAAAAAAACTGTAGCATTTCCAGTAAGAGACTCAAACATAGTGGAAAGGTAGAAGATAAGCTAAATCCCAGTACTCTGCTTGTAACTATTTGCTAGATTGTCTGCTAATTAGCCTAGCAGTCAGTTGTCGGTTGAGCTAACTAGCTAAACTAGGTTTGCAATCAACAGTTTGGAATCACCTGTTATGTTCATGTTTTTCTTCTTTCCTTCAATAATGGCTATTTTAACATAAATAAAAATACTTTACAAACAGTTTTGACCCCAGAAGAAGAAGTATAGACCTCTTTCACAGCAGCCCTTTTGACATGAAGCAGTAGGGTAAACGCAGGTGTTTCCAGTGATACTAATTAAGGTTCAATTCAGATCAAACAGAGTTAGGTTGCTGCAATAAATGGAACTGAACCTTAATTAGTATCATTGTAAACACCTGTGTTGACCCTGCTATTACATGTGAAAATGGCTGCTGTGAAAAAAAGGTCTATTCAATAATTAAAACTTTTTGTCACTCGTCACGCCCCTTGCTCCTTAAGCCATGGGCATCTCTTTATTTTCTTTGTTTGTGTGCATGTGCTTGATTGCAGGAGTGGAGTCAGTTGTGTGTGTGGGTGGGTGTCAAGCACCAACCTGTAATTGTGGTTAATCAGCTCCGCTCTATAGACCCGAGTTCAACTCTAGCACGTAGCACTACCCAGTCAGTTTTCGACTCTTGTCTGTTTGTTAACTTTATCACTAACCTTTGTTCTCCTGCTGAACCTATGAATCCTATCCACTATTTTTAGAATAGACTCCTGCTTCCAGTTCTGTGCCTATGTGCTGCATTTGGTTAGGGTTAGGGTCCCCACAGTGTTGCATAAAAGGTTAGAATACTCCTTGTAATACCGTCGATTTTGAATTTGTTTTCCAGTCCAGAAAAGCACAAGTGTCCCGACATTATTTTTGAACCACAAAGGTGCTTCCAGTGCAAATATTTTGCAGTCTTTTCAATGGTTAGAATAAACGGGATCAAACTGTGAATTGTCAGAAGTATGTTCACTTGATATTCTGTGATCCAAGAGTGCCAACACCAGACAAACTTCTATTTTTTGGAGTTTTAAGAATGTGTGAAACATGCCCTGATTCCAGCTTCAAGGCATTATTGTGCACTTGACACTAAAACAGGAACTAGTTTAAGATGCTAAGCTTCCAAGTACTCTTACCAAAAACTGGGAATGTCTTGCATTATTATTTAACTAGTGCACAGAGGGAACTTTGCGCTCTTTCTGCCCTTTCAGTTGTCAGTCTGGTTGAACCACAGCGTTCATGATTCAAGGTTGTGTTGCAGGCCGTTCCAAACTTTTGAATGGAAGTGTAATATTTTTGCTAGTCAAGCAATCACTTGAAATTGACATGGGGTCATTCTGGATTTAACTCAACCAATAAAAACACCTGCGAATCAGTGATGTCCTTTCTCATTTTTGTCCCTATAGCAACCTGTTCTGTGGGGAACCAGAAGTTTGAGCGCAAACTCTAAAAGCCCGATTTAATAGAAAATGACAGGCTTATTATTAGGCATAATAAAGACATTAGTATTTAAATGTAAAGGCACATAGAGTTTTAGAAATGTAACCAAAGGGACTCTAGCAAAAGTAGCTCTGCATAAGTAGTAGTAAACTGGCCACCCATCATAAGTGTCGACCTGAGTGTTACGTCAAACGTTACAGTAGCTAAACTTACAAATCACAATAACCACATCGTGCCGTCAAGACGAGCCACTTAAAACAAATTGGCCCACTTAGTTAAACATCACACCTGCCATGCTAAACTGCTTTGTTAGCTCTACTTATCACTAGCCTCTGTCAGCAAAACATTGCCTTTTGTCACGCACAGATTAGCCAGTTGAAGTGCTGATACCCATTAATTAGTCTGTAACAATGGGCGAGCGAGTATCACTTAAAACAAGGTGACACGGCAGTCATTGTGATTAACCGAGCTGTGAATTCTGACGCTGAAAGTTTTGGCGTGTTAGAAAAACAATGATCGGCACATGTTGATGAAATGTAAAAATATGTTGATTGCAATCAGTGGCGCAACCAAGGAGTGGCCAGAGGGGGGCAAAGCCGCCCTCATACAACTGCCCACTGGCCTTTTCACAAGTCGGCATGCATGATATGGTTCTGAGTGATGCATAATTTGTTTCTATGTCATATTTTAGAGTATATACTATTTATTTAAGTCAACAGAAAATGCATTGCCGACCAGGTGCATCACACTCAGACCTCTGAGATTTTCAGTGGCTCCATCTTGCCACCTCAATGAGAAATTCCTGGAGGCATACCTGATTGCTAATACACCTTTTCTCTTTATGATTTGTACTGCACTGGACTGCTGCAATACTCACTCAGTGTGCACAAAAAGAATGTCCTTGGTAAAGAGAAGCAATGTTGATGCGGATGAGCTTAGCCGCAGTGACATAACTAGAGCAATTCTGACAAAAATTACATTTTCATCTCCTTCATTAGTGCTTAGTGATGAGGCCAGAGCAGCCTCCCTGAAACATTTAGCATTTAGAAAATAGCTACATCCTACAAGGTCTAAAAGAAATTACAGATTCTTCACTCAATTTTTTTTATTTATTTTTATCTACTTTATCTATTTTACCAGGAAAGTTCCCATCAAGATTAAAAATCTATTTTTCCAAGGGAGCCTTGGCCAAGACAGGCAGCAGCACAAACTAAGAACATGTAAATTAAAACAGATACAAAACAAAACAGACAGCATAACTACACATAACTTCCCCCAAAATAGCTTTTTTTTTTTTTGTGCAGTATAAAGCCATGAATCCAACAATATCAGTCCAAGCAACGACACCCTAACGATTCTGTCTCCAGGTCTTTCGAAATGCATCCAAACAAATCAGATCTTTGAGTTTTATAATATTTTCTAATATATTCAAGTATCCAGACATCCTCTTCCCAATTTCTGTAAAAACGTGTGTCACAGACAACATATAAAAGTCACTTGTTTGCAACAAGTACTGTCCATCACACCTCTGAGAAATATAAGTACACCGATAAGATGGGACCAACCCAAGAATTGCCTTCAACATGAAAATATATCAGTGGATGCACCTGCAAGTTGCTCAACTAGTCCAAGGTAGACACAAGCATGAAGCTCACAGTGGTGAGTCGAATAGTAAAGGAAGTATGATAAGCTGTGTCGATCATATGTAATGCCTGAGCATGTATAAAAGATCTACATAATCCAATATTGGTAAAAATGTGGCAACAAATAGTCTCTTTCTAACTGAAAGTTCCCAAACTCTGACGTATCTTCCTGTGTGACAAATAAGAATTGCTATGCATCAGTCCTACTGAGAGGTCTAAAGTATTTGTCACATCCAGAGATGAAACGTAGATTTTTGTGAAGAGTAATACCCGAAAAAAGGATCCTCGCTTCAAGTCTGTGTGGGCTCACAATGAGAAACTAATGTGGTGTAAAAAACAATGAGGCAAACCAATATGGAATTACTACTACTTGTTTTCTACTGCTGACACATTTACCTGTGCAGGTCCTGTCCTGTTCCTAAAGCTGCTTTAACTGATATTTTTATATCAAGTGATATGTAAGAGGTCCCAGAGAATTAGTAGCTGACTCTGCAGTTCCCCTCAACTCTACTAGCATCTTTCGCCTCATTATTTTCTATATAATAGCAGTAATAACACCATTGTATGCTTCCTGCTGCAGACCAAACAGCGGTACACAGTTAGCAAATAACACGGTGAACACGGTGGAGCAGTCAGACTGTTAGAATACAGATGTTTTTCTCAGGAGTTAGCTGGGAACAAAACGGAACTAAAAAAAATAGTGAATATCGGACTAAAAGGGTCAAAAATGGAACTTTAAATAAATGTTATTGTGGCTTTACGGCTGCTAGATCTGTAAAGCTTACTAACAAGTTCACCATAACAACTACATAAAGTCCTAATATGTTAATGTTATAACGTTTATAGTGTGTCTGCTGCCCCCAAGTGGCCAAAAATATAATTATGATGTTTCAATTTTGAAGGCGCTAAAGTACTTTTCCAATCTTGATTTCTTATTTACAGTTAATGCTTAACTATTCATAGTTCAAATTAAATATTAATTATAAACTTGCCATGTCAATAAGATAACTCTCATCAGGAAACAAACCAGCAAGAAATGGTTTCCATCCATTAATGAGCTCCAGAACACTGAAGAATTTCCACTGACTTCAATAGAAAAATCCTTTAAATTAAAGGATATGTTCACTTTTTTTACTCTACTGAGACGATATTTCTAATCTTAATTCGGAATAAAGAAATCCTGGAGAAAGATGAATGGAGGTCAGGAGTTTATTCTTCAGTCTCACTCATTATTTCTAGAGTCTGTATCAGGACAGTATTTTCATTAGTCCCAATGAAATTAAAAGAGTTGATGATGCAACGTTAAGTAACCCATTTTTACCTGTGGCTCTCGTCCTAGACTGGCCCCTCCGCCAACGGCAACCACGGGAACCCCCGTCTGCGCGGAGACAAACTCCAACATGGGGGCCAGAGGGGCGCGGTTCGGCGGCGGCGGTCTCTCCTCCTCAAACACCAAACCCTGGAAATGGAAACAGGTCGCACAATGAAACAAAGCACAACAGACAAAAGACGTTACATCAGCCTCATTGAGGTGCAATTTCATAAGCTTCTCATCAGACTTTTATTCATCAAAGCTTTTATTCTTATGCACCCTGAGAATAAATTAAAGGGCGAACAATGTGTATGTTCACATGCTGTTCACAGTATCTGAGATAACAGCTCAGACTCTAGGAAAGACTTTATTTTCTCACCCTGCTAACAAAGATCTCGGCTGCTGAAGAAAGAGTTTTAGAGGTTTAATGAAGTAATGAAACAACTGTTGGAGGCTTTTAAAAATGGGTCTCTTGTGCTGCTCTGATTGGCAATCAGTGTTCAGAGATAAAATCGGCGTTAAGTCCCTGCCGTGGACTGGCATCCTGTTAGAGAAAAGTGCGTGTTGTTGCTGTACAACTTAAGCTGCTTTACACCATAAAAAAACAACAACAGATAAGCTCCTGGCTTATTGGCCACCTCAGCTCATACATGGGCTCACTAACAAGGCGTCGGTGCTGAACTACTGCCATGTTTTGTGCTCTGATTACCTTTCAAGTAAGGGCTGTCAGCGGCGGGTAATAAATTCTGGATAAACGCATGAAGTTCTGGCAATTGCCATTACTTTCTGTAATGATACGAGGAGGAGCAATAGCGATTTGAGGCTGGCTTGATGACTTAACGCTTGTTTTCCTGTAGCAATTCAAGGGAGCAAATTGAAGTTAAGTGTAGCCGACAGCTCAATTCTCACAGGGAAGCATTTGATATGCAAAAAGGCTACGGACAGGACCTGGAAGATAGCGTTAGATAGTGTTACTTAAAAGAGTTAATATCATACTTGATCTAAGATGTTTATAACAAGACCTTTCCATTGTTCTGATGTGAAAACAAAGATAGCAAGACACAGATTAGACCCGTAGTGTATATGTTTGATACAAGAATGGATGATTGAATATATGAATGAGTAATGAATGAAGGGTAGTGTGTTTTATTACCTCTGTCAGTATGATCACAAGCAGCTCTCAGAGTTGAGGCTCAGATCTGCTCCCATCCACAAGTGTTATACTATGAATGAATGAGCGAATGAGTGAAAAAGATGAACAAACTGCACAATGAAAATGAACATGAATGAATGTAAATTCTGTTAAAAACACAGCCGAATGAACAAAAATAAAACCATGGCAACAACATGTGAATGGTCTGAAAGAGTAAATGCATTTCTTGGCTGGAAAACTCTTTGAAGGTCTTTGAGAGGTCAGCGTGCTTCAATCAAAATTCTTTTCAAACAAAGTCTGAAACCCTGTGTGTTCATCCTGAACCATTCGGTTCAGTACGCCCATGACCCAAACAATTACTGTCAAAGTAGTCTATTTATGTCTACGTACTCGCCCCAAAAATCTAGGGAATGTTGTCTATTAACAATAGCATGCCAGTCGGCCGGTTGCCCAGGTTAGTCGAGCTCCTGCAGTAAGAATCCAGAGCTCCGACGACATTTAGATTTATTGTATGGGAGCGTCCGATTTCAGCTCCACTTACACTGAAAAATGGACAGCGCTTTAGTGCATCGGACGAAAAGTGTGGGGTGACAAATCACAACCGACGTCGGGTACGTCAGTGGAAACTCTTCAGACGTGTTAAGTCATTATGAGGCTTCACCCGAATGTGTCGATTTAGTGGGACGAGACAAAATAAGACGGGAAGGTGAGTCCTCCTGTGCTGCAGTTCTGGACCGTGCCAAAGCAATAACTAACGCTATAGGAGTGTTTATCGCTGCAGATATGCAACCGTACTCAGTCTTGGAGAATATAAGATTCAAGCATGTGGTCAAAGTGCTTGAGCACTGCTACTACGTGCCATTACATGCATATTTAGTGAGTCTGTTGTGCTTGTAAATGAGCATAAGCTGCAGTTTTTCAGGAATTACCAGCAGGTCAGACTTACAATGTTGTATTTATTTCTTCTCATTGACAATATGCCAGTTTCTAATGCCCTTTCAGTGCTTCAACTGTATGGCCAATGTGCCACTGTTAACTGTTGACATTTGATCTTTTATTATTCCTGCTGTACCGAACTGTGACCCCAGAACAAAGGGACATACCAAACCATGAACTTTCTGTTAACTTACACCTACGATTGGCATAGGTACCCAGGGGGAACCTTGAGGAAACATTATGTTCCCATTACTATTCTTTTTTTTTTTGTTTTGATGTTTCTCTATTACAAACTTCAAACCAAAGAGGTCATGGGGGATGCACATGCCAGGTAGGTTATGTTATGTGATGTCTACCTGCAGTGGTGTAGTGGCCAGCAGCTCACACAGCTGCAGCAGCAGGCTACCCGGGCTGCTCTCATTCACAGCCAGGTAGATGACGTTGGCCTGACCCGATGGCGTCATCACCGTCTCCCCCACGAGCGCAGCCAGCGACAGGGATGACAAGGAGGAGGAGGAAAACGAGGCCATCGCAGCCGCCCCTTCCAACAAAGCTGTATCCGTTACTCCCTTTCCTCCTCCTCCTCCTCCTCCACCTCCACCTCCTCCTCCTCCTCCTCCTGGACCGTTACCCGGCCCCGGCCCCGGCCCCGGCTCGCCGACCCCCGCGCCTCCCACCACCGCCGTCTCCGGGAGCAGGGAGGAGCCCGAGTGGACCACGGCGATGTTGACGCCACCCGAGTCCCTCTCTCTCTCCCGGGGCCGGAGCAGCAGGGGGGGCGAGGGGCGCGCGGGCCCCGTGCAGGCCAGGACAGCCAATAGCAGTGAGAGGGCGGGCCTTGGGGCCACCATGGGGTAATGGGAGGGCCAGTGGCAGCTGTCGGATGGGGTTTGGCAGGTGAGGCCAGGTGGGATTTAGGGATTTTTTTTAGGGTAGTGGGTGACGTCTGTGGGAGAGGAGGGAGGGAGGAGAGGGGCTCACAGTGCTTCACCTGATGAGGACAGGAAACCCTGGAGAGGAGAGAGAGAGAGAGAGAGAGGAGAGGATGATTTAAAATGTGTGTCATCATTCTGCTGTCATATTTCTTCTCCGACTGTAAGACGAGTTTCAAACAATCACTTCTTTTTCTCAGAGTGTTATCTCTAGTGGGACAGGTGATTTATGGAGCTGTTATAAAGCACAGTTCTAACAATGTAAATAAATGACACACTGCACCCACTCATCCTCATATTTATTGTTCCTGCTCAGACATCCTGTAAGTCTGCAAACGTACATCTGTTTACATTCCTAATAATTAGATTCTGCTGACATTCAGGATTAAATAAGACAACAATAAAAGTTAACAGATAAGCATTTGTCAGAGTGCACTTCAAAAACTGCAAAGAGATTATTGTTCATCGACGAAGATGTTGTCCAAATCTTGCGGATTCGTGCTTTAAATGCATTGATGATATTGTAAATACAAGATGGGTCTGATGTCTTAAGGAGTATAGCAGCTTTAATTCCTGCAATCTAACCTTTGTTACAGAATACAACTCCAGCATGATGTGTATTAAATCTTTGGCAAAAACATTTGTGAGTCTGTGGGCCGATGGAAAAAGGGGACCGCCCAATAGCGCAAATATCCATGTTCCATTGGACCAAACAGAAGATTGTCCCGTTATCCCAAAAAACAAAATCCCACCGCTCTGAGCTCCCGTTTATTTTACCAAAAATACACACTCTCCCTGGAGTTTTTTTTGCCCTGAATATCTTTGTGTTTTTGGACGTGCAAATAAAGCCTGGACCTTTGTTGACATCGTAACAATCATAATGTGGCTAATGTGGCTGTCAAAGTTTGGTTAGCTGATGCAACAGACAGACTTTTCCTAAACTTAAGTTACGTATGTAAATTGGTGATGCCAGAAATTGTACTTTTGGAACAGCGGGCCTTCAGGATAATGCTTTTGGTCCAACGGGACATTTTTTGAACTAATGGGTTTTCCAGAATAATGGGCCATCGGAACAATGGCATGGTACCACGGGAAGACAGTTAGGTCCAAGTGTCACTCTCTACGAACTTTCAATAAGATTTGAACATTTTTGCAATCATCAAACTACCTAACAGGAAATAAAAACTAGCTAAATATGGTTAAATATGGTTCTAGTGTGTCAGGTGTGCAAGAAATACTATGCTAAATAAGCTAATTTAGCAAAAGGCTAAATATGTTGACCTTGGTTAGCTATTGGACAAGCCAGCATTTATGTTACCATGCATGGCAGATTCAAATAATCTGAATTAAAACTCCAAACGTAAACCTCAATGGGACTTTGTATGTATTGCAATACTAATGAAACTGTATCAGAGTTTACTGTATAGCTCCCCTGGCTGCAGCCACCTTCTCTCATCTACTTTCCAGATGAAGGGGGATTCATCTCAAACAAGTGTATTGATAAATTGTACAAAGATTATACTGAGAAAAGTAGCACACACTGTACAGTAATTGTGTGCAGTATGGAATTCAGACAGCGAGGGTTTCTGGCTGGAGAAAGTCAGCAGACGGGAAGAAAAAAAAAGCACAGTATGCAGGTCAGGTCATTTCCTCTGAGAGATAAAGTTTGGAAGAGTGGTTTTCATTTCTAACAAATTTAGGTTTTTTTCCACGATCCAACACAGACTTGGGTCTGTGTCGCGCCGTGTGGATGGGCCCAGAGGAACAGGCGAGAGCAGGACCGCGGAGAATAAACGGTGAGAACAAGCAGAATGAAGAAGCAGAGAAAGTCCTGTGGGTGACGAAGGGGATAGGAGATGAAGCGAAGGGTGGATGGAGTGTAGATTCAGCTGCAGTGGGGGGACAGATGCAGTGTGTGTGTGTGTGTGTTTGTAAGGGAGAGCAAAAGGGTGCAAAATGAGAGCTGCATATTTATGAGAGTGAGGCGGAAAGAGAGGAGAGAGCGTGAGGATGTTATACAGAGTGTTTGTGTGCAGCGGACAAGGAGTGTATTTCAATCTGAACAATGACACTCGTGCTACGACGTGGAATGATTCTTGGGAATAGAAAACAATCTGTGCACAATTTGACATAACGGCCAAGTCTAAATGTTCTTACAACATGTTAAGATGCAAATAAAAATGAAAATAAAATCACGCTGAAGAAACTTCAGCAACGAATTCTCTCCACAGCTGCCCTTTGGCTCTGTATTTTCACTCTATTTCCCCGCATGAATCCTGTGGGGAAATTATTATTCCCATCTTCATTTCCCACTGCTGGTTGCTATTATAATGAAGATGCAACTGCACATGCTTTAAAGTCATTCGACTTCATAACCTAGGCTAAATGTGTAGAATGTTAATGTTAAAACACTGCCTTATTTTAATTATTTCATGAAAATCATTAAACTCAGAGGCGCCCATGAATATTTTATCTGCACGTGGTTTGATTGGCACTGCTGTCAACCAGCAATACTAATTACTTTTGATAATTGCAAAGTATGAACATCGTCGAGGTATGAGTAGCATCTAGTGACACCTAGTGGTGAGGTTGCAGATCGCAACCAACTGAATAATACTTGCCTCACCTTCTCTTTTCAAGCATGAAGGAGAAATTACAGTGACTGCGAAACTCATAGAAGATGCAAAAGGCCGTATGTAGAGCCAGTGTTTAGTTTGACCATTCTAGGCTACTGTAGAAACATGGCAGACTCCATGGAAGAGGAATTTTCAGGTGATCACACACTTATAAAAACATAGATTGGTTATTTTCCACTTCTGCCATATTGGTGATACAATACGATTATCTATTTTTCAACTATATCATCAGTAGGTTTCAAGCATCAGCATATAGACTCATTTAATGTTGTATAACAGTGTCCCTGTAACCAAGTAAGTAACCAAAGCACTGTCCTCCCCATTCCCTGTTAAACTGGTGTTGGCTGAAAAGGATCCTTCACAAGATAGAAAATATACCCGGGGACCACTCGTGTACGTTTCTTGGAATACTCCAACATAGTTGATTATTCTTAGGGGGAAAGAACAACACAACAGAAATGTATCATAAGATAATAGATATTTATTAAAGATCCAGTGTGAAATTTTTATGAGTATTTATTGGCAGGCAGTTTCTATTAGTGTATAATCACCTGAAAATAAGAGTCATTGTGTTTTTGTTGTCTCATATTGAACCCTTTATATCTACAGTGAGAGCGGGTCCTCTTCCATGGAGTCTGCCATGTTGAATCGCCACTTTTGTACAGTAGCCCAGAGCAGACAAACCAAACACTGATCTAGATATGGACTTTTGCTTTTCATGTGAATTTGCCAACCAGAGTTTTTCTTAGATGCTTGGAAAGAGAGGGTGAGGCTTGGGAGAGTATTCATCTGGTTGCAGTTTGCAACTTCACCGCTAGGTGCCACTAAATCCTACACACTGGACCTTTAAAAATATCTCAACACAGAATACCACTGATGCCAAGATTCTTAAAGTTTGTTTAGATTAGAGTAGATTAAATATTAGTTGAATTATGACTGTACTGTGATGATACTGATGTTCATATTGACATTTTTACATTTATATAAACATTGGCATGGGATGAAAATGGCACATTTCCCAAAGTAGAGGACCAATTTATTGATTACCACTAAATTTGTTCATGATCATCATAAAAAGAAAAACATTTAAGCTAATCTAACAATATCAAACATGAATTCACAGATTGGTGAGGCAGAACATTTATCAAATGTTATTTGCATAATATATATATAATAATATAATTGTTAAGCTTCTTGAGACATTAATATTAAATCTTAGTTAAATGAACAAAAATCTTAAGGAGTAGATCCCTGTGGTGGAAGGAGCCATGGCAGCAAAAATTGTTGGCATGAGCATGTGTCACCATGCTTAATAACCATGTTGTACACCTGCATGTATATGATTGGACGTTGTTTAGTCATGTGACAGCCACCCAGCTGGGGAAAGAGACAGTGATTGCTAAGTATGAATGAAACCAGCTGATGCTAATCAGATGATGCAAGCACAGCTTCCCTCCTCCGCTGGAGCTTAGTGAGCTCAAAGTGGCCACACACTCAGTGAAACTTATTTCACCCTTCAGCACACAACATGAAACTGAGTGATGCCTGAGTGAAGACCATGCTAACAACAAACCTTATCGAAATCCCAACATACACACACATAATATAGCTGTCAAGTTCATTGCAAGATATTTTATCTGTACAGCTTTTTCATTAGCTGTCCCAAAGACGCTCTTTGTCTCTGGATCTCTTATCTCTTCTTGTATTATTTCCACCGTGTGAAGAGACCTTTTCTACAGTTGACAGAAACCTCTTGACTTCAACAGAAATTGCTCATTGTACCAGGAAGAGAAGAATAGAGAGTGCCAAACTCATAATTTAACCAAATATTGATCTTAGTGTTTAAAAAACTGCAGATGACATGTGGTATTATCATGGTAAGGGGCGGGTACAGATTTAAAAAATACAGATTTAAGATTTAAGATATGAAGTTAACGGATGGAGGGCTATGCCTCAAACACACCTCTAATTAGCGTCCCTTCCAGCCCTGTTTGTCTCAGTTTTCTCTCCCCTACCCTCTCTTTACCTTCCCCTTCCAATCTCATTCCTTCCTATTGAATCCGGTGCATACCTCTCCCACATCTCATTGTAGGTATCGCCTGGGGACCTGTGAGCAGCTCAGGTGGACACACACCTGAGACGGAAACCCCACTCCAAGTCTCTCCAGCATTTTCTCCCAGACCAGCCTAAGAGATGACATTCCTCTTCCACCATCTACATCCATTCATCTGTCCTTAACATCAAACCTCAAGAAATTCAATTAAACCTTGAAATGAAATATTGTTGCGGTGTGGTCCTTGCTAGTAGACAATTTACAGCTCTTATACAAGGGCCTTGAAATCAAAAACCTTTGTGTGACACCCTTGTCCGATGGTTACAAACCTTCCTGTGATCTCATCTTCCACTGATGTTTCAGCTGATGATGCATTAGTGCAATATTGGACTGCTAAAATATGAGAACAGATTTTCTGAGTGATGGGAAATGAGAGCAGAATAGTCCCAGTTGTATCTTCAGTAGAAAAATCCACCATCAGATCATTTTAGTTTCAAATACCACCAGTCTCGTCTCGTATGTTCAATACTTTTTTTTAGAAGTTTAGTGTTGTAATTTCCTTTTTGGGTGCACCCACTTTCCCCCTAAATAACCTCATCTCACTTAGTGATTTCATCAGTTTCCTTTCATCAACTTCTAGGAAAAGATATGAAACGTATTTTTTCCAGCTTTAAGTTGGAAATTGGGGGGAAATAGAGTGACGATAACGCAGTAAGACCAAGACAGCAATCTGGTCTATTACCGTAGAGACAGAAATTGGGATCTCTGTTCGCTAAACTGAAACCTGACTCTCTTTCGGGACTTTGTCAGTGATGGAAACAGCAGCATTGTGAGTGATCATGGAAATAAATTACAGCTTCAGAAAAGAGCCATGTGTCGCTCTCAAACGGATGAAATAAAAGAAGCAGGAGTGAGTCAGTGCTCATTGTTAATGTACAATATAGAGAAGATGCAACAACAAAAGAAAAGACCTTTAACTGGAGCTCAGCTTACAGAGCATTCACAGCTGTGGACTATCTTAACTGTGAAGATATCATGGTGGACAATATCACATGAAAGGGAGTGTTATTGTTCTGAATATAATTGTGATTATCTTCGATCTACGACCAAAACACAATAGCACGACCTCAACTGTGATTTTGCTTTTATACAACAATTCTACAAGCATCATTTACAAGTGAACAAGAGTAAGTGACAACAGATTATGATTTGTTTGTTTGCTTTATAACATATTTGGCTCCACCAACACAAAATGTTCTGTAACTGGACTGTTGCCAAGCAACGCATGAACGTTTTCCTGAACACTAGCTTGCAAGCTACTCTGTGGTGGCTACTTTATAGCATCTATACCACCACTGAAATAAGTCTGGTTCGGTTTGGTTAAATCATCTTTTGGTTAAATCATCTTTTGGTTAATATTATCAGAAGGTAGATGTGTTCTCACCAAAGAGAACCAAACAAGATGCAGGAAACTGGGCAGGTACTTTGTTAATTCACCACCTGTTGAGTGTTTTCAGCCATTACCATTGTTTTTGACCCTGTGTTTAATTTTAGCAGGTATCACCAACCAGCTCTTATTTTAGTGAGAAATCTCAATCTTTGAAACAGTTTGCCTCATTCCCATGGTCTTCTCCCACTAAAATAGCACAGCTAATTAAAAGAGGGTGGTGGCCAGTTCTTGAGGCGACAAAATCCAAAAGTTTGGACAGAAATTCAGTTTTTATGGATTATATTGATGCTGAATTGACATTAAGACTGTTGACGTATGACGTCCTTTATCATGTGTTTGTAGAGTTTTTACAGAAACATAAGGAATTGTTAATGTCATATTTCTTAAAGGAAGTTTGCAATATTGCAGGAAGCTTTAGTTTAATTCAAAACTGCTGATTTGTTTGTTTTTTTAACGTTCTTTCAACACTACAGAAACAGTAGGTACCTGCTGAGGTATGATAAGACGTTGACTGCTGTTAGTTATTGGTTTGATTAATGTTTTAATGTGTGCAAAGTTTATTACAGTCTAAGATTGAATTTCCTTTGAATTTCCTTCGGGATCAATAAAGTATCTATCTATCTATCTATAGATGACCATTAATGTAACTTTAAGATTAGAACGCCTGTAAAGTGGAGTGATGCAAGTCTCAGTGGTGCTGTGCTGCCTCTTGTACAATCAAATTACTTGGACAGGACTAGCTGCTGTATAATGATGGAGATGCAACGATTAGGAACACAAAACAAAATTGTAGACACATCCAGTAAGTCTACCGTTTCAGTGCCAAGCACCTGCCAGCAAATCTAAACTTTCTCCAGACCTCAGTGACACACTGGCATCAGCAGTCAAAGTTTTTTAAAGGTCATTGCACCAATAAACGTCCCTTCACAGAATAATACGAGGATGAAACATATAAAAGGTTACTTCTTCACATCGTCCTCGATGTTTTAAGGGTGCTGAATGAAAAATATTGCAAAACAAGCGACTACCAAAGACGTCATTTCACTTGGAGTCGACCGAGCCAGTACACTGCAGCTTTGACCTAGTTAAAGGATGTCAAAGCTCTTCTAATGCAGAGAGAGAATGCAGTCTTTAAGAATGATCAGAACAGCTCATTCCTCCCCGGTGGCCATTTGAAAACACTTCACTCCAAAACTGCACTGGCTTTGCTTTGTCCCCGTGGATTAGCATTTCATAAATTAATAAATGGCTCAATGAAGCCAAAGCACATGTGTTTGCTATGTAAGCAGAGCTCTTTCATGTCTTAGCTAGTATAGCATAGATAATATTTGCAAGCACATAATCGCTCAGAACTGATGCAAGAATCCCAGAAGCTAAGCAGTCGCAGGCTCAGGCTTGATGCAACGCAAAGGTGCAAATGAAGCGTTGGCTTGAATATTCGAGTATAGAAGATGATCTGCAGCAGTTCACCTAACTGTTTTACGGCTCAGTTTACTGATGCTGAGGAATATAAATGGATGGATTTCTTCACCGCTCAGGTAGCTGAATTTCTCATCAGTTCTGTGAGCTTTAGGCAGACTGTTTAAAGAGGTGAGTATTGGATTGTCAGAGGACTCGGGTATTCCACCAAGGCTCGCAAGATATGCAATTGAAAGATTCTTCTACCATTCAGCACAACATGAATACCTCATTCATAAAACAGATTCCAGACTCCAGACAGGCGCTCAACAATGTAGAAGTTTGTCTACATTACTGGCTGAAGGCACGCAAACTTGTTGGAATACTTTTTTTTCCTCTTAATTGAGTCTATCAGGTAACATTTGTGTTTCTTACAGTGTTGTGTAGCACTATCAACAAGTCCCACAAAGAATGTCTCTCCACATATCTCTATGTACCGTTGGTATGGGGCTGTTTTTCATGGTTTGATGCTCCTCAAGTTACAATTAACTCTTCAACATACATGTTTTAGTTTGAATAGCGTTTCAAACTTTTTCACAACAGTTTGTGGAAGACTTTTCAGTTTCAACGTGATATTTATGAGAAAAAAAACTGCTGTTATTGGTGTATGTAATGGAAAGCTTTCTCTCCTTTTTCTTTTTTTTTTAAATTGCAAGATATTACAGAATTGTTAATTCCTTGCTGGGAACGTTGGTGATCTAAGTGCTGGAAGCCACCGGGCACGGCTGCGACGTATTCAGGGTGCTAGAGGGGCCACTGGAGCTGATTGTGGTTCCTCTAGACAATGATCGTGATCCCACCAGCAGTGGGCATGTTTCAGAAACGTCCCAGAAGTGGATCTTTGCTCCTAAGTCTTTGACAGATGCTGCGACAAGCAACACAGAGCAGATCGAGCTTGCAGGAAGCCAGAAGAAACAGAAACGGCATAGAGAATCCAGTTGATTTCTAGAATAAAACCCAAAAAAACGGGGAACAATTTAACTACACAGGCCTTTTTACTCATGATAGAAGCACATAAACCAAGGAAAAATGAAGTCTCCACTTCCAAAAGGTGTGGACAACAGACCAATATGGCATCATGGCTGCAAGGTAACAGGCATAACACTTAAATGGGGAGGCACATTGGGCGGAAGTTCCTGCATGAAAGTTGTAAAGGGTTTGCTGAACGCACACTCTGTTTTTTGTTGTTTGCTTTGGCAATTTTGGGTCGCTAAAGGTGCTCTGAACAAAATCTGGAATTTCATGTTATCGCAAGAAAAGCACTAAAATCAGCGTTAATCAAAGTTTGTGTAGATGTTTTCATGTGACCAGTGTCAGAGACACCATGGATGAAAATGTAATGAAGGCTGAAGGGTGCACAGAAAGCCTGCATGTGAATCATACCTGTTATGCTACATAGCCTTAATACCAGCCATTAGTCATGTTGTTGGCCTTGGCTGTACGGTCTGTGCAGGCTCAAGCTGTTGACACTCATCAGCCTTGGATACATAGAGAATGTGAAGCAGTCTGAGGCCTGCAGGCTGCCAAACAGCAGAGCCAGACAGCTGGCAAGGTGCTGGCACGGTCTCAGCCTTCAGTGGTTGGATGTCTATTTGGAGGAAATGTTAAATGCTGTACCCAAGACTGTCCAGATATTATTTAAACGTTTGCCTGGTGCTGAAAGGCCTTTTACAGTAGATCACAGACTGCAGCACAGGTGAAGAGGCAGCACACTTAAACTCACCTGGGCACATGTTATTTTGATGCTTCTTTTCTACGCTGAAGAAAGGATTTCTTTTTGTATTTTCGGCGCATGTTGTCAGTTTGATCGTCGATTATAAAGGTTTCTTGTTATCTTTTTTCTCCAGTCTTCAGAAATCTTCCAGTTGTTATATATTTTTTTTCAAAATCTTGCTGCTGCAGTGACCCACTTTCCCATCACCATCATTAAAAATCTCATCTTGTTTTATGTCGTCTTATCTTTTCAGAGGACAAGATTATCTTCTCTGTATCGATTAAAGTTAACATGTGCGCTGCGTTGCGTTTGTGTCTCGGCAGTGAGACGAGCAGAACTATTGAAACGATTTTCTCCTCCTCTTAGCAGCTGTTATTTCCCCCGAACCTGCAGTTAAACTGACACTTGGTGGTTTGTTCTGTAATTTGACAAGTTGTGAGTGGTGAAAATGAAGGTAATTTACCACCGACCCCACTCTCTAAAAATCACTTTTTGGATCTTTAAATTTTTTTTGCTTCATCTTGCAAGGACAGGCGGTACAGAAATATGAGGCTTTGAATGGTGCATTGTGCGCTTGCCAAACACTTAAATGAAACTATTGAATGAAATAAATCAGGAATTTAGACAGTGTTGCCTGTGGAGTAAATCACTGTTATCTTTCTGTTTTCTCTTTGATTTAGTGACACTTGGTGGTTGCACACACATAGACAGTTTAAATACGGACATCATATCCGTGATGGCACCCACAAGGTTTCAAAAGAGCGGTTGTCAAGCTCAGAGTGTGGTGGCTCTGGATGCTGTGTCGTTTTGGCAGTCCTGCCTCTGCTGCTTCCCAACTAATCTAGAAATCAGCAAAGACATGGATCATCAGTGGAGCTGAGGCGGGCTGAATGAAGCTTGGTTGCTCAAACAAGTCACCTGTAGCACCCACGCTGTTAATTCTGCATAACTTTAAGCCTTAATATAATTTGAACAGGTGAGTTCTATAAAAATTCACCCTCAGTACAGTTGTCATGAACGGGGAAATTAGATATAGAGACCAAAACTGTTTTTTGTACCAGGCTGTAAACATGTTTATATCTGCTGTGAAGTTGGACATTTAAACATGGGGACTTATGGAGACTGACTCACTTCTGGAGCCAGCCTCAAGTGGACGTTTGAGGAACTGCAGTTTTTGGAACTTCCGCATTGGCTTCACTTCACAGCCATGGACAGTTGCCACTTGGTTGCACATAATAACTGTTGAGCTCGACAATTCCAGTAAAAATGAATTAAATTCATTCACTGCTCTTTGAAATGCCGGTGGAACTAAACTTTACTGGCGAAATTCTGGTCATGAATAGTATCAAAAAAATGGACGTCGATAAAGAGAAAATCGTCTAACTTCAAACAGCAGTCACTTTGAAGCCGAGATGGGATCACTGAGCATAAATTTGGCGTTCAAAATTGGTTTGAGGTTTAGAATTTGGGCTGTTGGTCTGGACGTTTAATGGGCCTTAATCAAAACCAGCGTGGAAAATCTGAAATGAACAGCTGTGGTGGTAGTGAATGTGTCAAAAACCTGCATGCAAATTAAGCTGTTGTTGGAAAAACAAAATGCGTCCTACACATACACCCACCGAAGGGATGAGAAGAAGAAACGCTGTGAAAATGGCTGCTTGTGGGTTAGATGCTGGAGCATATTGCGAGTTTAGCACGTTGCACTGCTGGTGAGATAGATTTTTTTTTTTTTTACTGAGCTTGTGTGAAGGCTGCTAATGCATGATTGATCATCAATCAGTACTCTGCTGCCTGAGACGCAGGGGGATGCACCAGACCTAGAGCATGAAACATCTGCAACTGTGAAAGTAAATACCAAATCCTTTGTAGAAACTACGTGCACGTTAATTCTTCAAATCCACTGTTTTAGCAACATAACAGCTGCGCGCCGATAAAGCTTTACAGGCACACGTGTCTCGCTTCGATTTCCGTTCTTGTGTGCGCATGTAGGTACAGTGATTTGAGAGGTTAAAAGGAAGTAATGGCCAACATCAGTCGTCTCTCAGAAACAAAGACAAGGTTTATGGATGTAGAAGAAGAAGAGACATGGGTACAGATAGCGGGGAGAACACGTGGGATGAAGACATGTAGAAACCCGCTGTCTAGAGATTTTTCTCTGGACAGGGGGTGAATGAGGTGGGAGGAAGAGGGAGCAGTCGGGAGCCTACACTACAATCAATCAACATCAATTTAGGTCAGCTTTCCTACAAAGCAGAGTACAGTACATGTCCTCGGGAGCTTTGAGCCTCCTGCTCCGAGGGCAGAGCGAGCATGGCCGCTCCCCTGCGTATTAATTACATGTACTTATGGTGCCCAGGAGTTTTATGTTAGTGTAGGTTTTTCTTTTTTAATATGCTTTTTATGGAATGTACTGCTCTCATGCTGGCACTCCAGCCTGTGTTACTCCTCCCACTACTGTGAATTAGCTTTATTCTCCTCTGCCTACTTTCCTGAGGCGGTATTCAAAGGATAGTTCATGCTATGGAAAGTGTGAAGCACTCATAAATATGGAAGTTTATAATGAATATGTGTTGTTTCTTGGTTGATCTGTGAGATTTCACAGTTGTTTTAGTTCTTCATCATGACACAACCCATCTCCTGGAAATGAACTGGGCTACATAGCCTAATGTAAACTAAGATAGTGATTTAATTTGCCATTTGCCAAATTCTTAAGCCCCGTTTTGCTTTGTGCTCCAGTTGAGCAAGCCTCAGGCAACTTTCTCCTTTCCTGTACTTAGATGCTACGTGTTAACTCATCTATGTTGAAAATACAACCAAATTTTGAAGATGGCTGAAAGATAAAAGCGACATATCGTCACATCTTAAGTTAACTAATAATGATTTGACAAGTTTTTTATGGGTTTCAGACTGTTGGTTGGACAAAGTAATTTGAAGATATCTATGGAGCTCACAAACTGACATAATATAATAAAAGATGTAACTAAATACATTACAAATGTAAAAAGAGGCTTTGCCTACAATTAAATGGCCTTTTCCTTTACCACCATCTTGTTAATCAAATTAAAGAAAGTCAGTGATCTATTTCCAACATTTCTCATGCCATCGTGAAGGGTTGTAGGTTTGTGTGTAGCCAGGTTGCAATGACAGATGGGTTGAATTTTATGTACTGTGTATGATCTGGTGACTTGAGTTACATCAGACGAGCTCTGTGTATGAAGCAACAAAGAGGGCGACGGGAGATGGCCTTGAAATATAGAAGAAAATAGACAGTATGTATGTTTGTGTTGCCGGCCTCAGGCCTAGGGGTACCTGGGCCAGTGACAAACCTGCTACACCGCAATCTGTGATACAGAATAGAAGAGACACACACGTTTGTCTGGTGTTTACTTCACGGCAGGAGGATTTATTCTTCCTTTCATTTATATATAACCCTAACCCAGGTATCAAACATATCTGTTGTCTTAATGGCTCAACTTAAATATCATTTTGCATTACATGGCCACTTAAGAGAATCAAACTCAAACAGTTCCTTCACATATTAATTTGCATTAATAACACAATAACTCGGTGAGGCTACTTGGAACCGTTCAACACATTCCCATTATTTCAGGATTATCAGAAAACACATATACTTAATACACTCATACATTTAACCCGCTTTTGTTCTTCTGTACTTTAGTACATCCTTTTAACAAAACCCAAACATTTCAATTTGTTATAAAGAATAGTTATTCGCATTGACTTCGACTCTGAACAACAAAATTAAAACTTCATTCATTCGTTCATTTAATAACGCTATTTCTACTCATACATACACATACTGAATTAATGGCAGTGAGTGAATTCACAGTGCATTTGGGTTAGCTTTTCCCACACATTACCCCATATACTCCACAAGTCCGCTAGTATTACCAAGTTAGCATCATGCCCTTTATGTCTATTTACAGGCGATTTTTCTAACAAAACGTTTCTCTGACCAACATGTGCAAACAACCGCCAAAGGTGCAGGTTACACACTTAAAATCTAGCGTGTGCACTACATTAAAGACATCTTTACTAACCTGTGATACAGAATAGAAGAGACACACACGTTTGTCTGGTGTTTACTTCACGGCAGGAGGATTTATTCTTCCTTCGCGTGTATAATGGTACTATTCTATACCCCTCAAGCACAGCGCACCCCCTAGCGACTTGTTTGAGTATTGTATCTGCCATACAATATAACAATGTAATTGATATTTGTCTTTAGCTACTGCTTATGACACAATAAAAATAAAAAAATATATGGGTGTCTGTTTCCCGCAATTTAACCCTTTACACTCTCCCCTGCTTTTTTTTGAATGTCTCCTGACATTTGCTATGACCTGAGAGGTGTACTTGAGCATGTGACTGGTCAATATGCCTGGGTGAAGTAGTTACAGCAGTAAGGGTGTGGGTGTGTGAAGAATGGAAGGGGAACAGCACTATGATAACTTGGTAGGGGGGTGTTTGTCAGTACTGAGTGTGCTCCCCCATTCCACTGCTGGTATGATGGCTGTCCCAGCATGCCATAGGTGAACATCTCTTTTGGTCTGACTGTCCGTTGGGATCTTCTGACCGCTCCCGCCTCCACCTGGTGTCCTTCCTCTTCCACTGCACTGTTCTCCAGCATTCTGTCCTGTGGCTCTTCCTCCACTACCACATCCTCAAGAGCTTCATTCTGTGCCGGTGGTATAATCTCCCCCTTGTCCTCAGGCTCTGTTACTTGTCTGACAGTGGGTTGAAACTCACAGGCTCTGGCACTTAGTTCTCGCTCAGTGTGAGGATTGTGCATGGTCTGGTTTTGCTTTGTTTGTTGAGGTCTCACTAACCTGTAGCATGGGATCTGCTGGTAAGTGTACTCCTCATCTGCGCTGTCTGTCTCTTCGTCATGCGTGTTTATGACTCTCTGTTTCTGTTTCTCTGACTGTACTTTACCTCTCTGACCTTGTGCAGGAAGTGTTTCTTCCAGGGGCAGTTCATTCACTGGCAAGAGGAGATTCCTATGGAGCACCCGCAATTTTTTAGGTCCCCTCTCAGGTTGCACCTTGTAAACTGGTCCATTATCAACTCTCTCCACCACACGGTGCACTACCTGCTCCCAGTAAGCCCGCAACTTGCCAGGCCCACCTCTCTCAGACAAATTTTTTACCAGCACTCTGTCACCTGGCTGAAGCACAACACCCCTGACTGCTCTGTCATACCGTTTCTTGCCTTTTGCTGAAGATTTTTCACTATTGTTTGCTGCAATTTCATATGCAGAACGCATCCTCTCTGCCCATTTCTGGGCATATGTTCGCCGATCAGACGGCTCAGTCTCTCTTTTGGATGGGAACAGTAAGTCAACAGGTAAGCGAGGAGATCGCCCATATAGAAGGAAGAATGGGGAAAAGCCGGTGGACTCATGCCTCGTGCAGTTGTAGGCATGCACGACATGTGGAAGGTGATCTTTCCACTGACTCTTTTTTCCTCTTCCAGGGTCCGCATCATCTGAAGGAGTGTGCGATTCAGCCTCTCCACTGGGTTACCCTGCGGGTGGTATGGTGTAGTTCGTGAATGACCAATACCAGACAGTTGCTGTAATCTGTTGAACAAACTGTTCTCAAATTCCTTCCCCTGATCGTGGTGAAGCTTCTCAGGATATCCAAATCGAGGGATGAAGTCTTGGAATATCTTTTCGGCTGCTGTTTTTCCTGACTTGTTTCTTGTTGGGTACGCTTGAGCAAAGCGTGTGAAGTGGTCAACAAGTACCAGGATGTACTCGTAGCCCTGACTTTGTTCCAGGTGGAGGTAATCAATGCACACCAACTCGAACGGACTGCTTGTGGAGATGTGTCCCATGGGCGCTTTCTGTGGAAGATTGGGACGTTTCTGTTTAATGCAGGCACATTTTGTGTTAACATAGTCCTCTATATCATGCTGCATGTTGGGCCAATAAAACCTTTCGCGGGCGAGATGGGTCACTTTCTCTGCACCAACATGCCCCATGTCATTGTGCAGGGTCTTTAGCACCATGGGTTTCAACTTCTCAGGGAGGACGAGCTGCTTGTGTGTTTCAGTTTGTCGGTAGAGAATGCCCTCATCCACCTTCAACTTATTCCATTCATACAGCAATCTCCTTGTCTCTTTCCTCATGTTTTTTTTTTCTGTTTCGTTGGGAGTCCAGTTTTGAAGTTTTAAGGAAACAACTTCCTTGATGGCTGAGTCCTCTTGCTGTGCTGCACAGATGTTTTCTGGTGTAACACTGGAAATACTCTGGGACGGCACAACATCTTTATTCACATCATCAAGCTGTAAGGCTGCCACCCAAGGCACATCATTGTCTTGTACTGCTTTGCTGCCTTGCCAGACTGCAGACACAATCTCAGGTGACATAGTCTCGGTGTGTTCTTTCATGCCATCCTGAAATTTCACAGGGTACCTTGACAGAGTATCGGCATCTGCATTCATCTTCCCTGGTCTGTACTTAATATCAAAGTGAAAGTCGGCCAGCTCACCCACCCATCTGTGTCCAACGGCATTTAGTCTGGCGGTACTGAGGACATAAGTCAGGGGGTTGTTATCTGTATATACTGTAAATGTTGGGGCATAATACAAGTGGTCTCGAAACTTGTCACAGATAGCCCACTTGAGAGCTAAGAACTCAAGTTTACCGGAGTGGAGGTGGTAATTTCTCTCGGCAGGGGTTAGAGTTCTTGAACCATACCCGATGACTCGCAACTTGTTGTCCTGACGCTGATATAGCACTGCTCCTAAACCTTCGCTGGATGCATCTGTGTGTAATATGAATGGGAGGTCAAAGTTCGGGTAAGCTAGGATAGGTGGATTAGTCAGCATGTCGACAAGCTTGGCTACAACATCCCTGTGCTCTGCTCTCCATGTGATGGGTGTTTTTGATGGAAGCTGCCCCTTTTCTCCCTTCCTAGCCCTACCTTCACTTTTGCTCGTCAGCTTCTGGGTGTTACTTCCTCGGCTTCCGTGGGTTTGTGCAACAGTTCAAACAGAGGTTTAGCCAACCGAGAGAAGTCTTGGATGAAGGAGCGGTAGTACCCGAGAAACCCCAGCAGGGACTTAACATCTCCAACTGTGCGAGGCTCTCTCTCTTTAAGTGCCATCACTGCTGCCAAATCCTGTGGATCAATCTTGACTCCTTCTCCAGACACCAGTCGGCCAAGGTAACGAACCTCTCTTTTAAACAACTCACACTTGGCTGGTCTCAGTTTGATGCCATGTTCTCTCATGCGGCCGAGGACTTGTCTGAGATGGTGTATATGATCCTCAAAGGATGCTGAGTAACACAGTACATCATCGAGATATGGAGCACAGCACTCGTCTCGAACACCTTCCAGCACACCCTCCATACACCTCTGGAAAGCGGCAGGTGCATTCGTCAAGCCGAATGGGATTCGCATCCATTCATACAACCCCCACGGTGTACTGAAAGCTGTGAGGTGTCTGGATTCCTCACTCACAAACCCTTGATGGTATGCGCTACCTTGATCCAGTATGGAGAACCAGGTATTACCTCCCAAACTGTCAAGCAGGTCTTGGATTCGTGGCAATGGATGACGATCTGGAACAGTCTTTTGGTTCAGCCCTCTGAAATCCACACACAGCCTGAGACTCTGATCCTTTTTCCGAACACAAACCACTGGGGAGGCATATGAAGACACAGATTTGCGAATCCAACCTCTGTCTAGGAGATTCTGCACATACTCTTTCACCTCCTTATACAAGGGTTTGGGTATCGAGTTATAGCACCTTTGGACAGGGTTGTCATCTACAACCTTGATCTTTAGTTGTAAGCTGGGTATACAACCTATGTCTCCTTCTCCTCTTGCAAACACATCAGATTCCTCAAAAGCATCTGGTGCACAATCTCCTGCTGTTGCTGATCAAGATGTTCTAAATTGACAGGAGGGTGCCATTTTTCTTGTGTGTGAGACTGTCCTGAGTTGCTTGTGCTCTTGCTGGTGTTGCTGGTTGGGCCAACCTGTGCGGTGCAAAGGTATGTGTCACAGTCTGACTTTGCTGGCTGCTGGGAGGGTGAACAGAGTTTTACTGGCCTGCTGTCAATGATTTCTTCAATGCAGCCTAAGACTGTTCTGGGTGACAGGAAGATGTCATGCTTGGTGTGGTTGCTGACTGGAATCTTTACAGTTTTTGAGGCACCCGGGGGTACATCAACTAGTGCAGGAAAAAGTTCTAGCCCTTCTGGTAAGACACTCTCAAGGGTAGGTTCGAACAGCATCGTTCCTCCCTGTGGCCATGACCTGACACGACACTTTACTTCGCATATTTGGCCGCTTGGAACTGTGAGACCTCTCTTTCCCACCCTGGCGGTGTCATTCACCAGCTTTTCTTGAACTGGAGCCTCACTGATGACAGAGACAATGGTTTTGGCTGTACCTCGATGCAGCTTTAATGCTTCTGCTAGCAAGTCACTTAGGCTGACACTTCCTGGCTTCTCAAGACTCTCAAGGATGATTTCCTCTATTACATTGAACCCAAGCAGTGGACCACTAGCACAGCTCTGACTCACTAGCATTGGTACATCAATGGCTACCTTACCATGTCTCTCACTCTGTATTTCCACTTGAATTTCAACCCACCCCTCAAAAGGTACATCTGTCCCATTGGCTGCGGTGATTCTGAGTGGATCATTTGGCAATAGATCTTCAAGTGGCCTGATTTTGACATCTGGTAAATGTTTTTCTAACCAGGACTTTTCCAGTATAGTAACCTGAGCTCCACTATCTAGCAACATGTCAATTTGCACATTATTGAGATTGCAGGAAACCACACACTTTTTGCCTATCAGTTTTGCTAGGCGATTTCCTTTTCTTACTCTGTGTTTCAATGCTGTCTGGCTCTTTGTTGTAGTCATAGGGTCAAGGCTGGTTACTCTGACAGGGGACTCTTGTTCCTGTTCGGTCACTGGTGGTCCCTCCCCAGTGACCCCATCACGTTTCCCGTAGACTTAGTCTTTGACAGGCAGCCGACAGCTCGGTGCCCTTCCTGGCCACACTTGAAACAGTGGTTGCAGCTTGCTGTCCCTTGTGCCATACATGGCTTGCATTTCCCCCTTGTGGCAGGCTTGGATGGCTGCACAGTATTTACTGAGTTGGCCTGTGGTGACTCTGCAGTATTGGCCATAGGGGTGAGAACCTTCTCAATAGTTTTTGCTAAGGCTGAAACATGTGCTGTCAGTTCATATATAGCTGTGCGGTTTGCCTGGACTTCAGCTTGAGTTCGAAGAACGCTGGCTTGGACTTCGGAAGGAGGCTGGGCTGCATGTTGTTTCTCCCCTTCCTGTGTAGTGTTGACTGTGACTGTTTTGGTTTTGTGTGACTGACCTAAGCGTGCCTGTCTCTCAACCTCTTCACTAACTGACTTTGTCATTATCTCTAAGATAAAATCATCAGTTACACTTGGGTTTGTGATGAGAGGTTTAAGGTCCCGCCTAAGATATGCATATTTCTCACTTATTCCCTGATACAGTGAGTGGAGAAATACTCCACGTACCAGTTTACTGTCATATTTGAACTCTGAGCTACCTTGTTGCGAAGCAAACAGTACTCTCTGCTTTAGCCCCATTAACCGGTACATGAACTGTTGTGGACTCTCTTTGTCTTGCTGTTTTGTATTGCTAAGCTCCTGAAACAACTCTGCACTACTCTTGTCTCGTAAGTGTGCTCTGAGAAAACGCTTGAGCTCAGCTACTGTTAACCCATCTTTGGTCATCAGCATGTCTCGGAAAGTACCAGGCTTGATTATCTTAAGAACAGTACGAATTACCTCTGTCTCTGTGAAATTCTCAGATAACCCTTCATCAATCTGTCTACACAATGAGCTATAGTTAACCTCAGAACCTGAGTCAGAAATCTGTCCACTGTGTATCTTGAATTCTCTACGTGGCAGTAATGCTGTAACATCTGCTAGTTTTACAAGACCGGTTACCTGATCAGCAACCACTGGTGTCGGTGCTGTTTTACCCATTACTGGTGCGACCACTACTGGTTCAGTCTCTGACACTGAATCACTGTCCTCTTCATCAGATGCTCTGCCACATCCATCAACGGCCGGCAGTGAGAGCAGTTCATCAATGAGGTCACGGAAGACAAGCAGGCGAGCCATCCCTTGGTCCTCAAGACTCCTCAGTTGTTTACTTCTCAAAAAGTCAACAATAAAGTCAAAGAGTTCCACCTCGGTCGATTCCACACCTGGCAAATCTTCTTCCACCTCGTCTTGGCACGATACTGCAAGCTTGTAGAGTAAGTCTCTGTTGGCAGAGCTGGCCAGCTGATGGAGCTGTTGCTGGATGTTCCATCGTAGGTCTCGTAAAGCTGTCATCTCTGGATCTGACGTCTGATGTTTTGTTCGTCAGCTCAGGAAACAGAAAATCAGGATCACACGGTTCTGGGATAATGAGCGCTGGTACACCAGGAGACGCTAATCCCGGACGAGCCCCCAATTGTTGCCGGCCTCAGGCCTAGGGGTACCTGGGCCAGTGACAAACCTGCTACACCGCAATCTGTGATACAGAATAGAAGAGACACACACGTTTGTCTGGTGTTTACTTCACGGCAGGAGGATTTATTCTTCCTTTCATTTATATATAACCCTAACCCAGGTATCAAACATATCTGTTGTCTTAATGGCTCAACTTAAATATCATTTTGCATTACATGGCCACTTAAGAGAATCAAACTCAAACAGTTCCTTCACATATTAATTTGCATTAATAACACAATAACTCGGTGAGGCTACTTGGAACCGTTCAACACATTCCCATTATTTCAGGATTATCAGAAAACACATATACTTAATACACTCATACATTTAACCCGCTTTTGTTCTTCTGTACTTTAGTACATCCTTTTAACAAAACCCAAACATTTCAATTTGTTATAAAGAATAGTTATTCGCATTGACTTCGACTCTGAACAACAAAATTAAAACTTCATTCATTCGTTCATTTAATAACGCTATTTCTACTCATACATACACATACTGAATTAATGGCAGTGAGTGAATTCACAGTGCATTTGGGTTAGCTTTTCCCACACATTACCCCATATACTCCACAAGTCCGCTAGTATTACCAAGTTAGCATCATGCCCTTTATGTCTATTTACAGGCGATTTTTCTAACAAAACGTTTCTCTGACCAACATGTGCAAACAACCGCCAAAGGTGCAGGTTACACACTTAAAATCTAGCGTGTGCACTACATTAAAGACATCTTTACTAACCTGTGATACAGAATAGAAGAGACACACACGTTTGTCTGGTGTTTACTTCACGGCAGGAGGATTTATTCTTCCTTCGCGTGTATAATGGTACTATTCTATACCCCTCAAGCACAGCGCACCCCCTAGCGACTTGTTTGAGTATTGTATCTGCCATACAATATAACAATGTAATTGATATTTGTCTTTAGCTACTGCTTATGACACAATAAAAATAAAAAAATATATGGGTGTCTGTTTCCCGCAATTTAACCCTTT